>CM057395.1:10112500-10554721 GCA_030015415.1 Cynopterus sphinx | reverse complement strand
ACCCCTCACACCCACGCTCACACTGACATCTCCACACCAACCTCACTCACACCTCGCTCTCACACCCACCTTTACACTCCACACGCTCTCACCTCACACTGACACTCCCACGCTCACGCTCCACACCTCACCCTCGCACGCCACCCATCACATTTCCACTTGCCTTCCCCACACACACACCCCAGACCTGCGCTCACACCTCACACTCCTCACCCACCACACACGCACCCCACCGTAAAACCCTTACACACTTTCATTCTCCCTGCCTCACTCCCCACCCCCTCACACTCACTGCTCACCTCACACTGCCACATTCACACTCCACATTTTACACTCTGCTACTCCTGACAGCCTCACTTCCCACAGTCAAGCACATTCCTGAATCCACTCATTTACTCCACCTGACACTCACCCCTAGTAGCCCCACACTCCACTCTCATTTCTTCCCCTCACTCCCACTGTATCAAGCTTCCTTCACACTCACTCCAATTTCCCACCCCTCACACTCCACGCTCACACACATCTCAACTCCTCACGTTCCACCCATATTCTTATCCACTCGTCCCTCAACCTTAACTTCAATTCTCATCTCTGAATCCCCATCATCCTTCATGTCCCACGTTAACTTACTCTCGACATCTCCACCAATTCCTCATTTCTCACACTCCCCACTTTCCCCAGAATCTACTGCACACAATCACTCACACTCACGCCAACCACCCCACTTTCACCCTCACCATCCTCATTCTCACGATGAATTTTTCACCTTCACACTCACATTCAGAAGTCCTCCCACCTCTCTCTCGCACCCTATTCTCACCCCTTGCCCTCAGTCTTTTGCTTTGATCCTCACTGGCAAACACTCCACCCTCAATTGCCGTCTACCACATTCTCCACACTCCACCCTAACGCTAAATCTCACCTTTACGCTTAGCCCTCCATATTCAGCATCACACACACCCCTCACACCTGCAGCGCGCCCTCAACGCTCCAACCTGCTCTCAGCCTCCCAAACTCACGCTCTTCCTTCCAACTCACACTCACCATCACGGCTCCTCTAAATTCACTCACCGTCAGATCTTTCAAACTTATGCCTAACATCTCAACAGCTGATGCTAACTAAAACTCTCTACAAACTCACCCTGCACTGTACGCCTAACCCACACTCACCCTCAGAGATCAAACTCACGCTCACACTCATTCTCTGACGTCAGCCAGCACATTCACACTCCCCTTCTTACACCCCTCCACACTCTGCCACCCCACTGTTCTCACACCTGTCTCACACCTGTTTCTCCACCTCCAGCTCACCCCACACCTCACCCTGCACACTCACCTGCACACTCCCCACCTGCACCACTTACCATCCACATTCTACACTGCATCTGCCATCACTCCCACACCTTGCCATCATTTCCTGCCCTCACCTCATGCTCACCCCTCACTCTCTCACACGCACTCTCCCAGTCCCAACCTCTACACTGTCCCACGTTCCCTCACTCACCCCCTCACACTCACTCACGCAAACTGACATTCACACTCGTCTTCACACTTAAACTCCACTCACTGCCCATCACACTCACCTTCAACTCATGCTCACAGCTTTCACACTCTCATGCTGCCATGCCACCATCACACTTCTACACTTCATCACACCTTACACCCACTGCATCTCGCTCTCACACTCACCCCCTCCCACACCTGGCAGTGCCCCTCACACTCACACCTCACCTCACATGCACTCCCACAGTCAACCTCACACTTTCACTTCATTCCCACTCACCCCTGGACGCTCACGCTCACTCACATTACACTTCGTCCTCACGTCCCCACACTCCACACTCCACACTCACCTTCACCACCTCACCCACTCACCCCTCACCCCCTCCTTAGTCACGCTCACACTTATTCTAACACTCTCTCACATTCTCCCCACATTCTCACTGTTTGCACACCCACTCCTTTTCTGCACTTGCCTGGCTCACACACCCTCACACTCCAAGCCTTGCCCTCACACTGCCACACTCACACCCTGCACTCCTGGCACAGTCAACCTCACACTCCCCATTTTCTCCTCTCTGCTTACTCACCCTCACTCTCACAGCTTTCACATCTCACACTCACGCCAACCCACACTCCTCTTACACTACACCACTATCCACCATCTACAGTAAGCCATCACATTCACTTGCTCCTCATGCTCACCCTCACACTCACGTTCACACGCTTAAACCCATCTCTGACACTCACATCTCACATCCCCTTACTCACACTCATGTCATCTACTCACACTCCTCACAAGCCCTCCTCACCCCTCAAACTCACGCTCACCCCTCACACTCTACACTCACACCACACGCACCCCACAGTGCTAACCTTACACCTTTCATTTCGTGCCTCACCCCACACCTCACATTCACACCCCACACCTTACCTCACACTCACTCTGACACTCCACTCCCACAGCTGCCAACAACACAATCCCATTTAACCGTCATTTCTCCACCTGGCCTCACCTTAATTTACACTCCACCACCTGCCATTCCCCTCACTCCCACTGGTTTCCAACCTCCATACTCACTCCAATTCTCACCCCTCACACCACGCTCACACATCACATTCACCTCCTCACATTCACCCTATGTTACTTATTCCTCATCGCTCAACGCCTTGTTAACTACCTCTCATTCTGAATCTCAATGTCATCACACTCGACATCCCACACACTCCACCTCATTCTCACTCACTTTCAGAGAATCCATCACACAATCCACACTCACACCTCACGCTTCTAACATGGCCTTTCACCTCACCCTCCACTCCATTCTCCACGCTGATTTTCACCCCTTCACACACTCACGTTGAAGTCCTCCACTCTCCGCCTAACCCCACCTCATTCCTCACCCTTTTGCTGATCCTCCTCACCGAAACCTCACACTCACACTCCATCCTAACACTCCACACATCCATTCATTCCCTCGCCTCTCACCTTACACCCCACACCACACTCTGCTCCCCACACTCACCCTCACCTGGCACAGAGTGCCCTCAGACTCACACCCACTCTGCACATGCCCCCACTAATCAACCCACACTTTCATTCCCCACCCACTCCCTCACACTCACGCTCACACACTCACATTTACACCTTCCTGTCCCTCAAACCCCACACCTCACACGCTCACACCCACACTCTCACACACACTCCCACAGTCAACACCTCACACCTTTCATTCCCTCACACTCACCCCTCACCACCCACGCTCACACTCATGCTTCACGCTTTCACTCTCACACTCAACCTTATTACACTCACACTTTCGCCTTAACTCTTTTGCACTCACACTCACACTCACCCCTCAAACTCACGCTCATACTCATTTTAACACTCTACCCACTCACATTCACACCTCCGCCTTCAAACCCCTTACTCTGCCACACTCACACACCTGTTCTCTCACACTCCCACCTTTCCACTCACGTTTGTTCTCCCCACACTCACAACTTCTCTCACACGCACTCCCACAGTCAACCCTCACACTTTCATTCCCCTCCTCACCCCTCACACTCACGCCTCAAACCTCACATTCACGCTCCCTCACCACACCCACTCCACACGCACTCTTACAGCCAACCTCACACTTTCCTCATTCCCCTCTCACCCCCCTCACACCCAGTCACACTCCACATTTGGTCTCCACACTCGTCTTCACACTTACCCCAAACTGACGCTCGCTCTCACACTCACCTTCAAACACACGCTCATGCTCACACTCATGCTAACATTCACCATCACATTTACACTCGCCTTCCAACTTACACTCACACTCGCTCTCACAATCACGCTCACACTCACACTCACACTCATTCTTACACTCACAATCGCTCCCACACTCACCCTCACACTCACCATCACATTCACACTCGCCTTCATACTTATACTCACACTCGCTGTCCCTTCACACTCCACGTCACCCCCTCACACCTCACTCTCACACTCACTCTCACACGCACTCCCACAACTCAACCTGTTTCTTTGTTCCCTCACTCACCCTGATACTCATGCTCACACTCACACTCACACGCGCCCTCACACTCACCCTCAAACTCACGCTGACCCTCACACATACACTCACACTCGCTCCACACTCACCTTCACACTCACGCTCACCTTCAGAATCACACTCACACTTACTCTCACACGCACTCCCACTGTCAAACTCACACTTTCATTTCCTCACTCATCCTCACACTCACGCTTAAACTCACACTCACATTCACACTCAAGCTCGCCCTCACAATCATTCTAACATTCAGCATCACATTCACACTCGCCTTCACACTTACACTCACCTTCATACTCACGCTCACCCTCACACTCACGCTCACACTCATTTTAACACTCAGCATCACATTCACACTCCTTCAAACCTAACACTCTGTCGCTCTCACACTCAGCCTCACACTCACGCTCACTCTCACACTCACACTCACACTCACGCTCGTGCTCACAAGCATTCTAACGTTCACCACCACATACAAATTCGCCTTCACACTTACACTCACACCCGCTTTCACACTCACATTCACACTCACACCTCCTCACCCTCCCCATCTCACCTTATCTCTATCTCACCCCTCATTCTCATCCCTCAGCCTCACCCCTCACGCCCAAATCTCAACCTGATGCTAACTATAACCTGTCCCACCCACACTATCCACACGCCCAACCCACACACCTCACCCCACCTCAGACTCAAACTCACACAGGAACATTTCTCACACCTCACGTGGACATTCCACACATATCACACACTCACACTCGCTCTCACACTCCACCTCACACCTCACGCTCACCCTCACGCCTCACACTCATTCTAACCCCTCCACCAGCACATTCACACCTGCCATCGCACTACACCTCCTTCACACTCCCTCACCACACTCACCCCTCACCCTCATTCTCCCCCTCACTCCCACTGTCAACTTCATACTCACTCCAATTCTCACAATCTCACACTCACGCTCACACTCACCCTCACATTCACTTATATTCTTTTCCTCGTCTTCAACGTTAACTAACATTCTGATCTCATCATCACTCTCAAGTTAACACTCGACATCACACTCACCCTCATTCATTCTCACACTCACTGTCAGAATCACGCACACACTCACACCTCCACACTCCCTTGCCGTCAACTTTCACTTCACTCACCTCTACTCATTCTCACGCTGATTTTTCCCCTCTCACACTCACACGTTCAGAGTCCATCCCACTCCCACCTGCACCCTACCTCACCCCGTCTTCTCTGCTTCCACCCTCACATAAACAGTCACCCCTCACCCCTAACGCTGCTCTCACCCCACGCTCTATTCCTATTCAGCCCTCACACACCTCACACCCTCACACTCCCCTCAACCTCAAGCTCTCAGCTTGACACTCTACGCTCCACTCCCTCACACTCACACTCCAACATCACGCTGCTCATTCTCACCGTCCAGACTCAATCACACGCCATCCCCAACTCTCACCTGTTACTACCTATAGCTCTGAAACTCACCCCACTCGTCTATTATTTAAAACCACACTCTCTCCCTCTACCTCAGAAACACACTCACGCTCACCAATTCCCCACACACTCACCATCACATTCACACTCGCCTTTCCCTTCACCTTAAACTCACACTCTCTCACACTCACCCTCAAAATCACGCACACCCTCACACCCCACACTCCGCTCTCACACCCCACCTTCACACCACGCTCACCCCTCACGCCTCACACACCTCATTCCCCAACACCTCACCAGCACATTCCACACCTTCTCATCGCATCTACACTCACGCTCGCCCTCACACTCCACGCCTCACCTCCTCACCCCTCCTCCCCACCCCCACTGTCAAACTCATACTCCACCCACCCTCACACCCTCACACCACGCTCACACTCACACCTCACCCCTCACGCTCATTCACCCATATTCTTATCCCTCGTCATCAACGTTAATCTAACTAACATTCTGAATCTCATCATCACTCTGCCAAGTTAACACTTCGACATCACACTCACCCTCATTCTCACTCTCACTTTCAGAATCACGCACACACTCACACTCACACCTCAACCTAACCGTCACTTCTACACTCCACCCTCTACTCATTCTCCCACGCTGATTTTCCCCTTCACACCTCACATTCCAGAGTCCTCCCTCTCACCTCGCACCCTCATTCTCACCCTCGTCCTCCATGCTCACCCCTCACCTAAACAGTCACCCCACTCACCCCTAACGCTAGCTCTCACCCCTTATGCTAGCCTCCTATTCAGCCTCACACACACACCCTCACAATCACCGCACCTCCCAGCCTCAACCTAATCTCAGCCTGCTGACACCAACGCTCTCCACCTCACACTCACACTCAACACTCCACGCTCACTCTCATTCCTCACGGTCAGACTCAACCACACGCTTTCAACTCCTCAACCTGTTGCCACTATAGCTCTGAAACCCACCATTACACACGTGCAACCCACACTCTCCTCTCTACCTCAGAATCACACCTCGCTCCACGCTCACACCCACACTCACCATCACATCCATTCACTCGCCTTCACCTTGCACCTCACACTCTCACACTCCACCTTCACACTCACGCTCTCCCTCACACCTCCACGCCTCACACCAGCATTCTAACATTCACCATCACATTCACATTTCCTTCACACTTACACCTCCTTTCACCACACACACATTACCTCACACGCTCTCATCCTCACGCTCACGCTCATTCACATCTCACACCCTGATACACACACTCACCCTCACACCTCACACCTGACAGTATCACATGCTCTCCAACAGTCATTTCACAGGTTCATTCAGGTTTCATTCCACTCCACCACATTTACACTCACGCTCACACTCCACATCTCACAGTCGCCACCACACACAGTCCCACACCCTGCCCTCACACACTCACCCCTCACTCTCCCACGCCCCACCTCACACTCACCATCACACCTACACGCCTCCCACAGTCAACCTCACACTTTCATTCCCTCACTCACTCACCCTCACCTCACGCCTCACCCCTCACACTCACCTCACACGCACTCCCAAGTCAACCTCAGAAATTTCATTCCCTCACCAACCTCACACTCACGCTCACAGTCACGCTCACAATCACACTCATATTCACACTCACACTCACACTCCCCTCACCTGCACTCCCACAGTCAACCTACACTTTCATCTTTCCTCACCACACTGACAATCACGCTCACACTCACATTTACACCTGTCCCTCACACACCACACCACACGCACACTCATTCTCACACACAATCCCACAGTCAACCTCACACCCCACATTCCCCACGCACTCTCACACCACGCCACACTCAAACCCCACGCTCACGCTCACACCACTCCCTCACACCAACCATCACATCCACACCCTCGAGCCACACCCACGCTCACCTTCTCACACTCACGTTCACGCTCACACTCATTCTGACACTCACCATCACATCTCACACCGCCCATCACACTTACACTCACATTCGCCTCACACTCGTGCTCACCGTCACACTCACACCCACCTCACACGCACTCCCCACAGCTCAACCCCACACTTTCATCCCCCACTCACCATCACGCCCACACCTCACACTCACAATCACACTCACACTCACACTCACACTCACCCTCACCTCATGCTCACCCCATCTCTCACCCTCATTCTCATTTTCAGCCTCACCCACACGCTTAACTCTCAACCTGAAGCTCACTATAACTCTGAAACGCTCCCCACACCACACGCTAACCCACACACTCACCCTCACCCTCAGATTCTAACTCACGCACACAGACATTCTCACACCCACGATGACATTCACACGCCCATCACACCCACACCTCACACCTCGTTCTCACACCCACCCCTCACACTCATGCCAACCCCTCAGAACCACACCCACACTCACCTCACACGCACCCCACCATCCACCCCACACCCCCATTCCCCCACTCACCACCCCACACCTCACACCACACCACATCCACACCTCCCTCACACACTCACACCCTCACACCACCTTCACACCACGCCACCCCTCACGCCTCATGCCCACACTCATTTTAACACTCACCATCACATCTACACTCGCCATCAGACTACACTCCCCACGCCTTGCCCCTCACACTCACGCTCACCCTCACCCTCACTCTCCCCCTCACTCCCACTGTCAACCTCATACTCACTTTAATTCTCACACCCTCACACTCACGCTCACACTCACGCTCACCCTCACGTTTACCCATATTCTTATCCTCGTCTTCAACGTTAACTACCTCTCATTCTGAATCTCATCATCACTCTCAGGTTAACACTCGACATCACACTCACCCTCATTCTCACACTCACTTTCAGAATCACGCACACACTCACACTCACACTCAACCTAACCGTCACTTTCACACTCACACTCTACTCGTTCTCACGCTGATTTTCCCCTTCACAATCACGTTCAGAGTCACCCCACCTCACTGCACCCCCACCCCACCCCTGTCCCCTCATGCTCACCCTCACCTAAACAGTCACCCTCACCGTCTACCACATTCTCATCCTCACCCTTACGCTAGCCTCCTATTCAGCCTCACACACACCCTCACAATCACCGCACCCTCAACCTCAACCTAAACTCAGCCTGACACTAACCCTCTACCTCACACTCACCATCACACTCACTCTCATTCTCACCGTCAGACTCAATCTCACGCTAACTCTCAACCTGATGCTAACCATAACTCTGAAACTCACCCGCACTATTACGCTAACCCACACTCTCACCCTCACCGTTAGACTCACACTCACGCTCACACTCATTCCCACACTCACCATCACATTCACACTCGCCTTGACACTTGCACTCACAGTAGCTTTCACACACACATTCACACTTACGCTCACCTTACACTCACGCTCACCTCACACTCACGCTCACGCTCAACCTCATTCTAACACTTATCATCACACCCCACACCCCACACCACATTCCCAACACTACATGCCCACACCACACCCACACACCACACCCCACACTCACACTCGCTCTCACAATCACCCTCACACTCACGTTCACCCTCACACTCACATTCACACTCACTCTCACACGCACTCCCACAGTCAACCTCAAGCTTTTATTCCTTCAGTCACCCTCACACTCACGTTCACAATCACGCTCACGCTCGCACTCACACTTACTCTCACACGCACTCTCACAGTCAACCTCACACTTTCATTCCCCCACACACCCTCACGCTCACACTCACACCACACTCACACTCACTCTCACTCTCACACGCACTCTCACAGTCAACCTCACACTTTCATTCCCTCACTCACCTTCACACTCACCGGCAAACTGACATTCACACTGTCATCACACTTAAACTCACACTCGCTCTCACACTCACCTTCAACTCACGCTCACACTCATGCTAACCCTCACCATCACATTTACACTCGCCATCACACACTCACACTCGCTCTCACACTCGCCCTCACACTTACGCTCACACTCATTCTAACACTAAGCATCACATTCACACTCGCCTTCACACTTACACTCACACTCGCTCTCACAATCACCCTCACACTCACGTTCACCCTCACACTCACATTCACACTCACTCTCACACGCACTCCCACAGTCAACCTCAAACTTTTATTCCCTCAGTCACCCTCACACACTCCACGTTCACACCACGCCCACGCCCTCACTCCACACTTACACTCACACGCACTCACAGCCAACCCCACACCCCCATTCCCCACACACCCTCACGATCACACCCACACCACACTCACCCCTCACCTCACACGAGACTCACTCACAGTCAACCCCACACTTCATTCCCTCCCTCACTCACCTTCACACTCACCGGCAAACTGACATTCACACTGTCATCACACTTAAACTCACACTCGCTCTCACACTCACCTTCAACTCACGCTCACACTCATGCTAACCCTCACCATCACATTTACACTCGCCATCACACTTATACCCCACACCCTCCCCACACTCACCCTCACACCCACAGGTCACCCCCACACTCACACCTCACCTCACATGCACTCCCACAGTCAACCTCACACCCCCATTTTATCACCACTCACCTGACGCTCACACCACACTTCACACTCCTGTCCTCACACCCCACACCTTCACACTCGCCTCCTCACACTCACCTTCACACCACGCCATATTCACGCCCACGCCACATCTCATTCTAACACCACCACCACATTCACACCCACACACCACACCCACAACCCCACACCTCACCCCTCACACTTCACACCTCACACCTGCCTCACACTCACCCCTTACACCTCACGCCCACCTTCAGAACCACACCTCACACCCCACTCTCACACGCACTCCCCCACCGTCAAACCTCACACCCCCATTTCCTCACCAACCTCACACTCACGCCTTACACTCACAATCACATTCACACCAAGCCTGCGCTCACAATCATTCCTCCACTCACCATCACATTCCACACCGCCTTCACACCACACCACACTCCTTTCACACACACATTCACACCCCACGCTCATCTTACACCCACGCCACCCCTCACACTCACGCCTCACCCTCAACCCCCATCTCCCCACTAACCACCACATTCACACCTCACACCCCACACTTCACACTTACACTCACACTCGCTCTCACACTCACCCTCACACTCACGTTCACGCTCACACTCACACTCACTCTCACACGCACTCTCACAGTCAACCTCACACTTTCATTCCCTCACTCACGCTCACACTCATTCTCAAACTCACATTCAACTCGTCTTCACACATAAACTCACACTCGCTCTCACACTCACCTTCAAACTCACGCTCACGCTCACCCTCATGCTAACATTCACCATCATATTTACACTCGCCTTCACACTTACACTCACACTCGCTCTCACAATCACGCTCACACTCCCACTCACACTCATTCTAACACTCAGCATCACATTCACACTCGCCTTCACACCCCACACTCACACCTGCCTCACACTCACACTCACACTCAAGGTCACCCTCACACTCACACTCACACTAACTCTCACACGCACTCCCACAGTCAACCTCACACTTTCATTTTCTCCCTCACCCTGACACTCACGCTCACACTCACATTCACACTCCTCCTCACACTCACACTCACACTCGCTCTCACACTCACCTTCACACTCACGATCACCCTCACGCTCACGCTCACATTCATTCTAACACTCACCATCATATTCACACTCGCCATCACACTACACTCACACTCGCCCTCACACTCACCCTCAAACTCACGCTGACCCTCACACATACACTCACACTCGCTCTCACACAAACCTTCACGCTCACCCTCACACTCACACTCACGCTCACGCTCATACTCATTCTAACACTCACCATCACAATCACACTCGCTCTCACACTCACCCTCACACTCATGCTCACACTCATTCTAACACACACCATCATATACACACTCCCCTTCACACTTACACTTACACTCGTTTTAACACTCACATTCACATTCATGCTCACCTTCATACTTACGCTCACCCTCAAACTCACGCTCACACTCACACTCATTCTAACACTCACCATCACATTCACACTCGCCTTCACACTTACACTCACACTCGCTCTCACACTTACCCTCACACTCACACTCACTGTCACACGCACTCCCAAAGTGTATCTCACACTTTCATTCTCTCACTCACCCTCACACTCACGATCCCACTCACATTCACACTCGTCTTCACACTCACACTAACACTCGCTCTCACACTCACCTTCACACTCACGCTCACCCTCACGCTCACGCTCACATTCATTCTAACACTCAGCATCATATTCACACTCGACATCACACTACACTCACAATCGCCCTCACACTCCCCTTAACACTCACGCTCAACCTCACACTCATTCTCAGGCTCACACTCACGCTCACACTCATTCTAAAACTCACCATCACATTCACACTCGCCTTCACTCTTACACTCACACTCGCTCTCATACTCACGCTCATTGTCACACTCACATTGACAATCATTCTAACATTCACCATTACATTCACACTCGCCTTCACACTTACACTCACACTCGCTCTCACACTCACCTTCACACTCACGCTCACGCTCACCCTCACACTCACGCTCGTTCTCACAAGCATTCTAACGTTCACCATCACATTCACATTCGCCTTCACACTTACACTCACACCCGCTTTCACACTCACATTCACACTCACGCTGATATTCACACTCTCTCTCAATTTCACACTCACTCACGCACGCGCCCACAAGCATTCTAACATTCACCATCACATTCACATTCGCCTTCACACTTACACTCACACTCGCTTTCACACACACATTTACACTCACGCTCACCCTCACAGTCACCATCACATTCACACTCGCCTTGACACATACACTCACACTCGTTTTTACACTCATTCTCACACTCACACTGACACCACTCCACACGCTCTCCCACAGTCATTTCACAGCCCCATCCACCACCCCACCACCTTTACACCACGCCTCACACCCACATCTCACAGTGGCCACCACACTTACAGTCACACTCGCCCCCACACTCCACCCTCACTCTCACGCTCACCCTCACTCTCACTCTCACACGCGCTCCCACCGACCACCTCACACTTTCATTTCCTCACTCACCCCAACTCCCACGCCCACACCCCACATCTTCACACGCCCATTCACCCCTGACACTGCTCTCACAGTCATTCCCCACACCACACTCACATCACTCCACACGCACTCCCACAGCCCAACCCCACACCTATTCCCACCCCACCCCCACACACTCACGCTCACAGCCCACACCCACAATCACACCCCACATCTCACACTCACACTCACACCTGAACCCACTCCCATAGGCCCAACACACACCAACCCCACTGCTCACCTGACACCTCACCCCACTCCACACTCACCCTCACCTCCTCCCCACTCCCCATTGTCAACCCCACTCACCCCATTCTCACATCTCACCCTCACCTCATATTCACACTCACACTCACCCCTCACGTTCACCCTTATTCTTATTTTCTGCATCAACGCTAACCATCTCTCATTCTGAATCACATCATCGCTCTCACATTATCACTGCACCCTAATCCTCAGCCTGACCAATTTTCATGCCCACCCTCACTTAAACAATCACCCCACCGCCCATCACATTCTCACCATCACCCTAACGCCATCTCCTCACTTCTTACGCCTAGCCCCACATTCAGCATCACACACACCCTCACACCTCACCGCACCTCAACCCCAACCCACAGCCTGACACCAACACTCCACCTCACACTCACACCTCACCCATCATGCCCACTCCTCTCCATTCTTGCCGTCAGACTCAACTCACGCCAACTCTCAACCTGATGCCAACTATAACCTGAAATCACCCCCACCATTTACACACTTTCAACCACACCCCCACCCCTCACCACAGACCCCAAACCTCACACTCACCATCAGAGTCACACTCGTTATCACACACGGCCACTCACTCTCAGACTTATCCTCACACTCACGATCACCCTCACACTCACACTCACCCTCACCCTCACATTCAACTTATCTCTCACTCTCATTCTCTACCTCAGAATCAAACTTATCTAAATCTCACCCTGAGTCTCACCCATCACTCTAACACCTGACCCACCGTCACACCTCCCTCAACTTCACACCCATTCCTCACACCCACGCTGCACACTCACACACACCTCACCTTCACGCTCACCCTCATTCTCATCACAACCCCACCCTCACGCCTAACTCCCCAAACCTGATGTTAACCTGACACCACATGCACCATCAGGCCAACCCATACTCTCATTCTCACCCCAGAGTCAAACCCACGCCCACACCCATTCTCACACCATCACATCCACACCCTCACCACACCCCACACCTCACACCCCTCCTCACACCTCACCCTCACACTCACGATCACCCTCACAATCACCCTCACACTCACACTCACCCTCACCCTCACATTCAACTTATCTCTCACTCTCATTCTCTACCTCAGAATCAAACTTATCTAAATCTCACCCTGAGTCTCACCATCACTCTAACAGTCGACTCAAACTCACACTCATCCTCAATCTCACTCTCATTCTCACACTCTCGCTCAAACTTACTCTTACATTCACCTTCACGCTCGCCCTCACCCTCAGACACAAACCCACACTCAAACTCATTCTCACACTCACCATCACATTTACATTAACCATCACACTTACACTCACACTCACTTTCACACTCACCCTCACAATCACTCTCACATTCATCTCACCCTCACAATCACTCCCACAGTCAAACACATACTTATAATCATTCTCTCCCTGACACTCACCCTTACTTTACACTTACCGTCACTCTCACCTTCACTTTCACTGTCAACCTCATACTCACTCCCATTCTCACACTCACTTCACACTCACGCTCACACACACACTCACCTTCACCTTCACCCTTATTCTTATCCTTGGCATCAACGTTAACTCTCATTCTGAATCTTATCATAACTCTCACTTTAAGACTCGCCATCACACTCACCCTCATTCTCACACTCACTCTCAAAACCAGCACACACTCACACTCACACTCACCATATTCCTCACTATCACGCTCCTGATTTTCACCCTCACTTTGTCCCTGACCATAAATCCTGACCCTTACCCTGACCCTCAGCCTCACCCTAAGCGAAACCTAACCCTGACCCGACTTTGACCCTAATCTGACCCTACATGGATTCTGACTTTCACCATCGACCCTAAAACCTCACCTTGTTTTGACGCTGAATCTAATACTATTCTAAACCTGATCCTGACCACGAACCATCTAACCCTGACAATGACCCTAACCCTGACCATAACCCTGACCCTGACCCTAACCCTAACCATAACACTAAACCCTAACCCTAACCCTAATGTTTACCCTACCATAAACCCTGACCCTGACCCTGACCCTAACCCTAATCCCAACACCTAGCCTGACCCTGACCCTGACTCTAACCCTAGACCCTAACCGTGACTCTAAACCCTGAACCTGAGCATCACTGTAACCACAAAATCGACCTCGACCCTTTAACACTGCCCCTGAACCCGACTCCTACCTCGAATCCAACTTGGACCCTAACACTTAACCCCGACCCCGACTCCTACCGCGACCCTTACCCTAATCCTAAACTCTGACCCCGAATTCGAACTCAACCCACCCTCACCCTAACCCTAAACCATGACGAGGATCTTGTCTCTGACGCTGACCCTAACCCTAAACCTTGTCCCTGAACCTCACCATGACACTCACTCTGAACCCTGACAAGAACCCTGACCCTCACCGTCAACCTGACCCTAAATTTTGACCCTCACCTTCACCCTGATGCTCATGCTCCACCTCACCCTAAACCCTGACCCTGATTTTCACCCTGACCATAAATCCTAACCCTCACTCTCAACCTCACACTAAATCCCGACCCTGACTCTTGCCCTCAACATGACCCTGACCCTAAACCCTGACCCTTACCTTGACCCTGACCCTGACCCTCACCCTCACCCTAAAGCTAAACCTAACCTAACCCTGACCCTGACCCTAATCCTAAATGTGAACCTGACCCTGACCCTAACCATAATCCTAACCATAAAACTAATACCTAACCCTCACCCGAACACTAACTCAAAACCCTAACCCTAACCCTAACCCTAACACTAAACCTAACTCCAAACCCTCACCCTAACCCAAACACTAACCCTAACGCTAAAGCCCAGCCCTAGCCCTAACCCTAATGCTGACACTAACCCTAAATCCTGAACTTGACCCTGACGCTGACCCTTACCCTAAACCCTACACTGATCCTGACCCTGACCCTGACTCTAACCCTATACCCTGACAATGACCCTGACCCTAAACAGGGACCTTGAACCTGACCCTGAACCCGACCCCTAGTACCCTATCCTGACCCCGATCCCGACCCTGAACCCACCCCGACACTAAACCTAAACCACGACCCCGAACCTGACACCGGACCTGACATTAACCCTAAACCCTGATGCTGATTTTGACCACAACCTTGACCATAACACTAAACACTGACCCTGATCTTAACCCTCACCTGACCCTCAAAATAAACCCTGAATCAGACACCGGCACTCACCTTCACATTGACCGTAAATCCTGAACCTAACCCTCACCCTCACACACACCCTAAACCCGGACCCTGATTCTCACCCTCACTTTGTCCCTGACACTAAACCCTGACGCTTACCCTGACCCTCACCCTCACCCTAAGCGAAACCTAACCCTGACCCGACTTTCACCCTAATCTGACACTACATGGATTCTGACTTTGACCATCGACCCTAAAACCTCACCCTGTTTTGACCCTGAAACTACCACTATTCTAAACCTGATCCTGACCTCGACCCTTCTATTTCTGACCATGACCCTAACCCTGACCCTAACCCTGACCCTGACTCTAACACTAACCATAACCATAATCCCTATCCCTAACCCTATAGTTGACCCAACCATAAACCCTGACCCTGACCCTAACCCTGACCCCAACACCTAGCCTGACCCTGACCCTGACTCTAACCCTAGACCCTAAACCTGACCCTAAACCCTGAACCTGAGCATCACCGAAACGCCAGCCTCGACCCCGACCCCTAAACACTGACCCTGAACCCGACTCCTACCTCGAATCCAACTTTTACCCTAACCCTTAACCCAGACACCGACTCCTACCGCGACCCTTACCCTAATCCTAAACTCTGACCCCGACTTCGAAACCAACCCCGACCCTCACCCCAACCCTAAACCATGACCAGGACCTTGTTTCCAATGCTGACCCTAACCCTTAACCTTGACCCTGAACGTCACCATGACACTCACCCTGAACCCTGACAAGAATCCTGACCCTCACCGTCAGCCTGACCCTATATTTTGACCCTCACACTCACCCTGACGCTCACGCTCCACCTCACCCAAAACCATGACCCTGACTCTCACCCTGACCCTAAATCCTGACCCTCACCCTCACCCTCACACTCAACCACACACTAAATGCCGACCCTGACACTTACCCTCACCATGACCCTGACCGTAAACCCTGACCCTTAACTTGATGCTGACCCTCACCCTCACTCTCACCCTCACCCTCACCCTAAAGCTAAACCTAACCTGACCACGACCCTGACCCTAATCCTAAATGTGAACCTGACCCTGACCCTAACCCTAATCCTAACCATAAAACTAATACCTAACCCTCACCCGAACACTAATTCAGAACCCTAACCCTAATCCTAACCCTAACACTAACACTAAAACTAACCCTAACACCAAACACTTACCCTAACTTTAACACTAACCCTAACCTTAACACTAACCCTAACCCCAAACCGTAACCCTAACCCAAACACGAACCCTAACGCTAAAGCCCAGCCCTAGCGCTAACCCTAATGCTGACCCTAACGCTAAATCCTTACCTTGACCTTGACGCTGACCGTTACCCTAAACCCTACACTGAACCTGACCCTGAACCTAACTCTAACCCTATACCCTGTCAATAACCCTGACCCTAAAAAGGGACCTTAAACCTGACCCTGCATCCGACCCCTAGTACTCTACCCTGACCCCGACCCCGATTCTGAACCCACCCCGACACTAAACATAAAAAACGACCTTGAACCTGACACCGACCCTGACAATAACCCTAAACCCTGATGCTGATTTTGACCCCAACCTTGACCATAACACTAAACACTGACCCTGACCTTCACCCTCACCCTCACACTCAACATAAACCCTGAATCAGACCCCGGCATTCACCTTCACATTGACCCTAAATCCTGAACCTAACATTCACCCTCTTTCACACCCTAATCCCGGACTCTGATTCTCACCCTCACTTTGTCCCTGACCTTAAACCCTGACCCTTACCCTGACCCTCAACCTCACCCTAAGCGAAACCGAACCCTGACCCGACTTTGACTCTAATCTGACCCTACATGAATACTGACCCTGACCATCGACCCTAAAACCTCACCCTGTTCTGACACTGAATCTAAAACTATTCTAAACCTGATCCTGAACTCGGCCCTTCTAACCCTGACCCTGATCCTAACGCTGACCCTAAACCTGACCCTGACCCTAACCCTAACCATAAAACTAGACCCTAACCCTAAACCTAACGTTGACCCTACCGTAAACCCTGACCCTGACCCTAAGCCTGACCCTAACTCTAACCCTAAACATAACCCTAAACCCTAAGCCTAAAGTTGACCCTACAATACACCCTGACCCTGACCCTGACCCTAACACCTAGCTTGACCCTGACCCTGACTCTAACCCTAGACCCTGACCCTGACCCTAAACCCTGACCTGAGAATCACCGCAACCACGACCTCGACCCCGACCCCTAAACACTGAACCTGAACCCGAATCCTACCTCGAATATAACTTTGACCCTAACCCTTAACCCTGGCCCCGACTCCTACCGCGACCCTTACCCTAATCCTAAACTCTGACCCCGACTTCGAACCCAACCTAGACCCTCACCCCAACCCTAAACCATGACCAGGACCTTGTCTTTGATGCTGACCCTAACCCTAAACCTTGACCCTGAACCTCACCATGACCCTCACCCTGAATCCTGACTAGTACCCTGACCGTCATGGTAACACTGACCCTAAATTTTGACCCTCATTCTCACCGTTACGCTCACGTTCCACCTCACCCTAAACCATGACCCTGACCCTCACCCTGACCCTAAATTCTGACCCTCCCCCTCACCCTCACCCTCAACATCACACTAAAACCCGACCCTGACTCTTACCCGCACCATGACCCTGACCCTAAACCCGAACCCTTACCTTGACCCTGACCCTCACCCTCACCCTCACCCTCACCCTACAGCTAAATTTAACCTGACACTGACCCTGAACCTAATCCTAAATGTGAACCTGACCCTGATCCTACCCTAATCCTAACCATAAAACTAATACCTAACCCTCACCCGAACACTAACTCAAAACCCTAACCCTAATTCTAACCCTAACACTAACCCTAACACCAACCCTAACACCAAACCCTTATTCTAACCCAAACACTAACCCTAACCTTAACACTAACCCTAACCCAAAACCCTAACCCTAACCCAAACACTAACCCTAACGCTAAAGCCCAGCCCTAGCCCTAACCCTAATGCTGACCTTAACCCTAAATCCTGAACTTGACCCTGACGTTGACCCTTACCCTAAACCCTACACTGAATCTGACCCTGACCCTGACTCTAACCTTATACCCTGACAATGACCGTGACCCTAAACAGGGACCTAGAACCTGACCCTGAACCCGACCCCTAGTACCCTACCCTGACCGCGATCCCGACCCTGAACCCACCCTGACACTAAACCTAAACCACGACCCCGAACATGACACCGACCCTGACAATAACCCTAAACCCTGATGCTGAATTTGACCCCAACCTTGACCATAACACTAAACACTGACCCTGACCTTTACCCTCACCCTGACCCTCAACATAAACCCTGAATCACACCCCGGCACTCACCTTCACATTGAACCTAAATCCTGAACCTAACCCTCACCCTCACCCACACCCTAAACCCGGACCCTGATTCTCACCCTCACTTTGTCCCTGACCCGAAACCCTGACCCTTACCCTGACCCTCAGCCTCACCCTAAGCGAAACCTAACCCTGACCCGACTTTGACCGTAATCTGACCCTACATGGATTCTGACTTTGACCATCGACCCAAAAACCTCACCCTGATTTGACCTTGAATCTAACACTATCCCAAACCTGATCCTGACCTCGACCCTTCTAACCCTGACCCTGACCCTAACCCTGACCCTAACCCTGACCCTGACTCTAACCCTAAACGTAACCCTAATCCCTAAGCCTAACCTTAAAGTTGACCCTACATAAACCCTGACCCTGACCCTAACGCTGACCCCAACGCCCAGCCTGACCCTGACCCTGACTCTAACCCTAGACCCTGACCCTGACCCTAAACCCTGAACCTGAGCATCACCGCAACCCCGACCTCGACCCCGACCCCTAAACACTGACCCTGAACCCGACTCCTACCTCAAATCCAACTTTGACCCTAACCCTTAACCCCGACCCCGACTACTACCGCGACCCTTACCCTAATTCTAAACTCTGACCCCGACTTCGAACCCCACCCCGACCCTCAACCCAACCCTAAACCATGACTAGGACCTTGTATCCGACGCTGACCCTAACCCTAAACTTTGACCCTGAACCTCACCATGACCCTCACCCTGAACCCGGACAAGAACCCTGACCCTCACAATCCCCCTGACCCTAAATCCTGACCCCCTAACCTCACCCGGACGCTCACGCTCCACCTGACCCTAAACCCTGACCCTGACCCTCACTCTGACAGTAAATTCTGACCCGCACCCTCACCTTCACCCTCAACCTCACACTGAATCCCGACCCTGACTCTTACCCTCACCATGACCCGGACCCTAAACCCTGACCCTTACCTTCACCCTGACCCTCACCCTCACCCTCACCTTCACCCTAAAGCTAAACCTAACCTTACCCTGATCCTGACCCTTATCCTAAATGTGAACCTGACCCTTACCCTAACCCTAATCCTAACCATAAAACTAATACTGAACTCTTACCCGAACACTAACTCAAAACCCTAACCCTAATCCTAACCCTAACACTAACCCTAAAACTAACCCTAACACCAAACTTTTACCCTAACCCAAACACTAACCCTAACCTTAACACTAACCCTAACCCAAAACCCTAACCCTAACCCAAACACTAACCCTAACGCTAAAGCCAAGCCCTAGCCCTAACCCTAATGCTGACACTAACCCTAAATCCTGACCTTGACCCTGACACTGAACCTTACACTAAACCCTACACTTAACCTGACCCTGAACCTGACCATAACCCTATACCCTGTCAATGACCTCACCCTAAACAGGGACATCGAATCTGAACCTGAACCAGACTCCTAGTACCCTATCCTGACCCCGACCCCGACCCTGAACCCACCCCGACACTAAACCTAAACCACGACTCCTAACCTGACACCGACCCTGACAATAACCCTAAACCCTGATGTTGATTTTGACCCCAACCTTGACCATAACAATAAACACTGACCCTGATCTTAACCCTCACCTGACCCTCAAAATAAACCCTGAATCAGACACCGGCACTCACCTTCACATTGACCGTAAATCCTGAACCTAACCCTCACCCTCACACACACCCTAAACCCGGACCCTGATTCTCACCCTCACTTTGTCCCTGACACTAAACCCTGACGCTTACCCTGACCCTCACCCTCACCCTAAGCGAAACCTAACCCTGACCCGACTTTCACCCTAATCTGACACTACATGGATTCTGACTTTGACCATCGACCCTAAAACCTCACCCTGTTTTGACCCTGAAACTACCACTATTCTAAACCTGATCCTGACCTCGACCCTTCTATTTCTGACCATGACCCTAACCCTGACCCTAACCCTGACCCTGACTCTAACACTAACCATAACCATAATCCCTATCCCTAACCCTATAGTTGACCCAACCATAAACCCTGACCCTGACCCTAACCCTGACCCCAACACCTAGCCTGACCCTGACCCTGACTCTAACCCTAGACCCTAAACCTGACCCTAAACCCTGAACCTGAGCATCACCGAAACGCCAGCCTCGACCCCGACACCTAAACACTTACCCTGAACCCGATTCCTACCTTGAATTTAACTTTGCCTAAATTTTAACCCTGACCCCGACCCTACCGCGACCCTTACCCTAATCCTAAACTCTGACCCCGAATTCGAACCCAACCCCGACCCTCACCCGAACCCTAAACCATGACCAGGACCTTGTCTCCGACGCTGACCTTAACCCTAAACCTTGACCCTGAACCTCACCATGATTCTCACCCTGAACCATGACAAGAACCCTGACGCTCACCGTCACCCTGACCCTAAATTTTGACTTTCACCCTCACCCTGACGCTCACGCTCCAACTCACCATAAACCCTGACCTTGACCCTCAGCCTGACCCTAAATCCTGGCCCTCACCCTCAACCTCACACTTAATCCCGACCCTGACTCTTATCCTCACCATGACCCTGACGCTAAACCCTGACCCTTAGCTTGACCCTGACCCTGACCCTCACCCTCACCCTCACCCGAAAGCTAAACCTAACTTGACCCTGACCCTTACCCTAATCCTAAATGTGAACCTGACGCTGACCCTAACCCTAATCCTAACCATAAAACTAATACCTAACCCTCACACGAACACTAACTCAAAACCCTAACCCTAATCCTAACCCTAACATTAACCCTAACACTAACCCTAACACCAAACCCTTATCCTAACCCAAACACTAACCCTAACACAATACCCTACCACTAACCCAAACACTAACCCTAACGCTAAAGCCAAGCCCTAGCCCTAACCCTAATGCTGACCTTAACCCTAAATCCTGAACTTGACCCTGACGCTGACCCTTACCCTAAACCCTACACTGAACCTGACCCTGACCCTGACTCTAACACTATACCCTCTCAATGACCCTGACCCTAAACAGGGACCTTGAACCTGACCCTGAACCCGACCCCTATTACCCTACCCTGACCGCGATCCCGACCCTGAACCCACCCCGACACTAAAACTAAATCACGACCCCGAACCTGACACCGACCCTGACAATAACCCTAAACCCTGATGCTGATTTTGACCCCAACCTTGACCATAACACTAAACACTGACCCTGACCTTCACCCTCACACTGACCCTCAACATAAACCCTGAATCAGACCCCGGCACTCACCTTCACATTGACCCTAAATCCTGAACCGAACCCTTTCCCTCACACACACCCTAACCCCGGACCCTGATTCTAACCCTCACTTTGTCCCTGACCATAAACCCTGACCCTTATCCTGACCCTCAGCCTCACACTAAGCGAAACCTAACCCTGACCCGACTTTGACCCTAATCTGACCCGACATGGATTCTGACCGTGACCATCGACCCTAAAACCTCACCCTGTTTTGACCCTGAATCTAACACTATTCTAAACCTGATCCTGACTTCGACCCTTCTAACCCTGACCCTGACCCTAACCCTGACCCTAACCCTGACCCTGACTCTAACCCTATACCTAACCCTAAACCCTAACCCTAACCGTAACGTTGACCCTTCCATAAACCCTGACCCTGACCCTGACCCTAACCCTGACCCCAACACCTAGCCTGACCCTGACCCTGACTCTAACCCTAGACGCTGACCCTGAACCTAAACCCTGAACCTGAGCATCACCGCAACCCCGACCTCGACCCCGATCCCTAAACACTGATCCTGAATCCGACTCCTACCTCGAATCCAACTTTGACCCTAAACCTTAACCCCGACCCCGACACTACCGCGACTCTTACCCTAATCCTAAACTCTGACCCCGACTTCGAACCCAACCTAGACCCTCACCCCAACCCTAAACCATGACCAGGATCTTGTCACCGAAGCTGACCCTAACCCTAAACCTTGACCCTGAACCTCACCATGATCCTCACCCTGAACCCTGAAAAGAATCCTGACACTCGCCATCACTCTGACCCTAAATTTTGACGCCCAACCTCACCCTGATGCTCACGCTCCACCTCACCCTAAACCCTGACCCTGACCCTCACCCTCACCCTCACCCTCACCCTCAGCCTCACACGAAATCCCGAACCTGACTCTTACCCTCCCCATGACCCTGACCCTAAACCCTGACACTTACCTTGACCCTGACCCTCACCCTCACCTTCACCCTAAAGCTAAACCTAACTTGACCCTGACCCTAATACTAAATGTTAACATGACCCTGACCCTAACCCTAATCCTAACCATGAAACTAATACCTAACCCTCACCCGAACACTAACTCAAAACCCTAACCCTAATCCTAAGTCTAACACTAACGCTAACACTAACCGTAACACCAAACCCTTACTCTAACCCAAACACTAACCACAACCCAAAACCCTAACCCTAACCCAAATACTAACCCTATCGCTAAAGCCCAGCCCTAGCCCTAACCCTAATGCTGACCCTAACCCTAAATCCTGACCATGACCCAGACGCTGACCCTTACCCTAAACCCTACACTGAACCTGACCTTGACCCTGACTCTAACCCTATACCCTGTTAATGACCCTGACCCTAAACAGGGCCCTTGAACCTGACCCTGAACCCGACCCCTAGTACCCGACCCTGACCCCGAACCCGACGCTGAACCAACCCCGACACTAAACCTAAACCACGACCCCGAAACTGACACCGACCCTGACAATAACCCTAAACCCTGATGCTGATTTTGACCCTAAATTTGACCACAACACTAAACACTGACCCTGACCTTCACCCTCACCCTGACCCTCAACATAAACCCTGAATCAGACCCCGGCACTCACCTGCACATTGAACCTAAATCCTGAACCTAACCCTCACCCTCACCCACACCCTAAACCCGGACCCTGATTCTCACCCTCACTTTGTCCCTGACCCTGAACCCTGACCCTTAACCTGACCCTCAGCCTCACCCTAAGGGAAACCTAACCCTTACCCGACTTTGACCCTAATCTGACCCTACATGGATTCTGACTTTGACCATCGACCCTAAAACCTCACCTTGTTTTGACCCTGAAACTACCACTATTCTAAACCTGATCCTGACCTCGACCCTTCTAACCCTGACCCTGACCCTAACCCAGACCCTAACCCTGACCCTGACTCTAACCCTAAACCTAACCCTATACCCCAACCCTACTCTAAAGTTGACCCTACCGTAAACCCTGACGCTGACCCTGACCCTAACCCTGACCCCAACACCTAGCCTGACCCTGACCCTGACTCTAACCCTAGACCCTGACCCTGACCCTAAACCCTGAACCTGAGCATCACCGCAACCCCGACCTCGACCCCGACCCCTAAACACTGACCCTGAACCCGACTCCTACCTCGAATCCAACTTTGACCCTAACCCTTAACCCCGACCCCGACTCCTACTGCGACCCTTACCCTAATCCTAAACTCTGACCCCAACTTCGAACCTAACCCCGACCCTCAACCCAACCCTAAACCATGACCAAGACCTTGTCTCCGACGCTGACCCTAACCCTAAACCTTGACCCTGAACCTCACCATGACCCTCACCCTGAACCCTGACAAGAACCCTGACCCTCATCGTCACCCTGACACTAAATCCCGACCCCCAACCTCACACTGACGCTCATGCTCCACTTCACCCTAAACCCTGACCCTCACCCTGACCTTAAATCCTGACCCTCACCCTCACCCTCACCCTCAACCTCACACTAAATCCCGACCCTGAATCTTACCCTCACCATGACCCTGAACCTAATCCCTGACCCATACCTTGACCCTGACCCTCACCCTCACCCTCACCCTAAAGCTAAACCTAACCTGACACTGACCCTGACCCTAAACCTAAATGTGAACCTGACCCTGACCCTAACCCTAATCCTAACCATAAAACTAATACCTAAACCTCACCCGAACACTAACTCAAAACCCTAACCCTAATCCTAACCCTAACACTAACCCTAACACTAACCCTAACATTAAACACTAACCCTCACCTTAACACTAACACTAACCCATAACCCTAACCCTAAACAAAACACAAACCCAAACGCTAAAGCCCAGCCCTAGCCCTAACCCTAATGCTGACCCTAACGCTCAATCCTGACTTGGACCCTGACGCTGACCCTTACCCTAAACCCTACACTGAACCTGACCCTGACCCTGACTCTAACGCTAGACCCTGACCCTGACTATAAACGGTGAACCTGAGCATCACCGCAACCCCGACCTCGACCCCGACCCCTAAACACTGACCCTGAACCCAACTCCTACCTCGAATCCAACTTTGACCCTAACCCTTAACCCCGACCCCGACTCCTACAGCGACCCTTACCCTAATTTTAAATTCCGACCCCGAATTCGAACACAACCCCGACCCTCACCCGAACCCTAAACCATGACCAGGATCATGTCTCTGACGCTGACCCTAACCATAAACCTTGACCCTGAACCTCACCATGACCCTCACCCTGAATCCTGAGAAGAACCCTGACCCTCACCGTCACCCTGATCCTAAATCCTGACACCCAACCTCACCCTGACGCTCACGCTCCACCTCACCCTAAGCCCTGACCCTGACCCTCACCCTGACCCTAAATCCAGACCCTCACCCTAACCGTCACCCTCTACCTCACACTAAATCCTGACCCTGAATCTTACCCTGACCATGACCCTGACCCTAAACCCTGACCCTTACCTTGACCCTGACCCTGACCCTCACCTTCACCCTCACCCTAAAGCTAAACCTAACCTGACCCTGACCCTGACCCTAATCCTATATGTAAACCTAACCCTGACCCTAAACCTAATTCTAACCATAAAACTAATACCTAACCCTCACTCGAACACTAACTCAGAACCCTAACCCTAATCCTAACCCTAGCACTAACACTAAAAGTAACCCTAACACCAAACCCTTACCCTAACCCAAACAATAACCCTAACCCAAAACCCTAACCCTAACCCAAACACTAACCCTTATGCTAAAGCCCAGCCCTAGCCCTAACCCTAATGCTGACACTAACCCTAAATCCTAACCTTGACCCTGACGCTGACCCTTACCCTAAACCCTACACTGAACCTGACCTTGACTCTAACCCTATACCCTGTCAATGATCCTGACCCTAATCAGGGTCCTTGAACCGGGCCCTGAACCCGACCCCTAGTACCCTACCCTGACCCCGACCCCGATTCTGAACCCACCCCGACACTAAACATAAACCAGGACACCGAACCTGACACCGACCCTGACAATAACCCTAAACCCTGATGCTGATTTTGACCCCAACCTTGACCATAACACTAAACACTGACCATGACCTTCACCCTCACCCGGACCCTCAATATAAACCCTGAATCAGACCCCGGCACTCACCTTCACATTGACCCTAAATACTGAACCTAACCCTCACCCTCACCCACACCCTAACCCCGGACCCTGAGTCTCACCCTCACTTTGTCCCTGACCGTAAACCCTGACACTTACCCTGACCCTCAGCCTCACCCTAAGCGAAACCGAACCCTGAACCGAATTTGACCTCAATCTGACCCTACTTGGATTCTGACCCTGACCATTGACCCTAAAATCTCACCCTGTTTTGATCCTGAATCTATCACTATTTTAAACCTGATCCTGATCTCGACCCTTCTAACGCTGACCCTGACCCTAACCCTGATTCTAACCCTGACCCTGACTCTAACCCTAACCCTAACTCTAAAACCTAACACTAACCCTAAAGTGGACCCTACCATAAACAGTGACCCTGACCCTGACCCTAACCCTAACCCCAACACCAAGCCTGACCCTGACCATGACTTTAACCCTAGACCCTGACCCTGACCCTAAACCCTGAACTTGAGCATCACCGCAACCCCGACCTCTACCCCGACCCCTAAACACTGACCCTTAACTTGACTCCTACCTCAAATCCAACTTTGATCCTAACCCTTAACCCCGACCCCGACTCCTATTGCGACCCTTATTCTAATCCTAAACACTGACTCCGACTTCGAACCCAACCCCGACTTTCACCCCAACCCTAATCCATGACCAGGACCTTGACTTTGACGCTGACCCTAACCCTAAACCTTGACCCTGAACATCACCATGACCCTTACCCGAAGCCCTGACACGAACGCTGACCCTCACCGTCACCCTGACCCTAAATCCTGACCATCACCCTCACCCTCATTCTCAACCTCACACTAAATCCTGACCCTCACTCTCAACCTCACCATGAATCTGACCCTAAACCCTGACCCTTACATTGACCCTGAACCTCACACTCACCCTCACCATCACCCCCACCCTAAAGCTAAAACAAACCTGACCCTGACCCTGACCCTAATCCTAAATGTGAACCTGACCCTGACCCTAACGATAATCCTAACCATAAAATTAATACCTAACCCTCACCCGAAAACTAACTCAAAACCCTAACCCTAATCCTAACCCTAACACTAATCCTAACACTAACCCTAACACCAAACCCTTACCCTATTCAAATCACTAACCCTAACCTTAACACTAACCCTAACCCAAAACCCTAACCCTAACTAAAACACTAACCCAAACGCTAAAGTCGAGCCTAGCCCTAACCCTAATGCTGACACTAATTCTATACCTGATCTTGACCCTGACGCTGACACTTACCCTAAATCCTACACTGAACCTGACCCTAACCCTGACTTTAACCCTATACCCTGTCAATGAACCTGAACCTAAACAGGGACCTTGAACCTGACCCTGAACCCGACCCCTAGTACACAACCCTGACCCCGACCTTGACCCTTAACCCACCCCGACACTAAACCTATACCAGGACCCCGAACCTGACACCGACCCTGACAATAACCCTAAACCCTGATGCTGATTTTGACCCCAACCTTGACCATAACACTAAACACTTACCCTGACCTTCACGCTCACCCTGACCCTCAACATAAACCCTGATCAGACCCCAGCACTCACCTACACATTGACCCTAAATCCTGAACCTAACACTCACCCTCACCCACACCCTAAACCCGGAAGCTGATTCTCACCTTCACTTTGTCCCTGACCCTAAACCCTGACCCTTACCCTGACCCTCAGCCTCACCCTAAGGGAAACCTAACCCTTACCCAACTTTGACCCTAATCTGACACTACATGGATTCTGACTTTGACCATCGACCCTAAAACCTCACCCTGTTTTGACCCTGAAACTACCACTATTCTAAACCTGATCCTGACCTCGACCCTTCTAACCCTGACCCTGACCCTAACCCAGACCCTAACCCTGACCCTGACTCTAACCCTAAACCTAACCCTAAACCCTAACCCTACTCTAAAGTTGACCATACCGTAAACCCTGACCCTGACCCTGACCCTAACCCTGACCCCAACACCTAGCCTGACCCTGACCTTGACTCTAACCCTAGACCCTTACCCTGACCCTAAACCCTGAACCTGAGCATCACCGCAACCCCGACCTCGACCCCGACCCCTAAACACTGACCCTGAACCCGACTCCTACCTCGAATCCATCTTTGACCCTAACCCTTAACCCCGACCCCAACTCCTACCGCGACACTTACCCTAATCCTAAACTCTGACCCTGACTTCGAAACCAACCCCGACCCTCAACCCAACCCAAAACGATGACCAGGACCTTGTCTCCTACGCTGACCCTAACCTAAACCTTGACCCTGAACCTCACCATGACCCTCACCCTGAACCCTGACAAGAACCCTGACCCTCATCGTCACCCTGACACTAAATCCCGACCCCCAACCTTACACTGACGTTCACGCTCCACTTCACCCTAAACCCTGACCATCACCCTGACCCTAAATCCTGACCCTCACCCTCACCCTCACCCTCAACCTCACACTAAATCCCGACCATGACTCTTACCCTCACCATGACCCTGACCCTAAAACCTGACCCTTACCTTGACCCTGACCCTCACCCTCACCCTCACCATAAAGCTAAACCTAACTTGACCCTGACCCTGAGCTAATCCTAAATGTGAACCTGACCTTGACCCTAACCCTAATCTTAACCATGAAACTAATACCTAACCCTCACCCGAACACTAACTCAAAACCCTAAAACTAATCCTAACCCTAACACTAACGCTAACACTAACACTAACACCAATCCCTTACCGTAACCCAAACACTAACCCTATCCCAAAACCCTAACCCTAACCCAAACACTAACTTTAACGCTAAAGCCCTGCCCTAGCCCTAACCCGAATGCTGACCCTAACCCTAAATCCTGACCTTGACCCTGACGCTGACCCTTACCCTAAACCCTACACTGAACCTGACCCTGACCCTGACTCTAACACTATACCCTGTCAATGACCCTGACCCTAAACAGGGACCTTGAACCTGGCCCTGAACCCGACCCCTAGTACCCTATTCTGCCCCGACCCCGATTCTGAATCCACTCCGACACTAAACATAAACCAGTACCCGCAACCTGACACCGACCCTGACAATAACCCTAAACCCTGATGCTGATTTTGACCCTAACCTTGACCATAACACTAAACACTACCCTGACCTTCACCCTCACACTGACCCTCAACATAAACCCTGAATCAGACCTCGGCACTCACCTTTACATTGACCCTAAATCCTGAAGCTAACCCTCACCCTCACCCACACCCTAACCCCGGACCCTGACTCTCACCCTCACTTTGTCCCTGACCCAAAACCCTGACCCTTACCCTGACCCTCAGCCTCACCATAAGCGAAACCTAACCCTGACCCGACTTTGACCCTAATCTGACCCTACATGGATTCTGACTTTCACCATCGACCCTAAAACCTCACCCTGTTATGACCCTGAATCTAACACTATTCGAAACCTGATTCTGACCTCGACCCTTCTAACCCTAACCCTGACCCTGACTCTAACCCTAACCATAACCCTAACCCTAACCCTAACCCTAAAGTTGACCCTACCATAAACCCTTACCCTGACCCTGACCCTAACCCTGACCCCAACACCTAGCCTGACCCTGACCCTGACTCTAACCCTAGACCCTGACCCTGACTCTAAACCCTGAACCTGAGCATCACTACATTTCCGACCTCGACCCCGACCCCTAAACACTGACCCTGAACCCGACTCCTACCTCGAATCCAACTTTGACCCTAACCCTTAATGCTGACACCGACTCCTATTGTGACCCTTACCCTAATCCTAAACTCTGACCCCGACTTCGAACCCAACCCCGACCCTCACCCCAACCCTAAACCATGACCAGGACCTTGTCTCCGACGCTGACCCTAACCCTAAACCTTGACCCTGAACCTCACCATGATGCTCACCCTAAATTCTGACACAAACCCTGACCCTCACCGTCACCCTGACCCTAAATCCTGACCCTCACCCTCACCCTGACACTCACGCTCCACCTCTCGCTAAACCCTGACCCTGACCCTCACCCTGACCCTAAATCCTGACCCTCACCCTCATCCTCACCCTCAACCTCACACTAAATCCTGACCCTGACTCTCACCCTCACCATGACCCTGACCCTAATACCTGACCCTTACCTTGACCCTGACCCTCACCCTCACCCTAAAGCTAAACCTAACCTGACCCTGACCCTAACAGTGACCCTGACCCTAACCCTGACCCTGACTCTAACCCTAACCATAACCTTAAACCCTAACTCTAACCCTAACGTTGACCCTACCATAAACCCTGACCCTGACCCTTACCCTATCCCTGACCCCAACACCTAGCCTGACCCTGACCCTGACTCTAACCCTAGACCCTGACCCTGACCCTAAACCCTGAACCTGTGCATCACCGCAACCCCGACCTCGACCCTGACCCCTAATCACTGACCCTGAACCCGACTCCAACCTCGAATCCAACTTTGACCCTAACCCTTAACCCCGAGCTTGACTCCTACCGCGACCCTTACCCTAATCTAAACTCTGACCCCGACTTCGAACCCAACCTAGACCCTCACCCCAACCCTAAACCATGACCAGGACCTTGTCTTTGATGCTGACCCTAACCCTAAACCTTGACCCTGAACCTCACCATGACCCTCACCCTGACACGAACCCTGACCCTCACCGTCACCCTGACCCTAAATCCTGACCCTCACCCTCACCCTGACGCTCACGCTCAACCTCACCCTAATCCCTGACCCTGACCCTCACCCTTCGCCTGACCCTGACAGTAAACCCTGAGCCTTACCATAAACTTGACCCTCTTTCTCACCCTCACACAAATGCTTAAGCTAACCCTGACACAACGTTGACCCTACTCTGACCTTACATGGATTCTGACCCAGACCCTCGAACCAAAACCCTCACCCTGGCCTGAACCTGACCCTAACCCTATTCTAAACCTGACCCTGAACCTGACTCTGACCCTAACCCTGGCCCTAAATTTAAACCCTGTCCCTGACCCTCACAGTGAATCTCATCCTTAATCCTGACTCTGACCCTGACCCTTCCCCTCATTCTGACCCTAAATCCTGATCCTCACACTCACCCTCAATCTCACCATACCCCATATTCTCAAGCTACCCTCACCCTAATTATTATCCTCACCGTCACCCTCACCCTCGCCCTCACATTTTTGCTCACACAAATTCTCATCCTCATCCTCATGCTCATCCTCAACCTCATCCTCACCCTTCCCATCTTTCTTATTCTCACCCTTATACTCCATTAATTCTCACCTTGATGCTCACCCTCACCCTCAGCCTCACATTCACACTCACCCTCACCCTCACTATCTCCCTCATTCTCACCCTCACTCTCACCCTAAAGCTCACCATCATCCTCACCCTCACCCTCATGCTCACACTCACAGTCTCCCTCTTTCTCACACTCACCCTCACGCTAACACTCACCCTGACGCTCACCATCACCCTCAACATTACACTCACACTAACACTCACCCTCACCCTATACCTCATCCTCACACTCATCTTCACACTCACGTTCACCCTCACACTCACCCTCAACCTCACCCACAACCTCATCCTCAAACTCACCCTAACCCTCACACTCACCCTCACTTTTTTCCTAAACCTCAACCTCACTCTCACACTCAACCTCAGGTTCACACTCACAGTTACCCTCACGCTCACATTCTTCCTCACCCTCACACTCACACTCACGCTAAACCCTCATTCTCACCTCATTCTCACGTTCACCCTCAACCTCACCGTCTCCCTCATTCTCACACTCACTCTCACGCAAACTCTCACTCTGTCTTTCAACCTCACCCTCACATTCACATTCACCCTCACACTCACCCTATCCCTACCCTATACCAGTCTTTAAAACTAACCCTGACCACGACCCTTACCCAAACCCTGTCAGTAAACCTGAATCTGTCTCTGACCTTGATACTGAACCTGAAATTAACCCTGGCTCTGACCCTGCCCCTGACGTTAACTCCAAACCTAAACCTAACCTTAATCCTAAACCCTAAACCTAACGCTAAACGTAATCCTAACCCGAAACCCTAACCCTAACCCTAACAGTACCTTTAACCCTAAACCCTAATTCTAACCCTAACTCTTAATTGACCCTAACCCTAAATCCTGACACTGACCCTGATCCTAACCCTAACCTTAACCCCTACCCTGACCCTGACCCTGACACTCAACCTTAACTAGTCCCTGACCCTGACCCTGACCTGACCCTAAAAACTGACCCTGACTCTGACACTGACACCGACCTCGACCCCGACACCTAAACAATGACCCTGACCTCGACCCCTAACCCGAATCCAGCCTCGATTTTAACCTTAAACCTAGACTTCGACCCCGACCCGACACTGACCCTTACCCTAAACACTGACTCTGACCTTAAACTCGACACCAACCCTGATTCTAACCCGAAACCTTGACCCTGACATTGATCCTGACCTTGACCTTAACTCTAAACAGTGACACTGACCCTGACACTCAACCTGACTTTCACCCTAAACACTGATTCTGACCCTGATTCTCAACCTTACCCTGACCCTAAATCCTGACCCTCATTTTCAAATTAACACTCACCCTAAACCCTGAATGTGACGCTCATCGTCACCCTCACCCTCACCCTAAACCCTGACCCTTATCCTGACCTTGACAATCACCCTCACACTCACCCTAAAGATAAACCTAACCCTTACCTAACATTGACCCTACTCTGACTTTACCTGGATTCTGACCCAGACCTTCAACCCTAAACACTCACCCTGGTCTGACCCTGACCCCAACCCTATTCTAAAATTGACCCTGACCATGACCATTCTAATCCTGACCCTGACCCTGAACCTGACACTAAACATAACCCTGACCCTGTCATTAAACCTAAACCTAAACCTAACCTTGGCCCTAAACATAACCCTAAACCTCACGCTCACCCTCTTGCTCACCCTCACCCTCAACCTCACCCTACCCCTCATCCTCATGTTCACCTTCACCCTTACACTAACCCTCAAGTCACCCTCACCCTCACGCTCACCCTTACTCTCATATTCATGCTCTTTCTCATTCTCACCCTCATCCCCATTGTCATCCTCACCTCATGCTCACCCTCACTATTTTCTCATTCTCACACTCACACTCACACTCACATTAACTATCACCCTGAAGCTCACCCTCAACCTCACCCTGACCCTCACCCTCACCCTGACACTGACCCTAACCCTGACCCTTACAGTGACCCTTACCCTCACCCTCACCCTAAATTTACACCTAATCCTGACCCAACATTGAACCTACTCTGACCCTACCTAGATTCTGATTCAGACCCTACACCCTAAACCCTCACCTGGTCTGACCCTGACACTAACGCTATTCTAAACCTATTCCTGACCCTGACCTTTCTAACCCTGACCCTGACCCTGACCCTAACTTTTACTCTAACTGTAACCATAACTCTAAACCCTAACCCTAACCCTAACACTAACTCATAACCATAACCCTAACACTAACACTAACCCCAAACCCTAAAACTAACACTAACACTAACCCTAATCCTAAACCCTAACCCTAATTTTAACCCGAACCCTAACCTTGACCCTAACCCTAAATACTGACCCTGACACTGACGCTAACCCTGACCCTAACGCTTGCCCTGACCCTGTCCCTGACCCTGACTATACCATGCCCTAGCCCTATACCATGAACCTGATCGTGACCCTGACCCTAAACCTGACCCTGACACTGACACTGACCCCGACCCCTAAACCCAAACCTTGACCCTGACATCGACCCCGAATCCAACTCCGACCCTAACACTAAACCCGGACCGAGACCCCTACCCCGACTCTGACCAGAACCCTAAACCCTGACCCCGACTCCTACCTGGACACCGACACTGATGCTAACCCTAAATCTTTACCCTGAACTTGACCCCGTCCCCGACCCTAAAACTAAATCCTGACACTGACCGTGACCCTCACCCTGACTCTGACCCAGAGCCCTGACACTGTCCTTGACCCTCACACTCACCCTGACCCTAAATCCTGATCCTCACACTCACCCTCACCTACACCCTCACCCTAAACCCTGATTCTGACCCTCACCCTCACACTCACTCTCACCGTAAACCCTGACCCTTACATAGACCCTCACCCTCACCCTAATCCTCACGCTCACACTGACAGTCACCCTGACCCCCACACTCATCCTCATTCCTACCCTCACACTCACCCTCACTGTCTTCCTCATTCTCACCCTCACGCTAACTCTCACCCTGACGCTCATCCTCATCCTCAACATCACACTCACCCTCACACTCACCCTCACCCTCAACTTCATCCTCACACTCACCCTCACACTCATGCTCACCCTCACACTCACACTCACTCTCACCCTCATTCTCATCCTCAAACTAACCCTCATGCTAATTCTCACCCGGATGCTCACCCTCACCCTCACCCTCACACTCACCCTCATGCTCTCCGTCACTTTCACCCTCACATTCACCCTCAACATCACGCTCACCCTCGCTTCATCCTCAACCACACGCTCACTCTCACCTTAACCCTCACGTTCACACTCATGCTCACTCTCATGCTCACCCTCTTCCTCAACCTCACCCTCAACCTCACCCTACTTTTTATTTTCATGCTCACCCTCAATCTAACCCTCACCCTCGCCCTCACGGAAATCCTCATGCTCACTCACACCCTCAACCTAAACATCACGTCAGCCTAATACTCACCCTATCCCTCAATCTCAACCTCACCCTCAACTCACCCTCACCCTCACCCTAATCCTCACCCTCAGCATCACACTCACCCTAGACCTAACCTTCAACCTCTATCTCACCCCCACTTTTGCCCTCACCCTCATGCTCACCCTCAATCTCACCCTCACCCTAACCCTCAACTTCACACTCACCCTAACCATATCCCTCACCCTCACTCTCATCCTATCCCTCACACTCACGATCACCCTCACTTTAACACTGTCACCCTCACCCTCACGCTCATCCTCACGTTCACACTGACCCTCATTCTCACACTCATGCTCATGCTCACTCTCACCCTCAATCTAAAACTCACCTTCACCCTCATTCTCACACTCTCCTTCACGCTAACTCTCACTCTCACACTCACCCTCATTCTCACCCTCAACTCACGTTGACAACCATGCTCACCATCACTCTCACATTCATTCTCACCCTCACACTCATGCTCACCCTCACTTTCATCCTCAACCTCACAATCGCACTCACCCTCACCGTCTTTCTCATTCTCACCCTCACCCTAATGCTAACTCTCACCCTGATGCTCACCCTGACCCTCAACCTCACACTCACCCTCACGCTCTCCCTGACTCAAGCTCACCATCAAGCTACCCTCCCTCTCATCATCACCCTGACCCTCACTCTCATTGTCACCCTCACTCTCATTGTCACCCTCACCCTCACGTTCACACTCACCCTCACCCTCACACTAAAGCTAAACATAACCCTGACCCGACATTGACCCTACTCTGACCCTACCTGGATTCTGTCCTAGTACCTCGATGCTAAACCCTTACCCTGGTTTGACCCTGACCCTAACCCTATTCTAAACCTGACCCTGACCCTAAAACTTCTAACCCTGACCCTGATCCTGAACCTGACCCTAACCATAACCCTGACACTGACCCTGAACCTAACCCTAAACCTAACCTCGACCATAAAACCTAATTCTAAACCTCACGCTCAACTTCTTTCTCACCCTCACCCTCAACCTCACCCTACCACTCATCCTCATGCTCACCCTCACCCTAGCACTTACCCTCACTGTCACCCACACTCTCACGCTCACCCTCTCCCTCACATTCATGCTCACCCTCATGCTCAACCTCACCCTCATACTCACCCTCACTGTCTCCCTCATTCTCACGCTCACACTCATGCTAACACTCACCCTGACGCTAAACCCCATCCTCAATTTCACACTCACCCTCACAGTCACCCTAACCCTTACCCTAAACCTAACCCTGACATTGAACTTTACCCTGACCCTGACCCTAACCCTGACCCTGACACTACCCTGACCCTGACCTTAACCCTGACCCTAACACTGACCTCGTCCCTGAACCTGATCCTGATCCTAACATTGACCCTGACCCTGACACTAACTCTAACCCTAACCCTAACCTTAACCCTAAACCCTAAAGCTAAAAACAACCCTAACCCTAAACCAAAACCCTAACCCTAAACCTAACACTAACCCTAAACCCAAACCCTAACCCTAACCCTACCACTAACCCTAACCCTAAACCCTAACCCTAAACCTAACTTTAACATTGACCCTAACCCTCAACCCTGACACTGACCCTGACCCTAACCCTGACCCAACCCCTACCCTGACCTTGACACTGACCCTGACCCTAACCCTAGACTTTGACCCTGACCCTAAAACCTGACCCTGACCCTCACCCTGACAACGTCCTCGACCCCGACCCCTAAACCCACACATTGACCATGACCCGACCCGCTATTTAACCTTGACCCTAACCCTAAACCCCGACCATGACACCGACCCCGAACCTGACCCTAACCCTAAACACTGAACTTGACCTCTAAACTGACCCGGACCCCGACCCTAACCGTAAACCCTGACGCACACCCTGAACCTCACCCTGATCCTCTTTCTAAACCCTGAATTTGACTCTGACCCTCACCCTCACCCTGACCTTAAATCCTGACCGTAACCCTTACCCATCACCCTAAACCGTGACCCTGACTATCACCCTCACCCTAAATCTAAACCTTACCCTGACCAGACATTGACCCTACTCTGACCCTTCTTGGATTCTGATGCAGAACCTCGACCCTAAACCCTAACCCTGGTCTGACCCTGACACTAACCCTATTTTAAACCTGACCCTGACCCTGACCCTTCTAACCCTGATCCCGACACCAACCCTCACCCTCACACTCACCCTCACACCCACCCTCACCCTAAACCTTGTCCTCACGCTCACACTCACCCTCACTCTCACCCTCACACTCACGATCACCCTCACCCTCACTTTAACACTCACCCTCAACCTCACACTCACCTCACCTTCACACTAGTTCTATTCCACACCCTCACCCTAACCCTCACCATTACTTCACCCTCACTCTCACCCTCAACCTCACCCTACCCCTCACCCTCACCCTCACCCTCAACCTAAACCTCACCAACAGCCTAACATTCAACCTCACCCTCACCCTCACACTCACCCTCAATCTCACCCTGACCCCACCCCTCAACTTCACATCAACCCTCAACCTAACCATCACCTTCAACCTCATTCTCACCCTCACACTCACGATCACCCTCACCCTCACTTTAACACTCACCCTAACCCTTACCCTCATGCTCACCCTCACTCTCATTCTCAACCTCACCCTCACATTTACACTCACCCTCATTCTCACACTCACCCACACCCCAACGCTCACCCTCACCCTCACCCTCATTCTCACCCTCACCCACACCCTCACACTCACCCTCATGCTCAGTCTCACTCTCACTCTCACCCTCACACTCACCCTCAGGCTCAACCTGACACTCATACTCACCCTCATGCTCACCTTCCGGCTCACCCTCACTCTCAAACTTACCCTCAAGCTCACCCTCATTCTCACCCTCACCCTCATGTTCACACTCACGCTCACACTTATGCTCACCCTCATTCTTACCCTCACACTCACACTCACACTCACACTCACCATAACACTCACACCCTCACCCTTAACCTCATCCTCACACTTACACTCACCCTCACTCTTACGCTCATTCTCACACCCTCACTAAAACGCTCACCCTCACTCTCATCCTCAACATCAATTTCACTCTCAACCTCACCCTCACTTTTACATTCACACTGACACTGACCCTAACCCTTACCCCAACCCCTACTATGTCACTGATTCTGACCCTGACCCTAAACCTGAACTGTGACCCAGACCCTGACCATGACCATAAACACTGACCCTGACCCTGACCCTAAACCTAACCCTAAACCTAACCCAAACCTTAACCCTAACCCTAACCCTAACCCTAAACCCAAAACCCTAATCTTAACCCTAACCCTAACACTAACCCTAACCCCAAAACCTAACCCTAACCCTAACACTAAGCCTAACCCTAAACCCTAACCCTAACCCTAACCCTAACGCTAAACTTGACACTAAAACCTGACCCGGACCCTTAGCCTAGCCCTTACCCCAACCCCTACTATGACACTCATTCTGACCGAGACCATAACCCAAGACTGTGACCCTGACCCTGAACCTGAGGCTAAAACTGACCCTGACCCTGGCCCCAACTTCGACCCCAACCCCTAAACCCTGACCCTGACCTCGATCCGATGCCGAATCCAACCACGACCCTAACCCTACACCTCAAACATGACGCTGACCCGTACCCTAACCCTAAAGCCTGACCGCTACCTCTAGCAAGACCCCGAAACTGACTGTAACCCTAAACCCTGACCCTCACCTTTACCCTGGCTTTGACCCTAACCCTAAACCCTGACCATGGTTCTGACCCTCACCATGACCCTCACCCTAAACTCTGACTCTGACCCTTACCCTTACCATCACACTGCCTTAAATCCTGACCATCACCCTAATGCTAAACCCCTGACCGGACATTGACCCTAAGCTGACCCTAACTGGATTCTCACCCAGACCCTTGACTCTAAATTCTCACCTTGTTCTGACCCTTAACCTAACCTGATTTTAAAGTTGACTCTGACCCTGAACCTTCTAAACCTGACCCTGACCCTGAACCTGATTCTAAACATAACCCTGACCCTGACCCTGAACCTAACCCTAAACCTAAACTTGACCTAAACCTAACCCTAAACATCACGCTCACCCTCTTGCTCACCCTCACATTCAACCCGCCCTACCCCGCATCCTCATGCTTACCCTCACCCTAACCCTTACCCTCACCATCACCCTCACCCTCATGCTCACCCTCACCCTCACATTTATGCTGTCCCTCATTCTCACCCTCATCCTCATGCTCATCCTCAACCTCATGCTCACCTTCACTATCTCCCTTCTTCTCACACTCACACTCACATTAACTCTCACCTGTTGCTCACCCTCAACCTCACCCTCACACTCACCCTTACGCTCACCTTCACCCTGACCCTAAACCTGACTTTGATCCTGATGCTGACCCTAACTGTGACCCTGACCCTGACCCTGACCCTAACCCTGACACTTACCCAAAACCCTAACCCTAACCGTAAACCCTAACACTAACCGTAACTCTAAATCAAATCTCTAACTCTAACACTAACCCAAAACCCTAACCCCAATGCTAACACTAACCTTAAACCTAAACCCTAACCCTAACCTTCACCCTAATCCTAAACACAGACCCTGACCCTGACCCTATCACTGACCCTAACGCCATTCCGGACCCTGATCCTGAACCTAGACCCTGAACCTGACCCTGATTCTGACCCTGACCCTAAACCATGACCCTGACCTTGACTCTGACCCCGACCCCGACACCTAAACCTGACCTTGACCCCGACCTTGACCCCGAATCCAACTCCGACACTGACCCTAAACCATGACCCTGACCCTAACCCTCAGCATGACTCTCACCCTAAACCCTGACTCTGAAACTGACCCTCACCCTCACCCTTACCCTAAATCCTGATCCTCAACCTCACCCTCACCCTCACACTTACCCTAAACCCTGACTGAGACCCTCACCCTGACCCTCACCCTCACACTAAAGCTAAACCTAACCTGGACACGACATTGACCCTACTCTGACCCAAATTCGATTCTGACCCAGATAATCGAACCTAAACCCTCACCCTGGTTTGACCCTGACCCTAACCCTATTCTAACCCTGACACTGACCCTGACACTTCTAACCCTGAACCTGACCCTGACCTTGACCCTAACCCTAACCCTGACAATGACCCTGCACCTAACACTAAACCTAAGATTGACCCTAAGACTAACCCTAAACCTCACGCTCACCCTCTTCTTCACCCTCAACCTGAACCTCATTCTACTACTCATCCTCATGTTGACACTCACCCGAAACCTTACCCTCATTGTCACCCTCACCCTCACGCTCACCCTAACCATCACATTCATGCTCACCTTCATTCTCACTCTCACAATTCTTCTCAACCTCACCCTCTGCTCTTCCTCACCAATTCCCTCATTATCACCCTCAATCCCACATTAATTCTCACACTGATGCTCACCATCACCCTCACCCTCACACTCACCCTCACGCTTACCCTAACTCTCACCCTGACACTCACCCTCACACTCATGCTCACCCTAACTCTCACCCTCACCCTCACCGTCTCTCTCAACCTCACCCTCACCCTCATGCTAACTCTCACCCTGACGCTCATCCTCAGCCTCACCATCACACTTACCCTCACACAGGCCCTCATCCTCAACCTCATCCTCACACTCACCCTCACACTTACGCTCACCCTCAAACTCACACTCACCCTCACGCTATCCCTCATTCTCATCATAAAACTCACCCTCACGCTAACTCTCACCCTGATGCTCACCCTCACCTCACACTCATATTCACCCTCACACTCATCCTCACTTTCACTCTCACCCTCACACTCACTCTCACGCTCACCCTGACACCCTCACCCTTACACTCACCCTCCCTCTCACCCTCATGATCATCCTCATCTCAACTACACACTCACATTCCCAATCACGCTCACCCTGACACTCACACTCACTTTATGCTCACCCTCACCGTCTTTCTCATTCTCACCCTCACCCTCTCACTAACTCTCACCCTGACGCTCACCGTCACCCTCACCATTACACTCACCCTCACACTCACCCTCACCCTCAACCTGATCCTCACAATCATACTCACCCTCTGCTCACCCTCATTCTCATCCTCAACCTCACCCTCACGCTAACTCTCACCCTGATGGTCACCCTCACCCTCACACTCACACTCACCCTCATGTTCATCTCACTTTCACCCTCAACCTCCCACTCACCCTCACGCTCACCCTGACACTCACCCACACCCTTTCCCTCACCCTCACTCTCACCCTCATTCTCACCATCACCATCACATTCACACTCACGTTCACCCTCACGCTCACCCTCATTCTTACACTGAACCTCATGCTCACCCTCACCCTCATGCTTAACCTCACCGTCTTCCTCATTCTCACACTCACTCTCATGCTCTTTTTCACTCTCACGCTGACGTTCATTTTCACCTTGACCTAAACACCCACCCTCACACAGACCCTAAGCCTGACACTAACCTGGACACAGACCCTGACCCTGACCCTGACCCTAATTCTTAACCTGACCCTGACCCTGACCCTAACCCTAACACTAACCCTAACCCTAAAACCTAACCCAAACCCAAACCCAAAACCCTAAACCTCACCCTAACACTAACACTAATCTTAATCCCAAACTCGAAACCTAATCTTAACACTAACCCTAACACTAAACCCTAACCCTAGCCCTAACTCTAATGCTGACCATAACCCTAAACCCTGACCTTGACCCTGACGCTGACCCTGACTCTAAACCCTATTCTGACCCTGACCCTGACCCTAAACCTATACCCTGATTCTGACCTTAACCTTGACCCTAAACCCTGACCTTGACCCTGACATTAACCTCGACCCCTAAACCCTGACCCTTACCCCGACCCCGAACCCAACTTCGACCCTAACCCTAAACCACGACCCTGACCCTGACACCGACACCGAACCTGAAACTAACCTTGAACCCTGACCCTGACCTTGACCCCGACATTGACCCTAACACTGAACACTGACCCTGACACTAACCCTCACCCTGACCCTCACCATAAACCCTGACTCTGACCCCGACACTCACCTTCACCCTGACCCTAAATCCTGACCCTATCCCTCACCCTCACCCTCACCCTAAACCCGGACCCTGATTCTCACCCTGACCCTGACCCTGACTCTAACCCTAATCCTGACCCTGACCCTGCAACTAACCCTAAACCTAAGTTTGACCCTAAACCTAACTCTAAACTTCATGCTCACCCTCTTCTTCACCCTCATTCCACCCCTCATCCTCATGCTCAACCTCACCCTAAACCTTACCCTCACCGTCACCATCACCTTCACACACATCTCACTCTCAGATTCACGTTCACCCTCACCTTCTCCCTCATTCTCACACTCACACTCACACTAACTCTCACCCTGACGCTCACCCTCATCCTCACAATGACACTCACACTTATATTCACCCTCTCCCTCAACCTCATCCTCACACTCACCCTCACACTCACGCTCACCCTCACATTCACACTCACCTTAACGCTCTTCCTCATTCTCATCCTCAACCTCACCCTCACGCTAACTATTACCCTGATACTCACTTTCACCTTCACACTCATACTCACCCTCATGCTCACCCTCACTTTCACCCTCACCCTCACACTAACTCTCACTCTGATGCTCACTCTCACACTCACCCTCACAATCACTCACCCTCATACTCAACCTCACTATAATCCAAAATCTCACCCTCACACTCACCCTCATCCTCACGTTCCCAATCACGCTCACGCTCACACACATTCTCTTCGTCAACCTCAGTCTTAACCTCAACCTACGCCTCATCTTCATGCTCACCCTCACCCTAAACCTTACCCTCACCGTCACCCTCACCCTCACGCTCTCCATCAGCCTCACATTCACGCTCACACTCACTCTCACCCTCACCCTCTTTCTCAGGCTAAACCCTCATTCTCACCCTCACCTTCATGTTCACCCTCAACCTCACCGTCTCCCTCATTCTCACACTCACTCTTACAATAACTCTCACCCTGACTCTCAACCTCACCCTCTCCTTCACACTCACCCTCACACTCAACCTAACCCTGACCCTAACCCTGACCCTGACCCTGACACAACCCTAAGCCTGAAACTAACCCTGACCCTAAACCTTACTCTGTCCCTGACCCTGACCCTAACCCTGACCCTGACCCTAACCAAAACCATAACACTTACCTTAACCCTAAACCCTAAACCTAACCCTAACCCTAACTCTAACACTAACTCTAACCCTAAAACCTAACTATAACCCTAACCCTAACGTTGACCCTAACACTAAACCCTGACCCTGACCCTGACCCTGACCATAACCCTGACCCTAACCCCTACCCTGAACCTGACCCTGACCCTAAACCCTGACCCTGACCCTGACACTGACCCAGACCTCCGCACCGATGCCTAAACCCTTTCCCTGACCTTGACCCCAATTCCGAATGCAACCCCGACTCTAACACTAAACCCCAATCCTGACTCCGACCCCAACCCTGACCCTAACCCTAAATCCTCAGCCCGACCTCGACCCCAATCTTGACCCTGACCCTAACCCTCAACCTGACCCTGACCTTGATCCCGACACATTTTCTAACCCTAAACCCTGACCTAGCCCTCACCCTCACCATGACCCTCACCATAAAACCTGACTCTGACCCAGACTCTCACCCTCACCCTGAACCTGAACCTCACCCTCACCCTCACTTTGACCCTGACCCAAAATTCTGACCCTTACACTAACCCTCACCCTCACCTTAAAGCTAAACCTAACCCTGACCTGATTTTGACCCTACTCTGACCCTACCTGAATTCTGACCCAGACCCTCGACACTAAACCCACACCCTGGTCTGACCCTGACCCGAACTCTATTCTAAACCTGACCCTGACCCTTACCCTTCTAACCCTGACCCTGACCATGACCCGGACCCTAAACCTAACCCTGGTCGAAACCCTGTACCTAAACCTAAACCTAACCTTGACCATAAAACCTAACCCTAAAACTCACGCAAACCCGCTTCCTCACCATCACCCTCAACCTCACCCTAAAATTCATCCTCATGCTCACCCTCACTCTAACCCTTACACTCACCGTCACCCTCACCGTCACCCTCAACCTCACACTCACACTCACCCCCACGCTCACCCTCACCCTCACCGTCTCCCTCATTTTTCCCATCACCCTCACGCTAACTATCACCGTGACGCTCACCATCACCCTAGCCTCACCCTGATGCTCACACTCATTGTCTCCCTCATTCTCACCCTCACCCTTATGTCAACTCTCACCCTGATGATCACCTTTACTCTCACCATCACATTCACTCTTATACTCACCCTCACCCTCAACCTCATCCTCACACTCACCCTCACATTCATGCTCACACTCACACTCACACTCACCGTCAGGCTCACCCTAATTCTCATCATCAACCTCATCCTTACTCTAACTCTCACCCTGATGCTCATCCTTCACTTAACTCACACTCACCCTCACGCTCACCCTTACTTTCACAATCAACCTCACACTCACACTGATGCTCACCTTGACACTCACCCTTACCCTTACGCGCATCCTACTCTCACCCTCAAGCTCAGGCTCACCCTCACCCTCACGCTCACGCTCATTCTCACCCTCACCTTCACACTCACATTCACCCTCACTGTCTCCCTCATTCTCACTGTCACTGTCACGCTAACTCTCACCCTGACGCTCAATCTCGCCCTCACCTTCACACTCATTCTAACAATCACCCTAAACCTGACCCTAACCCTGACCCTGAAACTGACCCTGACCCTGATCCTAACCCAGACGCTAACCCTGACCCTGACCCTGTTCCTACACCTGACCCTAACCATAACCCTAACCCTAAACCTAAACCCTAACACTAACCATAATCTTAACCCAAAATCCGAACCCTAACACTAACCCTAACTTTAAACCCTAACCCTAACCCTAACCCTAACCCTAACCCTAACCTTGACCCTAACCCTAAACACTGACCCTGACCTAACACTGACCATAATGCCTACCGTGACCCTTACCAAGAACCTAAACCTAACCTTAGACCCTGACCTCCATCTATACCCTGACATCGACCCTGACCCTAACCCTAAATCTTGACCCTGACCTTGACACCGACCTCGACCCTAACCCTAAACCCTGACCCTGATCTTGACCCTAACCATGATTCTAACCCTAAACCTTGACTCTGACCCTGACCCACACCCTGACCCTCCCCGTAAAACCTGATTTGCACCCTCACCCTCACCCTCACCCTAAATTCTGACCTTGACCCTCACACTCGCCCTGAACCTGACCTTATAGCCTGACCCTTTCACTTACCCTCACCCTAAAGCTAAACTTAACCCTGATGAATATTGACCCTACTCTGACCTTACCTGGATTCTGACCAAGACCTTCGACCCTAAACCTCACCCTGGTCTGACCCTCACCCTAACCCTATTCTAAACCTGACCCTGACCCTGACCCTTCCTCCCTGACCCTGAAACTGAGCTTGACCCTAACCATAACCCTAATTTTGACCATGAACTTAACCCTTAACCTAACCATTACCCAAACCTAACCCTAAAACTCACGCTCACCCTCTTCCTCACCCTCACCCTCAACCTCACCCTACCCCTCATCCTCATGTTCACCCTCAACCTAACCCTTACCCTCACCGTCCCCCTCACCCTCACCCTCACCCTCAACCTCACATTCACACTCGCGATAATCCTCACGTACACCCTCATGCTCACCCTCACCCTCACGCTCACACTCAAAGTCTTCTCATTTTCACCCTTACTCTCACGCTAACTCTCAACCTGATGCTCACCCTCTCCCTCAAAATCACACTCACACTCACCCTCAACTTCATCCTCACACTCACACTGACTCTCACGCTCAACCTCACACTCACACTCAGGCTCACCCCCATTCTCATCCTCAACCGCACCTACACGCTAATTCTCAACCTGATGCTCACCGTCACCCTCACACTCACACTCACCCTCATGCTCACCCTCACTTTCACCTGCACCTTCACATTCACCCTCATGCTCACCCTGTAACTCACCCTCATTCTCAACCTCACCCTCACATTCAAACTCACGCTAACACTCATGCTCAGCCTCATTCTCACCCGCACACAGATACTCACCCTCACCCTCATGCTCACATTCACCATTTCCCACATTCTCACCCTCACACTAACTCTCACCCTGACGCTCACCCTCACCCTCACCCTCACGCTCACCCTCACCGTCTCCCTCATTCTCACCCTCAAACACACGCTACCTCTCAAACTGATGCTCACCCTCACCCACACAAGCACACTCACCGTCACGCTCACCCTCACACACACCCTGACCCTCACACTTACCCTCACGCTCACCCTGAATCTCACCCTCACCCTCACCCTCACGCTCACCTTCAATGTCTCCCTCATTCTCACCCTCACACTCATGCTAACACTCACCCTGATGCTCACCCTCACCATCACCATCACTTTCACCCTCACACTCACCCTCACCCTCAACCTCATCTTCACACTCAACCTTACACTCATGCTCACCCTCAAACTCACACCCACCCTCATGCTCACCCTCATTCTCATCCTCAACTTCACCCTCACGCTAACTTTCTCCCTGATGCTCACCCTCACCCTCACACTCAAACTCACACTCACGCTCACACACACTTTCACCCTCTCCCACATTCTGAACCTCACGTTCACGCTCATTCTTACCCTCACCCTCACATTCACACTCACGCTCACCCCCGCTCACCCTCATTCTCACCCTCACCCTTATTTTCATACTCACCCTAACGCTCACCCTTACCATCTTTCTCATTCTCACCCTCACCCTCACGTAACTCTAACCCTGAGGCTCACACACACTCTCCCACTCACACTCACCATCACACTCACCCTCAACCTCACCCTCAACCTCATCCTCACAGTCACGCTCACCCTAAAGCTCACCCTCACTCTCCTCCTCAACCTCACCCTCACTCTCACACTCACACTCAGATTCACACTCACACTCACCCTCACCCTCTTCCTCACCCTCACCCTCTCACTCACACTACCTCTCATCCTCATGCTCACCCTTACCCTAACACTTACCCCAACCGTCACCCTTAACCTCACGCTGAACCTCTCCCTCACATTCACGCTCACCCTGATGCTCACCCTCACCCTCACACTCACGCTCACCCTCAATTTCACCCTCACCCTCACACTCACCCTCACGCTCACCCTGAAGCCCTCACCCTAAAACACTCACTCTCACCATCACCCTTACCCTCACCATCACGCTCAACCTCATTCCCACCCACACCCTCACGTTCACACTCACGCTCACCCTCGTGCTCACCCTCACCCTCAAGTTCACCCTCACGGTCTCCCTCATTCTCACTTTCACCCTCACACTAACTCTCATCCTGATGATCATCCTCAAACTCATACTCATACTCACACTCACAATTACCCTCACCATCACACTCACCCTCACTCTCATCCTAAACTTCACCCTCAGTCTCAACCTCACCCTCACGTTCACAATCAGGCTCACCCTCACGCTCATCCTCTTTCTTACCATCACTCTCAACCTCACCCTACCCCACATCCTCATGCTCAAGCTCACCGTAACTTTTACCCTCACCGTCACACTCACCCTGACGCTCATGCTCACCCCCACATTCACACTCACAATCAACCTCACGCTCATCCTTATGCTCACCCTCACCCTCACGCTCACACTCACCGTCTCCCTCATTTTCACCCTCACACTCACGCTAACTCTCACCCTGACGCTCACCCTCACCCTCACCATCACACTCACCCTCACACTCACCCTCACCCTCAATCTCACCATCACACTCACCCTCACACTCACGCTCACTCACAAACTCAGACGCACCCTCACGCTCACCCTCATTCTCATCCTCAACTTCACCCTCACGCTAACTCACACCCTGATGCTCAACTTCACCCTCAAACTCACACTCACGCTAACCCTCACTTTCACCCTCACCCACATCCTCAACCTCACGTTAACCCTCATTCTCACCCTCACCCTCACATTCAAACTCATGCTCACACTCACGCTCACCCTCATTCTCACCCTCACCCTTATTTTCACTCTCATCCTCATGCTCACTCTCACCATCTTTCTCATTCTCACCCTCACGCTCACGTTAACTCTAACCCTGACGCTCACCCTCACTCTCACACTCACACTCACCATCACACTCACCCTCAACCTCACCCTCAACCTTATCCTCACAGTCACGCACACACTAACGCTCACCCTCATTCTCATCCTCAACCTCACCCTCACTCTCACACTCACACTCAGGTTCACACTCACACTCATCCTCACGCTCAACTTCTTCCTCACCCTCACCCTCACACTCACACGACATCTCATCCTCATGCTCACCCTCACACAAACACTTTCCGAAACCGTCACCCTCACCCTCACGCTGAACCTCTCCCTCACATTCATGCTCACCCTGATGCTCACCCTCACCCTCACACTCACGCTCACCCTCAATTTCACCCTCACCCTCGCACTCACCCTCACACTCACCCTGAAGCCCTCACTCTATAACACTCACTCTCACCATCACCCTTACCCTCACCATCACGCTCAACCTCATTCCCATCCACACCCTCACGTTCACACTCACGCTCACCCTCATGCTCACCCTCACCCTCACACTCACCCTCACCGTCTCCCTCATTCTCACTTTCACCCTCACACTAACTCTCATCCTGATGCTCTCCCTCACACTCATACTCACACTCACACTCACAATTACTCTCACCATCACACTCACCCTCACTCTCAGCTTAAACTTCACCCTCATTCTCACCCTCACCCCACGTTCACAATCAGGCTCACCCTCACGCTCATCCTCTTTCTCACCCTCTCCCTCAACCTCACCCTACCCCTCATCCTCATGCTCAAGCTCACCCAAAATTTCACCCTCACCATAACCCTCACCCTGACACTCATGCTCAACCCCACATTCACATTGACGATCACCCTCATGCTCACCCTTATGCTCACCCTCATCCTCACACTCACACTCACCGTCTCCCTCATTTTCACCCTCACCCTAACGCTAACTTTCACCCTGACGCTCACCCTCACCCTCGCCATCACACTCACACTCACACTCACCCTCACCCTCAACCTCATCCTCACACTCACCCTCACACTCATGCTCAACCTCACACTCACACCCACCCTCATGCTCACCCTCATTCTCATCCTCAACCTCACCCTCACGCTAACTCCCACCCTGATGCTCACCCTCACCCCCACACTCACACTCACACTCACACTCACACTCATGATGACCCTCACTTTCTCCCTTACCCACATCCTCATCATTAAGTTCACCCTCATTTTCACCCTCACCCTCACATTCACACTCACGGTCACCCTCACCCTCATTCTCACCATCACCCTTATTTTCATTCTCACCCTCACGCTCACTCTCACCATTTTTCTCATTCTCACCCTCACCCTCACGTTAACTCTAACCATGACTTTCACCCACACTCTCACAGTCACACTCACCATCACACTCATCCTTAACCACACCGTCAACCTCATCCTCACACTCACGCTCACCCACTTCCCCAACCTCACCCTCACACTCTCACTACCTCTCATCTACATGCTCACCCTCACCCTAACACGTACCACAACCGTCACCCTCTCCCCCACGCTGAACCTCTTCCTCACATTCACACTCACCCTGATGCTCACCCTCACCCTCACACTCATGCTCATTCTCACACTCACCTTCAATTTCACCCAAACCCTCACACTCACCCTCACGCTCACCCTGAAGCCCTCATTCTAAAACACTCACTCTCACCATCACCCTTACCCTCACAATTACGCTCTACCTCATTCCCACCCACACCCTCACATTCACACTCACGCTCACCCTCACGCCCTCCCTCTTTCTCACTTTCACCCTCACACTAACTCTCAACCTGATGCTCATCCTCACACTCATACTCACACTCACCGTCTCCCTCATTTTCACCCTCAAACTCATGCTAACTCTCAAGCTGACGCTCACCCTCACCCTCACCATCACACTTATACTCACACTAACACTCACCCTCAACTTCATACTCACACTCACCCTCACCCTCACGCTCACCCTCACACTCACAATCATGCTCAACGTCATTCTCATCCTACAACTCACCCTCATGCTAATTCTCAATTTGATGCTCACCGTCACCCTCACACTCACACTGATCCTCACTCTAACCCTCACTTTCACCCGCACCTTGACACTCACGCTCACGCTCAAACTGACACTCACCCTTACCCTAACGCTCACACTCACTCTCACCCTCACCTCACCCTCACGCTCACCCTCATTCTCACCCAAACCCTCACATTCAAACTCATGGTAACACTCATGTTCAGCCTCATTCTCACACTCACACTCATGATCAGCCTCACCCTCATGCTCACACTCACAATCTCCCACATTCTCACCCTCACGCTAACTCTCACACTGATGCTCACCCTCACCCTCACCATCACGCTCACCCTCACTCTCATCCTCAACCTCACAATCACTCTCACTCTCAACCTCAGGTTCACACTCACGCTCACCCTTACGCTACCCCTTTTCCTCACCCTCAACCTCAACCTCACCCTACCCGTAATTTTCATGCTCACTCTCATTCTAACCCCTACCCTCACCGTCACTCTAACCCTCACACTCACCATTAGCCTCACATTCACGCTCAGCCTCATTCTCACACTCACCCTCATGCTCACCCTCACCCTCACACTTACCCTCACCGTCTCCCTCATTCTCACCCTCAAACTCATGCTACCTTTGAAACTGACGCTCACCCTCACCCACACAAGCACACTCACCATCACGGTCACCCTCACACTCACCCTGACACTCACACTTACCCTCGTGCTCACCCTGACACTCACCCTTACCCTCATGCTCACCCTCAATGTCTCCCTAATTCTCACCCTCACACTCACGCTAACACTCACCCTGACGCTAACCCTCACCATCGCCATCACACTAACCCTCACATTCACCCTCACCCTCAACCTCATCCTCACACTCACCCTCACCTCACTTTCACCCTAACACCTGACTCTTACCCTCACTCTCCCCCAAACCCTGACCCTAAATCCTGACTCTCACCCTGACCCTACCCGTAAATCCTGATTCTCACCCTCACCCTCACCCTAAATTCTGACCTTGACCCTCACACTCGCCCTGAACCTGACCTTATAGCCTGACCCTTACACTTACCCTCACCCTAAAGCTAAACCTAACCCTAACGAATATTGACCCTACTCTGACCCTACCTGGATTCTGACCAAGACCTTCGACCCTAAATTTCACCCTGGTCTGACCCTCACCCTAACCCTATTCTAAACCTGACCCTGACCCTGAAACTGAGCTTGACCCTAACCATAACCCTAATTTTGACCATGAACTTAACCCTTAACCTAACCATTACCCAAACCTAACCCTAAAACTCACGTTCACCCTCTTTCTCACCCTCACACTCAATCTCACCCTACCCCTCATTCTCATGTTCACCCGCAACCTAACCCTTACCCTCACCCTCACCCTAATGATAAACCTAACCCTGAGCCGACATGGACCCTACTCTGACCCTACCTGTATTCTGACCTAGACCCTCGACCCTAAACCCTCACCCTGGTCGAACCCTGACCCTAACCCTATTCTAAACCTGCCCCCGACCCTGATCCTGACCGTAAACCTAACCCTGACCCTGAACCTTAACCTAACCCTAAACATAAACTTGACCATAAAACCTTACCCTAAACCTCATGTACACACTCTTCCTCACCCTCACCCTCAATCTCACCCTACCCCTCATCCTCATGCTCACCCTCATCCTAATCCTTACCCGCACTGTCACCCTCACCCTCACGCTCACCCTCACCCTCACATTCATGCTCACCCTCATTCTCATCCTCATCCTTATGCTCATACTTAACCTCATGGCACTAAATCTGACACTAATTCTCATCCTCTCTTATACGCTCACCCACACCCTCAACCTCACGTTCACCCTCATTCTTACCCTCACCCTCACATTCACACTCACGCTCATTCTCACACTCATTCTCATTCTCATCCTCACCCTTATGCTCACCCTCACCCTCACACTCACCCTCAAACTCAAACTCACCCTCACCATCACCCTCACGCTCACCTTAATTTTCACGCTCACCCTAACGCTCACACTCAACCTCACCCTCTCCCTAATTCTCACACTCACTATCATGCTAACTCTCACCCTGACGCTCAACCTCACCCTTACCTTCACCCTCGCCCTCACACTCACCCTAACCCAGACCCTAACCCTGACCCTGAACCTGAAAATGACCTAGACCCTGATCCTAAACTGACCCTGACCTTGACCCTGAACCTAAACTTAACCCTAATGCTAACCTTAAACCTAAACCCTAAACTTAACCCTAACCTAACCCTAACTTAAAACTGTAACCCTAACACTAACCCTAACACTAACCCTAACAACAAATCCTAATTCTAACCCTAACTCTAACCTTGACCCTAACCCTAAACCCTGACCCTGACCCTGACCCAAACCCTTACCCCAAGCCCTACTATGACCCTGACCCTGACCCTAACCCGAGACCCTGAACTCGACACTGACCCTGACCCTAAAACCTAACCCTGACCCTGACCCAGACTCCGACCTTGAATTCAACCCCGACCCGAAACCTAAACTCCGACCTTGACTCCGACCCTGACCCTAACACTAAACCTGACCGCGACATTGACCCCGACCCCAACATTAAACAAACTCTAAACCCTGACCCTGACCTTGACCCAGACACTGACACTAACCCTAAAGCCTGACCCAGAACATCACCCTCAGCCATTCCCTCACCCTAAATCCTTACTCTGACTTTGACCCTCACCCGCACACTCAACCAAACCCTGATCCTGAACCAGCAGAGAAGAAAATTAAAAGACACATCCTGGGGTGTTAATTTTCAAATGCACATGAGATAGTAGCAGAAATAACTAGATAGTCACCTCCCCAGACCTATTGCTTCTTTAGTAAAACGTTTAAGAAAGTCCTATCCATTGGTGCTCTGCAACTTCATAACCACAGCTTTCAAATAACTCTAGAACGCTTTGAAGGGGTTATTCACCCTCTGAGGGCACATAGTCTTGTTAGCTATTCTGTATCCATCTTGCCTCCCTTTTCACCACATACATGTAATCTTTCTGATGTGCTTTCCATAATCACAAATGCCTAAAAGGGGTGGCAACATTGATTCCCTAGAGCATCTGAGATCTTGCTCCGTGGCAGACATCATCAATTTTACTCAAACTCTCATATATGTACTCTAGAGGTTTAGAAGTATTTTACATCCACACCGGGCACCCACTTTGCTCCTCACATGGATGGTGATGGAGAATTTCACCTCCAGGCTTCTCCTTACTGGTCCCCCAAGGACCTGTTCTGCCCTTCACACATTGGGCTAAACAAGGATGGAGATCTTACAACTCTCTATTACCTCATTTTCTGGTCACCCTCTTTAATCTTCAAATGCTGGCTGCATCTGGGATGGAGGAGAACTCCTCTCCAGGTCTGTCCTTACCCATAGGCTGAAATAACTACCCTTCTAGCTGCCTGGAGCAAAAACTGAAACATCTATCTCATGAGGGTGTATCCCCTAGCCCCCAACCTCAGAAGTCTCTTGCCTACTTTATTGTTTTCTCTAGAAATTGAGGCTACTGAGACTGATGAATTCTAGTATACGTAAATGAATTACTAGAAATAACACAAGTGAGGGAAAAATTCTGTATGCAAAGTATGCAAGGGAAATAAAATATTTTGAAATATAAAGAATATATTTTTAAGAAAAGGAAAATAATTTTATCCTAAAAGTTTCAGGTTACTTAAAGGTTGCTTAAGGCACAAAGGAGGAAAATGAAGGACAAAAACATAAGTAAATATATAAAGTTGTAAAGGAAAAGAGAAAGAATCTTGTTTTATATAGTCAAGTTGACTAAAATTAAAGGTATTTATCATAAGGTTTCAAAGTGAACTTTAATATCAACAGTGTACTGACACAAGACTGGAGTTTGGATTATTGGTCTCTTCCTAATAAGAGATTGTAAAAGATTTTCTTTACCATTTGAGCAATACCACCTAAGAAACAAAGACTCTGTATCTTATCAAAATAATTAATTGTGCTTTATAGTCTTTGATTACTTAAAAACTGACTCTTCTTAACATTAAGAATGTTAAGGTTTTTTATAGTCACATTTACCTTTGAAATCTTTTATTATCACATTGGTTAAATAGATAACTAAGTATTGTTTCATAATGACCTGTGATCCTATTTAATCAGATGATCAAACCTTGGGACATTTTGACAAATTTTCCAACATAAAACCTAAATAGGATTTTTGCTTTATCTCAAAATAACTTTGAGACTTCCCAGAGGGCACCTGGAAAATCTCAAACGTTTAGTTTTGTCACTTTGTAAAAGAGAAATGTTAAGCTGATTCAGTCTATTTGATATAAAAGAATATTGTCAAGTAATAGATAATAGTTAACCTTCTTTAGGTTATATTTTATAAATATATGTTATTAATACAAGTGTTTCAGAAATTGCATAAAGTTCTTAGAAATTTGTCAACATCTTTGCTATTCATGTTCCTGTATAATAATATCAGTCATAATGTCAGTTATTATAAAATATTATATATCATGAATATCAGAAATAGACCTGAAACAAGGGGCTTATATAGAAGCAAAGGGCATGGCTCTGACTAGAACCATGACAGTAAAACTATTATAATAATTAGATAGCTATATTTTAGGTAAATACATGGTCTTGATATTCAATCTTAGTTTTTACTATAATAATATTTTATAACTATTAAATATATTAATATGGTAAATTAAGATTTTGGATAACAGGAAAAATCTGTATAACTGGAAACATCAAAACTCTTCTTTCCCAGAGAAACCACAGAGACTAATCTCTCCTCTTTAGAGACTATTTTCTTTATTCATCAATCCACTTGGGATGACTGCCAACAGTTGTTACAAGTTTTGTTTACCACAGAGGAAAAAGGTAGAATTCCAGAAGAAAGAAGAACGCATGTACTAGACCCAACAGGGCAACCTACTATGGATCCTGTTCAGGTGCAACATGTGTTTCCCAGCACTCATCCCAACTGGGACCCCAATTCTCCTCAAGGTAAGGAGGCCCTCCAACAGTATCACCAGCTGCTGTTGCAGGGCCTAAGAGCGACTGCCCATCGCCCAATAAATTTGTCTAAGGTCAGTGAGGTGATGCAGAGAAAGAATGAATTGCCATCTGCCTTCTTAGAAAGGTTACTGGAGTCTTATCACTTATATACTCCTATAGATCCTATAGACCCAACCAATAGACGGGCAATTTATTTGGCTTTTGTTAGTCAGTCAGCCCCAGATATTAGAAAGAAATTACAGAAATTAGAAGGATTTGAGGGTAAGAATTTATCCAAGCTATTAGAGATAGCACAATAGGTATTTAATAAGAGAGATAATGTGCAGAAGGGTCATGTTTGTAGGACAACAAGGAAACTGACTTCCTTGGAGGAAACCTCCTAATAGAGGGAAACCTAATGATAAGGATAGACAAAGCAGAACTGACCTAGGATGCTCAACCACAACAGGCCTTTAAGACTCTAAAGAAGGCCTTATTTTCGGCCCCAGCCTGGCCTTGTCAGACTTGGAAAAACCGTTCCAGCTATTTGTGACTGAGATCCACTTTTTGAATACTGCAGCCCTGAACCCCGCCGCACTGCTCCCGAATGATGACTCGCAGGTTCCATTGCATGACTGTGTTCAGCACCTTGAGCAGGTAACTGGACTACAGACGGACTTGAAGGATGAGTCGTGGCCTGATCTGGATGTGGTTTTACCAATGGAAGCAGTTTTATATCCAAAGGAGTAAGGTATGCCTAGGCAGCCGTGGTGACAGTAGGGGATGTGATACTGACACAGGCCCTAAGCCATGGGACATAGGTAGAGGGCTGAACTTATAGCCATAACACAAACTTTACAGTGGGGAAAGAACAAGACTCTAAACATCTGAACTGATGGTAGATATGCCTTGCTATTCCCCATGTACATGGAGCTTTATATAAGGAAAGGGGACTTTTAACATCTGGAGGCAAAGAAATTAAAAACAGGGAAGAGATCTTAGCCCTTTTAGAAGCCATTTGGCTACCAATAAAGGTAGCCATGATTCATTGTCCTGGGCAACAAAATGCAGAGACTGAGGTAGCAAAAAGAAATTTCTTGTCAGATCAGATAGCAAAGAATGCTGCCAGAAAACCAGTGAGGCCCATAGATATTTTGACTCTGAAGCTTCCCCCGGCCCTTGCAGAAAGGCCAGAGTATATCCTACTCGACTTAGAATTAAGTGAAAGACTAGGAGGAAAAGAAAGAGAGCAAGGACACAGAATGCTCCCTGATGGAAAACTGACCGCTCCTTCCTCAGGTTTTAGAAAAGACCTTAATGGACTTAACACATTAGTCCTCCCATCTAGGAGGAACTAAGATGATTGAACTATTGAAAAGAAATAATTATGCTCCGGGACTAAAAAGTTTGGCCAAGGACGTGGCTAATAGGTGTGCAGTGTGTGCACAAGTAAACCAAGGAAGGACCTCCACAGAACAAGGAGTGAGACTCAGGGGAAAGAGACCTAGAAAACACTAGGAACTTGATGTCACCGAAGTTGCACCTGGAACTTTGGATTCAAGTATTTGTTAATTTTCATTGACACGTGCTCCGGATGGACTGAGACTTTTCCCACTAAACGTGAAACTGCACAAGTAGTAGTAAAGAAGTTAGTATCAGAGATAGTTCCAAGATTTGGCCTGCCCATAATATTGGGGTCCGACAATAGCCTGGCGTTCATTGCTGTCAAATTGTGGCAAAATTGCTAGGAATAGAGTAGAAATTGCATTGTGCTTATAGACCACAGAGTTCAGGCCAGGTAGAGAGGATGAATAGGACTTTAAAGAAAACATTAACTAAGTACAAATTGAAACTGGCAAGAGTTAGGTAAGCCTCCTTCCCTTCACTCTGTTAAGAGCACATGCACCTCCCTTTTGTAAAAAATCATGTTTTTGTGTTTAGGCTTTTAAAATTTTTTATAACAACTTTTAGATAAAGGAATTTAGTAACTGCTGTTATTATAAAACTTGTTTTTCACTTGTAATTTTACATAAGATAGTTGCTATAAAATATTGTTTGCTAGTGTGCCATATTGTTGAAAGTCAATTATAAATAGGAAATTGTACTTATTATACTTGGAAAAATGTAAATCCAGTCAATCAAAATGTCAGGCTTTTATGTGCAAATTGTTTTACTGATTGTAAATGTTTAAAGTCCAATGATGTTAACAAGATATCATTTCAGAGAGAATATTAAATAGTTAAGAACCTTATTTCAAATGTAAATATTTAGATAAAGTTGTTTGTTTTAATATTCATTTACTGATCAACCATAGTTTCAGAATTAACCTTTTGAACAGCTTAATTTCAAATCTGTAAAATAAACTAAAAACTAATGTGGTTATAAAGCATAGACCTTGCTTTAATTGTATGACTGTAGGTAAAAACTGCTGTTTTTGTGCCAACCACTCTGGCATAATTCAACATAGTCTAGCCTTAGTAAGACCAAGAGTTGAGGAAAGAGAAGAAAACCTACTACAAAGTCAGTCATGGTATGAACAATATTATTGTCATCTATCGCTACACCTTTAATACTGGCTTTTCTAGGACTGCTGTTTGGACCATGTATACTGAATTGCCTTATAAAGTATATTAAACAGAGAGTCCAGGCTGTTAAATTAATAGTATTATCTACTTAAGTAACAGGGGTACCTCAGTTGCCCCCAGTTTATAGGACATCAAAGATTTGATATTTTCCATGAAAACTAGTGGAGAATGTGATGGCCTACTGAAATGTGGTAAGGGTAAGAGTTAATTAAAACCTAAAACTAGACAAAGGCCTAGCTCCTGGAACCCTTAGCCACATTCTGTTAATCATGGAACTTGTAACAATGAGCTCAAACACTAACTGCCTGAGTAACCCTGCTTACCTGCGTGGCATGAGAAGCAATCCATTGTATATAAGCTAGAAATTATTGCCTGGCTACCATCATGGGAACATAGGCTCTTGAGAACATAACTTTCTAACAATAAGCATTCTGCTTCTGTACCCCCGCCCCTTGCACACCTGGCCAGTAGGTAGTGAATAGTAGGTAGTGAAAAGTAGATCTTTGTGTTCAGACAGAATGAAGAATGGGATTTAGGGCTGAAAAACCTTGTACCTCTACATTTTGGGGCTGCTCCTGGCAAGGACAGCTGCTGGCTAACCAATCAACAGCCTTTGAGGGCATCCTTGCTTTGGTCTATTTAATGTTGGTCACAACAAGAGGCAGACCTCCCAGGATCAGACCCGATTGCCAGCTGCCAGATTCTGGAGGTGAACTTTGGACCTGAGGCCCTGTAAATAGACCCTGGATCCATAACTGGACCCCAGAACCAAACTGATGACAGTCCCAGGACCCCAGACCCAAAACTCCAACTCTGATTCTAACTTCTAACACTCTGTCCTAGACCCTAGACCTTTAACCTCCTGAACCCATAAATGCCTACCATACATCAACAGAAAACATTACTGTACAAGATGTTGTGAGGTTAAATCAAGCACAAGAGTCCTGTGACTCTCTTTTCTCTTTATTTCTGTCTTATTTGATTTGGAAGCCTGTGATTTTTAAGTGGTTTAAAATAATCTAATCTATTTGGAATTTCCTCATAATTGCCATTGTAATTTGAGGTTTTCGATTCCTTAGTTGCTGCAACAGTTTCATATGACACTAGCCAGAACTGCAGTTCAGTCCACGTTTTGCTTTGGAGCTTCCAACCTAACAGGGACTAAGTACATATTTTAAGACATCAAATTTCAGGTTGTTGTGAAGAACTGGGGATGTGCTGATATGGTAAGGATCCTTACCTTATGCTGGCCTGTGTCAGATGGCCAAACATCTCTTCATCTGCAGTGGCATCACAGGAAAATGAGGTGTTCCAGCAATGAGTTTATCTTGCTCACTGGGCCAACAGCAGAGGAAAAATACACTTTCCTTCACCCTCAAGGTTCTCTTGTCGGGTCTAATAATCAAATAGATGTGAGAAAAATTAGCACAAGAAAATAATGTGATTTAATACATCCATACGTATGAGTGTTGTGACTGGAATAACCAGACTCAACCTGAGTGCTCTGATATTAGAGGCAGTTTATTATCCGGCAGCTGTCCTTCCAAAGGAGCAGCCTTGACCCATTTCAGGTCCACAGTTTTATACCCAAAAATCCATTAATCACTATATCCTAATCACAACGGATCTATACATCATCTATTTATTACCCGTCACCAAATGGTGGTCTGATATGATGCATAAGCGGGTGTACAGAAGCAGAAAGCGGAACGTTAAAAGTTCAGGTTCCCATACTATGTTTCCCATAAATTCCTCCTCCTCTTTCTTGTGGGAACAGAGTTAAACAACAGCCTACCGATGTAATTGCCAGGTATTCAATCAGGAAATATGGCTGCTGTGGCGGTTGGCATAGGGGCTTCTAGTTTTAACCCTTTCTTGCATCTTTCTAGGGGCACATCACCACATTCCCCACTGGTTTTCTTTACAGTGACTCAATCTTCGAGTCAGATGTTGGCACACGTGGCCAGTGGTTAGGGGTTGATGTTCTTAAAATTAGAATCTTCGCCCCAGTTGTGTGTGACTGCATAACACTTCTAAGCCATTTTACTAAGCATGGTCCTATTGTTAACAGTAGGACTATAATGATGATCCGTCCTATTATGGCTGACAATAACGTGGTCAGCCAGGAGTTGTTATTGAACCAGGATTTATACTATTTACTGTCTTGTCTTAGTCTTTCATTCCTTTCTTTTACCCTTTGTCTAATAAGTGCTAAACTTTTTTAATACCAGAGTGGGTTAGCATAGAAACAATTCTTACCCAAGGCTACACATAGACTTCCTTGCTTCAAAAATAGGAGATCTAATCCCCGTCTATTCTGCAGAATTACTTCAGCTAGGGAATTCAGAGAGGTTTCAAGGTGATTAATCTACTTCTCTAGTATACTCAAATCTTCATTAATTTGTTTAGTAAGCCAAGTTATACCCTCATGTCCTATAACTAAAGTGGTAGTACCGACTGCTATCAATCCCGCAAATCTTAGGCCTACTAGCAGTGGCACTAGCACTGGAACTGCTCTTTTCTGTCAAGGATATTTATACCCTCCCCACAAATCAATTGTTTCTGGACTATTTATTAGATACACTTGAGGGATTACATGCACTAATATACAAAATCCAGCATTTTCTTTTCAATAAATCAGATTAATACAAGGTGTTAAACCAGTATTGCAAGAGGTTGATGAGGGTTCCCTCTCACATTATTAATAACAATTAACCCAATTATAATTAACCCCGAGAAAGTCTTATCCTGAGAAGGTTTCTTGTGGGTGTTGCCTTCTATTTCTCTGTCTCCGGGGGAGGTCGTGCTGTCTTAATGTGTGATGAATCCAATGTCTTTGTGCACAATGTCTTTGACGGCTGTTGATGTCATCAGGATGACTGGAAATGGACCGTCCCAGCGGGTCTCAAGGGTCGCTGGTTGAATCTTCTTCACCCACACCCAATTTCTAGGGTTATGTGAGTGAGGCGTTGGTACCTTCGGGTCTGATCTGGTGGACTTAATCAAGCCCTTCACTTGCTGTTGGACTTGTTGTAAGGCCTGTAAGGACTTAAGGAGACTAGCATTATTACTCATTTTAACCTTATCAATACCAATTTCAGGGAGTAAAGGGGGCAGTCTCCTAAACATAATTAATTTCATAAGGGGTTATTCTAGAAATGTATGGGGTACAACAGGCTCACAAAAGAACGAAAGGAAGAAGACTCACCCAATTCTCTTCAGTTTCCAATTTAAATTTAGTCAATGTCTCTTTTAGTGTTCTATTCATCCTTTCTACCTGCCCCGAACTCTGGGGCCTATAACTACAATGTAATTTCCAATTGATCCCTAATACTTTAGCCAACATTTGGCTAGTCTGGGCAATAAATGCCGGGCTATTGTCGAACCCTAATGATAAGGGCAAGCCAAATCGGGGTACTATTTCTGATACTAGCCTTTTGGCTACTACTTGTGCAGTTTCCTTCTTAGTAGCGAAGGCTTCAGTCTAACCAGAATAGGTGTCAATAAACACTAACAAATACTTAAAGCCGAAAGTGCCAGGTGCAACTTCTGTGAAGTCTACTTCCCAATGTTCTCCAGGTGCTTGTTTTCTGAGTCGGGTCCCAATGCCCCCTGTTAGTGTTGAGCAGGCATTGACTTGTGCACATATATGACATCGTGCACTCACATCTCGGACCTTAGAGTTCAAGCCGGGGATGCAATAGTCCCTCTTCAGCAGCTCAATTAACTTAGTTCCCCCCAGGTGGGTTGCATTGTGCATCTGATGAACTAGGGAGCTGCCAAGAGCAGCAGGGATGACTGGCCTTCCGTCTGGAATCCAGAGCCATCTGTGCTTGAACTTTCCATGGAGCTGCTTTCCTAACTCCAAGTCCTGAAGACTATATTCTGGAGCCTGGACTAGAGGAGGCACGAGCAAAGGACTGATCACAACGTCCTTCCCCACTGGTTTTCTGGCTATTTCCTTGGCTGTTTTATCTGCCAGGCGGTTTCCTTTTTCTGCCGCACTGTTGCCCTTCTGATGGCCAGGGCAGTGGATAAGAGCCACTTTCTTAGGTAGCCAGATAGCTTCTAAGAGAGCTAAACTTTCCTCTTTGTTCTTAATTTCTTTCCCTCCTGATGTCAACAGGCCTCTCTCCTTGTATAAAGCCCCATGCACATGCGCTGTGGCAAAGGCATACCGGCTATCAGTATAGATGTTAACAGTCTTTCCTTGTGCCCACCTCAGAGCCACAGTCAGGGCAATGAGTTCAGCCTTCTGGGCCCATGTCCCATGTCCGATGGCCTGAACCCAAACGACAGCCTCGTCATTAACTACGGCTGTGCCCACATACCTGACACCTTCGGTGACAAAACTACTTCTATCTGTGTATAGGGTGGCATCGGGATTGGGCTAAGGCTCATCCCGTAGGTCAGGTCTTACCCCAGTCAAACTTTCCAGTAGGTCACTGCAATCGTGTAGTGGCTTCTGATGGTCATCATCTGGAAGCAGAGTCTCTGGATTCAGCACTGTCAGCCTGGCAAATTGAACCTGTGGGGGGTTCAACAAGAGTACCTGGTACTGGGTGATTCGAGCGTTCGATATCCATCGCTCGGGTGGTCCCTTCAGGAGTCGCTTCACGAAGTGGGGTCCAATCACTGTCACAGGTTGTCCAAGCGTCAGCTTTTGGACTTCTTTCACTAGTATCGCTGTGGCTGCGACAGCTCGCAGGCAGCCAGACCATCCGGCAGCCACGAAATCAAGCCTCTTGGATAGGTAAGCAACCAGTCTTTTCCATGGGCCCAAAGTCTGAGTCAATACCCCTTTTACAATTCCCCTTACTTCAGTCACAAACAGTTGGAAAGGCTTTTCCAAGTTTGGCAAAGCCAGTGCCGGGGCCGACATTAAGGCTTTCTTTAGTGTTTCAAAGGCTCGCTGCTGTTCTACTGCCCATTCTATAGTCTCTCCTTTTCCTGCTGTACAGTCATACAGGGGCTTAGCAATTTCAGCGAACCCTTCTTGTTCCCTGGTCCGGGTGGTCCTGCAGATCTTCTTCCTCTGCCACGGCCTTTGTCTGAAGGATACCCTTTTCCTACAAACGTTACTTTCTGCACATCATCTCTATTATTAAAACCTTCTGAGCTATCTCTAACAATTTGGATAAATTCTCTTCCTCAAATCCTTCTAATCTCTGCAACTAGCTTTTTGATGTCAGGGGCCGACTGGTAACAAAGCTAAATTAATGGCTCTTCTATGATTAGGGTCCTCCGAGTTAATAGGTGTATACAAGCGGTAAGACTCTAGCAGCCTTTCCAAAAATGCTGCAGGTGACTCGTCCTTAGTTTGAATTACTTCTCTTACTTTGGACAGATTTATTGGTCTACGTGCAGTGGCCCAGAGTCCCTGTAGCAGAAACTGGCGATACCTTAGGAGAGCCTCCTTACCTTGATCAGTGTTAGGGTCCCACTCAGGTCGCTGGGTGGGGAACACTGCCTGCAACCGAACCGGGTCAGTGGTGGGCTGCCCATTCAGATCCGTCACCCCCTTAGCAGCTTCCCGTAAAATTCTTTCCTTCTTCTCTGTTGTAAACAGAACCTGTAAAAGCTGCTGACAATCATCCCAAGTGGGCTGATGAGTAAAGAAAATAGATTCCAAGAGGGAGGTTAAGCCCTGTGGCTTCTCTGAAAAGGATGGCGTTTGCAATTTCCAATTATATAAATCACTGGTACTGAATGGCGAGTAGATGACAGCTGGCTTGCCTCCACTTCCCCCAGGTATTGCTTTCAGAGGAGCCTGTACAGGGACCGGCTCCCCTGGTAAGGTAGAATCGGGGAAAGGTGGCCTACGGGTCCTAGACCGGGTTACAGGAGGGTCTGGCTCCTCCAGAGGAGGGTCCCCACCTCCCCCATTGTCATAGGGTGGTGGCCTCCAGTCGTCCTTGGAGGGAGGTCTCTACAACACTGGTGGTGGCTTTATAGGACCCTGCGGAATAGCTGCCAATACAGTGACAGGAGCTTGACTGCAATTCTGTAAGTACCTAGGGCATCAGAAACAATATCAATCCACACATCAATGTAAGGCACCTGGTCTGGATGCCCAGGGTTCCCATAAACAACGCTTTGAACCCTAAATGCAGTCTGCAAGTCAAATGCCCCTTCGGAGGGCCATCCAGCCCTGAAGGTCGGCCAGTAGAGCTGACAGAAACGCTGCAAATGGAAAGAGGTTACAGAAGCGCCTTAAGCCTTCGCCCTGCGGTGAAAATCTTGAAAATGATTGAGCACACACTGAAGTGGCGTAAGCCTCCCCTGCGATTGACCCATCGTTCCACAATGAAGCACACAAAGCGGACAGACACAGACTAACAGACCAGAACCAGGACTGAGAATTCTGTCGTCACAGTCTCAGCCGACCGCCGACTTTTTGTCGCGTCCGACGTCCGCACGGTCACTCGAGCTCGCACCAGGACTGCCTCAGCACTCTCCCAGGATCAGGCTCCACGAGGCGAAAAACCACAGCGGCGGGCTAGGGCAAGAGCCCTAGAGGCCTCCCCGACCGCGAGTGGCTTGCCGTCCGGGTGCACAGATCGACAGTCCCAACCACGCGAAGATCTCGCTGGGGCCTCCAAATGTTGTGACCGGAATAACCAGACTCAGCCTGAGTGCTCTGATATTAGAGGCAGTTTATTAGCTGGCGGCTGTCCTTCCAAAGGAGCAGCCTCGACCCATTTCAGGTCCACAGTTTTATACCCAAAAATCCATTAATCACTATATCCTAATCACAATGGATCTATACATCATCTATTCATTACCCGTCACCAAATGGTGGTCTGATATGATGCATAAGCAGGTGTACAGAAGCAGAAAGCGGAACGTTAAAAGTTCAGGTTCCCATACTATGTTTCCCATAAATTCCTCCTCCTCTTTCTTGTGGGAACAGAGTTAAACAACAGCCTACCGATGTAATTGCCAGGTATTCAATCAGGAAATATGGCTGCTGTGGCGGTTGGCATAAAGGCTTCTAGTTTTAACCCTTTCTTGCATCTTTCTAGGGGCACATCATCACATGAGAACAACACACACCTGAGAATCAGAGATTTCACATACAAGAGAGAGAGGACTACAATGGGAACTTGGGCAGTAAGACCTATCTTGAGCTAGAGATATGGGAAGGTGCCTGGGGGGTTTCAAAGGGTCATTACAGGATGATAAGAACAGACATTTAGTGCACATTAGTTAGCCCTGCCCTACAGGTGGGTCAAATGGAGATGATGGCTGATGATCTATTACATAGGCAAGGCCCTCCATTCCAATTGTTCTGGATAGTTAAAGGGTGGGGCAGCAGTTTCTCTTCAGTCAGAAGATAAAATTACCCTCAGCTGGAAACAATCTGAGCATGTCTGGGTGATGGTTCTGAACTCCCACACCTTCATTTGAAAATGACTGCCACAGGAAAGATAAGATTATCTAGAAGAAGAGTTGAAGCCAAACTCTTTCTGGCTGGAGAAAAAAAAATGAAGTTTACTTGTGAACATGGCTAAAGTTTCCCCTTAATTTTTGTGGAAAGGCATTTACGATTTGTATTTGTCCTTGGCAAGGGAGCCTTGGAGCCACAGAAGCAGTTTGTGCTTTCAAAAACACTCTAGTCATTCATGTTACTCTTTAGTCGATTATTATGAAATGATATTAAATTATTCACTTAACCAAAGTAACAAAACAAAACCTCGGTTCTTAGGATTGAGGAAATTGTCTCAAGCCATCGAGCACTTGATTAGACAGAAAACTATTTGAAGAAAGCAGTCTTTGATTTCTAGGCAGAAAACTTTTCATCTCTTTTCTGGAGCAGAAGGATGCATGAAAACTTTGTCCTTCTAAAGAAAGAATAACTAAACTCTGCTTGTACAAAAACTTTCTTTTGATATTTAAACTTTGACTTGGTTAAATTTATTCCAATCTCATTCAACTTAACTGTCTATAAAATTTCCTCTCCCAAGATGTCTCCTCACAAACCCCCTACAACACTCCTTTTCACAGATTTTTTATCCACTTTTCCTTGTTCTCATTCTGCAGAAAACAGCCTTACATGAAGACAAAGTTAATTTTCTTTCCCTCCAAATTTACATCTTCATCTCATCCCTCCCCCCCACACACACACTCTTTTTTTTTTAATTCCTCCCCACCCCACTTACACCCCTGACCTAGAGATGTTGCCAGTTCCTCTTAAGAGATGGATCTCAGAAGTCAGGGTGTCTCCTCCCAGCATGCACAAAGGCTGGCGGGGACCTGATGCAACACCTGGGGAGGGAACCAAGGACCTTCTGCATGTAAAGCAGATGTGCTAACTGAAGGACTAGAGTAACTCCATTTTGTTATGTAGACTCCAGATTAAATGAAGAAAAATTCCCCGAAAAACAACAATAGGGACAACATCCTGCCATCTGGTCAAGCCGACCAAAGCCATTAATCAGTAAGCCCTCTCTGCACCCGGCCCTTATTGCGCACAGCCCTCTTGAGGGGGGCCCTAATAACCTATTACCCAATCTCCTGAAAGGTCAACCCTAACCTTCCAATCAAGCAACGCCGAGGCAGGCTTGTGGTTTTATCCTTTAAATTCAGTCCCAACCCCTCAGTAAGGGCTCCTCTCACTCACTGCTGCGTCAGTGGATGAGTGGGATCCAAACTCGAGTTTGTCAATAAACTCCCTCTTGTGTTTACATCGGTGTCAGTTTCCTTCTTGGCTCGTGGAGTTCCAAACCAGGGCATTACAGAGCCAAGGAGAGGGGGTTCTGAACAAGCTTTAACCATTGATCAATGTAGGGAAACTGATTGGGATGTCCCGGGTCTCCTGTGACAATCTTCCAAACATTTCTCACTAAAACCCTATTCAAAGAACCCTCCTGAGACCAGTTTACACCAAAAGACGGCCACTAAAGTTCACACAATGTTCTTAGTCTGCCCGGAGAAAACTTTATACCATAATCAGCTCCCTCTACAAACCCTTATTTGAAATGTCGCAGGAGACACGCCAAGAGTGTCTTCTGTGAACTCGGGCCTCCTCCCATGGCTTGCACGGAAAACACAAGACAGACACTCAAACGATAACAATCACTGAGGTGTAGGTGGACCCAAAGAGGTCCGCCACCTACAACCTAGACAAGAGCAAAGACAATAGACAGAACCCGATGACAGGACACAGGAGGTGTTGTCCTGCGCACCTGGCCACGGTCCAGGAGACATGACTGCGTTCAGTCTCTTCACAGACCCCCAACAACTGATCAACAGAAACAGAAAGGTACCTTTTCTTTTATCCAGACACCGAGGCCTCAGAGATTCCCAGCGGGATCAGGAACAGAGAGTGCGTCGGAAAGGTTGTGACTGTGACAATTGCACTGACCCTGTCATGGCGTGCAAGGGCCCTGGAATCTTTCACGGTGGCCACCCCTCTGAGTCCGTAACAGGGACAGCAACTCCTTTAGAGGCCGATCCGTTCTTAGATCTCAGGGCCACTCCCTGATATCTCGCTGGAGCCTCCAAATGTTGTGGCCGCCAGCCCCTGACAGACACACGGGCCACCAGAAATCAGCGAGTTTAAGGAAACACACTCTTTATTCAGCCAGCTGGGTCTGCCAGGGGCGCGCAGACCCCAAATCAAGCACCCCGAAATGCAGAGGTACAGGAGTTTTAAGCCCTAAACTCCTAATTCTTCATCCTATTTGAACACACAGTCTGTTTTTCTACTTTTTACTGTCAACCCGCTGGTCAGTTGTGCAAGGAGAAAGTTTATTGTTCGAGCAATATGTTCACATGGGTGATCGCCAAACAGTAATTTTCCAGCCAGCACAAAGAAATCCACTTTTTGTAATGTATACTTGGGTGTTATTCCCAAAATGCACACGGAATGGCAGCAAAGAATAACTTTATGTCACCTACACCCAACTTATTTTCAAAATGCTCACGCAACGATAGAAGAAAATAACTCTACTTTTTGTCTTGTCTTTTAAAGAGAATTTTATTTGAGTGGTTCTTACAAAGAATGTTGCAACAGGAGAAAATAAACTCTTAATGAAGATACTCAGGTATTATTCAAAAAATGCACACGTGATAGTGGAGAAAAAACATCAGGATGACATAAACTCGGGTTACACTCAATTATTCAATTATTCTATTATTTTATTATTCAATCATCCAATTATTCTATTATTTTGTTATTCAATTATCCAATTATTTAAGTATCCAATTATTTTATTGTTCCATTATACAATTATTCAATTATCCAATTAAACAATTATTCAATTATCTGATCATTCAATTAACCAATTACCCAATTATTGAATTATCCAATTATAAAAAAGGACTTGTTGACCTGCATTGCCTTTCTCCACGTGAGGACACAATAAATCTGTGTCAAGGAAAGGACAAGGGCCCTCACCCAATCTTCCCAGCACTCTGATCTTGAATTCTAGCCTCCACAACTGTGACAAGTAAAATTTTCTGGTGTTTGTAGGCCTCCCAGCCTGTGGCATTTTGTTATAGCAGTCCGAAGAAACTAATACACTGCTGTATCTGCCATTTGTTAAACAAAAATCTTAGCTTCTGCAGCTGCAAGCATTTTTAAGATAAAGTATCCAGTCATGCATGTTCTCGCAAGACAACAAGACCAGGTCCTTGGGCACGAAGACGGCAGCAGCACTAGGTGGGAGGGAGCAGAATGTCCACCAGCCTGGAGTTGATGGGCTTTTCCTACACATGCCGTTTCGGAAAGAAAGTTGTTTTCTTCAAAGAATTTGCATCTGTCACGGATAAGGGGGAAGCGGGAGGTGAAGCAGGGCTTGCTCCGCGATAGGAGCACAGCGTGAAGGGTGAAGCATTGGCCGCTTCTGACTGGTTACGGACTACAGTGCGTGCACGTGCGGGACGCAGGGGCCACCCGGGGGCCCGGACGCTGACCCGCAGGGAGGTGAGCGCCCGGCGGCTGGTTCCCCGCCGGCAGCCGCGGCTTCACGCGGACCGACCGTCTCAAGCTCCTCCGCCCGCCGCATGACCAGGTCACGCCAGGCCACGGACACGCACACGCGGCGGCTCCCTACACGAGCGGGTAACCGCAGTCTGGGTGCCGGGTTCGGGCCGGCGATGGGCGCCGCTCGACAGGACGTCATTCAAAGGTTTTAACTGGGAACAGCGAGAGGCCACTCCCCCCGCGGCCACCGGGGTCCCGCGCCCGCGCGGCGACACCTGCTGCGGCCCGGGGCAGGCGGGGGCCGCGGGAGGCACGGCCGGGACGGCCGCACAGCGGGTGCGGACAGGTGCGCCGAGCGCGACCGCCAGGGTGAGACCCTTGGCCGCGGCCACCCCGAGGCCGAGGTTGGTCCGGTCGGGGCCGAGGCCACAGCCGCCCAGGGCCGGCCCGACGGCGCGCGCCGCGGCCGCCATCGCGCGGGTGCGCGAGCTCTCGCGAGAGCCGCCTCGGAACCCTCCCAGGAGTCGCGCGGCGGGCGCGCGAGCTCTCGCGAGAGCGGGCGCGATCTCGGAGGCGGTGCCGGGAGGCGGCGACCATGGCGCGCTCGGGGCCGACCTGGAGCCGCCTGGAGCGGCAGCAGGAGCGTGATGTGCGCGAGCTGGTGCGCAGCGTGGCGGGCCTCCGGGACGAGGCGGACCCCAACTTCCAGCTCTCGCTGCACTTAGCCTGGTCCCACTTCAGGTGCGGGTGTGTGGCCGGGCGACGGCGGGCGGAGGCAGCGTCCCTCCGCTCGGGGCCGGGAGGGGTCTTCCCGGGGAGCAGGCAGTTTCCCAGAGCCTGCGGCCCGCCTCGGTGACGACCCGGAGAGGGCCCGCCGGGTCTCCGGCGAGAGCCCCGCGCTGGCGCCACTCCCGGTGCCTACGGGTCCCGTGAGCACCGCGGCGCCCGTGCGGGCCGCAGAGGACGCGTGTAACCACCTGCTGGACCTCAGAGGTTGTCTGGTGATGCTCAGGGAGGCAGCAGGACGGTGGACACGAGAGTTTCGTGGGATGTACCGTCGTTTTGTGGTGCTTTAATCAATGAAAAAAAAAAAAGCATCATGTTCGCGTTTTTGAAATTGTGGCCAAGTTCTCGGCCCTAGGAACTGAGAGATAGGTGACTGGTAGGATCTATCCGTATGGAAAACAGAGACAGAAGTCAGTTGTGTATGACGTAGAATAGTCGTTCTTAACATAAGGACCTGGAGATAGAATTCAGGTGTTATGCATCAGGACAGGAAAAAAATTGCGCTGACAGCAAACTAAAAAATAACACGTCTTTCCCTTATGAACGAAAGCAACGAGCAGTATTAGTTTACCTGCCAGTGCGTGACCAGTAGAAAGCGCACACTTCACATCATGTGAAAGTTGCTGCAGATAAGTCTAAATATTGTTTGCTGTTATTCTAGCGGTAGTCACGGACCCACTGCTAGATCTTGTTCCTTCATGCTTTATTTAATGAAGTTTCTCTTCCTGTATCACAGACTTTTAAAAACACTTTACAACTGTGTTTCTGTATACACGGTTTCCTTTGTATTTCATTTTCTGGTTTAAAAAACTGCGAGAAGGGGTCCCCAAGCTTCAGTGGGCTTCACTGTGGCATACAGAGATTAGGAACCCCCATATAGATCGTGCTATGCTAGACTTAGACACAGGGCATTATGGGAAGGCAAAGGAGCCAGGGTTGGGGTGGCTCGGGGTGACCCGCGTCCTGCTGAAGGGGTGCTTGAGCACTTTTTGAGGTGCAGCGGTTGCTTTGCCTGCATGGTAGAGGTGATCCCAGGAGAGAGGTGCACTCCTGAGTATAGCTGAGTAGAGGGTGTTTAGGGGCATATGGCAGGCAGTGATACCAGCCTCCTTAGCTATGTGCCCAAATTGCATCTTGTCTTTTAGATTTCATCGTTTTTTGGATGTCAACAGCCACAAAGTAGAAAAGACAATAGAAGGGTAAGTCAGTTTTAAAAGTGTGTGTATATGCACATGTTCTGAAACATCTGTATTTTATAGATGTTTTTATTAATATAGCTTTATAACTGTCATTTAAAAAATATGTTTTAGAATTTATGAAAAATTCATCATTCACTCTGATCTCAGCAAAGCTGCTAGTTGGAAGAGATTAACCGAGGAGTTTCTAAATGCATCACTTCCGAGCATAAAGGAAGTAAAGGTATGCATTATGTTGTGAAATCTCTGTTGTATTGTTTACCAAATCCAGTGATTATTGTCAACTTGTTTCTGTAATTATTTAAACATTTAATACACAGTGCAATGTATACATGACATATTGAATTGTATACTTGAAACCTATTTGATTTTATTAAACAGTGTCACGAATAATTTTTTTAGCATTGTATTTTATTATTAATTTATAGTACACAATACGTTGCTTAGACATTTATATAGTTTATGAAACGATTCCTCTGATTGCTCCATCTTCCCTCTGGCTCTGCACACAGCCATTCTCTATGCTGTGCTCCCATCCCAGTGACCATCTTACCAACTACTGATTGATACTACTTTAACGTTTCAGCCCTTCCTCTCAGCTCCCCAGCCATCTATTGTCCTCTGTATTCGTGATGCTGTTTTTGATTCATTGGTTCTTTTCTTTTTATTGCTTAGATTATACAAATGAGTAAAATCATATGGTATATATCTTTCTCTGACTTACTTCGCTCAACATAATAACCTCTGGGTTCATCCATGTCATTGCAAATGTTCCCTTGTATACATGAACCGTATCTTCTTTGTCCAGTCGTCTGTTGAAGGGCACTTAGATTGCTCCCATGTCTTGGCTATTGTGAGTGGTGCTGCCATGAACATAGGGATGCATAGATCTTTACAAATTAGTGTTTTGGTTTTCTTTGGATAAATACCCAGAAGTGCGATTGCTAGGTCAAAAGGTAGATTCATTTATTTATTTTTTTTTTTTTTTGAGGAACCTCCAGACTGTTTTCCATAGTGGCTGCACCAAGTTCCCACCAGCAGTGCATGAGGGTTCCCTTTTCTCCAAATCCTCGCAAACACTTGTTTTTGGATTTATTGATGATGCCATTCCAACAAGTGTGAGGTGATATCTCATTGTGGTTTTATTTTGCATTTCTCTGATGATTAGTGACCCTGAATATCTTTTTATTTGTCTGTTGGCCGTCTGTATGTCCTCTTTGGAGAAATATCTATTCAGGTTTTCTGCCCATTTTTTAATTAGATTGTTTATTTTCTCGTTGAGTTGTATTAATTCTTTATATAGTTTTAATGTTAACAGCTATTCCATAGGCAAATATCTTCTCCCATTAAGTCGTCTTTTTGTTTTGTTGATGGCACCCCAATAATTTTATTAAAAAATTTGTTGAGCAAAACAAAAAATATTTAAACACTCGTTCTCTTTTAGAATTGTTCACTATCTGGAGCAGAATCTCCTGGAAACTGATTTAAGTATTGTCTTGAAACCCAGCGTGCAAGGGTTCGGGTTCTCTCTCAGGAGCCAGGCAAGGACCAGTCCTGAAGGCCTTTGAGATGGTCACAGGCTTGAGATGAAAGAAGAAGCTAGCTCTTGTTTAATCATCTTCTCAGTCCCAACCTACTATGAAAATTGAGATCAGAGATTGGCACACACAATGACACTGCCTGGGTATCTTAAATCTTTTAAATGGCTCTCCACACTTGGTAATAAGAACTCCCTAAATAGTGCTTACCAGATGCCAGATGCTGTTCTGAGCACTTTCATATTCAGTCATGGGTTCCTAAACTGCGGTCAAACTGAGAACCGCAGGTGTATGAAAACAAGCGTTCATCACCAGTCGCATTGTTAGTGTAAACTGCCTGGGTCATGGACCAAAGCCTCCGACATGCAGAAGCACTCTTCTCAGGGTAGCCCAAGAGTTTGGGTTCTCTCTCAGGAGCCAAGCAAGGACCAGTTCTGAAGACCTTTGAGATGGTCACTGTTTGGGCAGCGTAGGCCTCCTGAGTTAACCCTTTCTTGCATACATATACTAACTCATTTAATCTTCACAGAGACCTCCTATGGTATATTCTATTATAGACAGGCTTTCCCTTCGTCTGTGTTCTGGAATTGAAGAAAGAGAGCTTCAGATCATTTAAGGAAGGGCCATAAAAGTCTTTCTGGAAAAGAGATGGAAGTGCACTTCCGTACATGGTTCCTGCAGAGACCACTTAGAAAGAAAAGGAGGCAAATCTTTTTTAGATCTCTTTGTGATAAATGTTGTGTAGCTTTCTGTGTAGACTGTAAAATGTCATAAATAGACTCTGTGACACAATAATATTAATGATAAAAATAATAGCGAACCATTTTAGAGCAGCTAGTGCATGGCAGGCACTGTTCGTCTATGGCAACTGCATTCCGTAGATTCTGGTACCGCACTCAGTTTGGTCGGGCAGATGAAGTGACCTCAGCTTAATCTACACCCGTGAAGGAAACACTGTGCCTTCCCATTCCTACTTTGACCTTTTCATTGTCCTCTCTGATCATTTTTCTCCATGCCTTTCACAGTAGACCTCCCCAAACACAGTGAAACCATATTTCTAGAGATTGGGGTTTATTTAGCTATAATTCATGTTTTCTCAAACTAGGAAAAAACTTGGGGACATAACTATCATGGGATTATCATTATTCAAACTACCTTAAAAAGCTCTTATCAACCTCAGTGATTCATACTTTCCATTTTTTGTTTTAAAGACAGATGCACATTATTCAATACTGTCACTTCTTCTGTGTCTGTCTGATTCTCCTTCAAACAGCAATTATGTGGAAACACCAAGAGATAAAGAAGTGGGTATGTTATCAGATGCTTTAATATATAGTACATAAAAGAGGAATTACTGGCATCAGTTACTAGATGTTGATTTTATGAAACGTAAAAATGTGCAAAACTAAAATATTTCTGTTGCATTGGATGCAATTACAATTGCAAATTTTTATTTAAAGCAGAAATTCTAACTTTGTAAATTAAACTTTTAATTACGTAAAGAAATTACTTTTGAAGATGAAAAAAGTTAAAGTTTAAAATGTATTAGAATATTAAATTGTTGAGTGTTTCAATGTTTTTGAACTTCCATTTTCCAAGTGCATTTTATTTTGAGTTTTGTTAGACATTTTTTCTATAGTTTTGAGATTTTTTCAACTAATTTTTGATAAAGCTGATAAGATTCTTTTGTTACATTTTAGAAAAGAAAGATGATTTTGACTGGGGAAAATACTTGATGGAAGGTGAAGAAGTCGACCTTAGTCCAAACGTAGACACACCGGTCAGTAAATGGCAGTAGTTTTGCTACTGAAAGTATAAACACGTGCCGAGTTATATAGATGGCTTTTTTGGTCCTTCTGCCCTGCAGCTCTTATATAAAACAGTAATAAAATGCTTCAGTAAATTCGAGTACTTTGTCATGAAAGATTTATTAAGATTCTGCAGCAAGTAATTAGTACTGGGAAGTCGAACAGAATGAGTACCCTTAATGTACCCTTTAAGGAGCTGTGACTCTGGGGATTTTTGTCACCCAAAATAATTTTGTAGCAACTCTCAAGAAAGAAAAAGTTTTGTTTGGTATATTTTCTGCCTCCTGAAATTTTCCTCGTCTTTTAATACAAAGAGCTTCAACTGTTATATGCCCTATATGCTTCTTTTTTAAATCAGAATTGGTCTGAAGAAAGTGAGGGCGAAGATGACCCACAGCCCTTAAGCAGAGAGGACTCTGGGATTCAGGTGGATAGGACGCCATTAGAAGAACAGGATCAAAGCAGAAAACCAGGGCCTCGTGTCCTCTGGAGAGGTACTGTGTGTTGTTAGGTGCTGGCACCCTTTCTAACGGAAGAATCCCCTGGAAGGAAAGGCAGGTCCATGTACATTAAGATATTGCTAAGCTCACGTTACATCTGCATTCCCTGAAAAGTACCGCTACAGAATTCATGTCTAAAAGGGATTTTGAGGGCAGTTTTGTTCTGAGAACTTTGCTACTCCTAAATGTTTTAGTTTATTTTTTTATTGGAGAAGGATTGACTTTGTTAAAATTGGGAACTAAAATGAAAAGATGTATATGATTTAATTTTAAATTCGTCTGTCTGCTTTTCCAGTTTTTACTGAAGTATGAATTGGAAGAATCTAGAAAGGGCTAGAAGCAGCCTTAGAGATAAGCTGTCTTAACCCGCTTGTCATTTTGTAGATAGAAAACAAAGGCCCGATTACCATGGGTTTCCTGCTGGTCACAGAGCTGTGGCACTAGCTACCGGAGCTGGGTCTGCGAGCAGGCCCTGCACACTGTACTTGAACCTTGCCAAATGGCCATAAAGTAGTTAAAGCTGATTTTAGCATCCTAATGACTTTCTGCTTACCTTTTTCTTTCCTTTCTAATTCTTAACTGAGAACTTTAGGACAGAGTGTGGATTATCAGCTCGGAGCACATCATCACTGGTTCCTGCAGGGCTTGTGGTCTCGTTTAGCGCGTCCCCACCCTTTGATTCTCACTCCTTTGTCCTTCCTCTGCCACCCCAGCATAGGCCCATATGCCTGACGGAGTGGACGTAGGTGTTCTCACGTATGCGGAGTTCTTGTACAGTGCACTGTGTCGGTCGCTGCGCTCTGCGTGTGCACTGCGTGCTGGGGTGGTGCTGTCTATGAGCTTGGCTCTGCTCCTCTGCATTGCACCCTGCCCCTGTCACTCTGAACGCCTCTTCTGTCGCTCTTGTGTCACTGCTAACTGCTGCGGAGACTGCCATTCACAACACCACATTTCTGCCCTTGCCACGCTGCAGACAGGCCTCGAGCCGCCTGCACCCTCTGCCTGGCACCATGCACCTTAGGGACCTGATCCAGCCCCCTCCTCTGATTTGGGGGCACGGCATCTGTCTGACCGCCAGTGATAAGTACGTGTGGTCACCCACCCCATCCCCGCCCCTGTTGGGAAGTGCCCAGTGGCGCCCTCTGCTGGCTTTTCTTCTTAGTTTTTTGTCCATGTCCACTGCTCCCTTCAGGGTTCTTTGTATGTCCAGATACAAGTTCCTTCGTGCTTGTAGAATTATTCAGATATCCCTTTGGTGTGTTTATATTCATGGGGTCATTTTAAAATTGAGTAACATTATTTTTGCTTTCTAGCCAGTGACATCTAATTAAGTTTTGTCCAGATACTGATTCCTAGACTTTAGACGTTCTGGTTGTCTTTTCCTAGTCACTCACCGGACTTAACGTGTCGTGTGGTACCGTTAAAACAGAATCCGTCATTTCATTTTAAAGAATATTGTAGTCTCTTCAAATTTGTGGATGTTTCATGGTGTGGGTAGTATTTAGGTCTTGATATTTCTCTCTGTGGAAGCATGCCCCTGTATTTTCCTTTAGTTTGCTCATTTACATCTTGGATTTAGAGCTTTCGTAACCTCCGGGTCCACTGTTAATGTATGAAGTGAGGTTCAAGGGTCCAGCTTACTTTTCTCCCACCTCATGAGCATCTAGCTAATAGTATGTTCTTTCCACAATGCCTTGCGGTTCTGTTATTGTGTCATTTATTTCTGAACATTCAGCTCTCTTCCTTAGTGTGAGTTGCCTGTTGTCTTGCTTGGTTTTAACTTACAGTTTTTTTCATCTTGATTCTTTTATGAATTACTTTTTCTACTACGTCTTGATCTGGTTTTAGTTGCAAGGTCTCCCAAAATGTTAGGCAGCTTTCAGTTTTCTTGTTTTCTGGAACAACCTGTACAAGAAATCTCAATCTTCAAAGTTTAGTGCTGGTCCTGGAGAGGCTTTGGCAACCATTTCAGGTTCCTTCGTGCTTGTAGAATTATTCAGATATCCCTTTGGTGTGTTTATATCATGGGGTCATTTTAAAATTGAGTAACATTATTTTTGCTTTCTAGCCAGTGACATCTAATTAAGTTTTGTACGTATGCCTCTCTGAACGTGGTTTTAAATAAATGATTGTATGTAAGTGTTGTCAGGTAGCTGTTATTTTAAAGAGCCTTTTTCTATTGAAGATTCTAATGGAGTCGTCAGTTCAGATGTCATGTCAACGTTGGTAAGTGTTTTTGCTCGCCTCTTGCAACTGCAACTTGTGACCTTTCCTCTGGTAGATGAGCCTGATGTCCGAAGCTGGCTGGAGCAGCACGTGGTCCGTCAGTACTGGACAGCCCGGTCGTCGAGCTTTCCTCATAGTTTACATTTGCACTCCAACTTAGCTGCTGTCTGGTAAGAAGCTAAATTTCTCATCTAATGTATTTAGTAATGGAAGGAACTGTGGCCGGCACTGCTGGAGCTGAGTCTCCGGCAGGCGCCCAGTCTGGGTCCAGGCCGGAATGGGACTTGTGGAGGTGCAGAAGTAGGACCCGCTCTCCCAGCCTGCAGCCGTGAGCGGAGCTTCCCCAGTGCACCAGCTTGTGCGCAGTGTCGTTGGAGGCTGCTCAGTGCTGGACAGATGGGCCTTCCTGCTCAGGGCTGCCAGCCTGAGTGGGCGCTGCTGGGCTGGCTCCCTCCTGCTTGGCGATGACCCTTGTGCTAACCCCAGTGAAGGCTTCTGTTCTTCTGGAGTCCAGATGGAGGCCAGAGTGACTGACCTCATCTGGGTGGGGGACAGAGGTATCCTAGTAGCTTCCGAATTCAGTGCTGTTGGGTTGTGGGAGCTGGAAGAGAATGAGGCACTCGCCGTCAGCAAGTTCTGCAGGTGCAAGCTCGATGCCAGTGTCCTGGGCTCTGGCGCTCAGGCTTCCCAGTAGCAGACTCTGACATTTCAATGCACTTATTGTAAAAAACAGTTACTATTTTGACAAAAACATAGTTTCAACTTTTAACTGAATCAGCAATTAACATAGCAATTGGAATTGCTCTGAAAGTGCCTCTCTTAGAGCAGCCGCCCCCCAACTGCCCCCAGCCCTGGGCTGGCACCATCCATGTCCTGTTAGGACCTGGGCTGCACAGCAGGAGGTGAGTGAGCGAAGCTTTGTCTGTGTCTGTGGCCGCTCCCCAGCACCAGCATCACTGCCTCGGCTCCACCTCAGACTGTCAGGTATTAGATTCTCATGGGAGCACCGGTTCCTGGTACCAAAAAGTTTGGGGACCGCTGTTCTAGAGTATTTCAGTGATTTGTGAAGGTGAATGGGAAGGCATTTAAATCCTTTATAAAGTTTGTTTGCTTGTTGATTACTGGTTGAATTGCCAGCAAATTGCATATGTTTTTTGAGACACATAATTTTTACTGAGAATAGCTTTTCATTGTCATTTGATGTTTGTTTATCTGACAGGGACCAACACTTGTACAGCAGCGACCCGTTATACGTTCCAGATGACAGAGTTTCTGTCACTGAGACACAGGTTATTCGGGAAACCCTATGGTAAGACCTTTTAACCCAATTAAAAATCTAGAAGACTTAATTAGTGAGAAGTAGAATATTCGATTTTTTAAAGAAAATTGTTCAGGGGTTTTTCCCATGCAAACTAGACGCAGCTGTTAGGTGTGAACCTTGAGCCACCCCACTTTCACTCCACCTAGTTTTAAGTTACTGAATAATCTAGCTGGGAACAAATGGGGTCTGATACAAGAGGAAATGGTACACACCCCCAAGGAGCAGCAAGACTTGGCCAGCATGAATTGACAGGAGCTGGAAGGGATCGATCCCAGTCGCACCCCCTCATAAACATCCTGCAGGCTGATCTCCACCTCAGAGAATGCTTAGCAGAAGCCAAGTTGGAACTGGACAAGTGTCTGCAGACAAATGGATGGGCTGCACGTGTTCGTTCATGTATTTGTTGAACACTTATTTATTGAGCGCGCACTGCCTGGTGGGCATTATGCTGGACACCAAAGTCGAAGGTAGAAACGAGACAGACGTTCCTCTTTTTATGGAGGCTGCATTCTAGTGTCAGGAGAGAAAAGACAAAAGTCAGTGAAAAAAAACAAAAATCATCAAAGCGTGAAAAATAAAAGTGAATGGGAATTACCTGCACTTGGACTGGGATTCAGGAAGCCCAGACCTCAGATTCAGCTGTGGAGACCAGGAGATTTTGATATACTTTGTTTTCCATTTTGAATAACAACATGATTTAATTAGATTAAACCATCCCTTTTATAACATCTGCGTCTGTAATGAGGTTCCTAGTTTGCCGCTTACTGCTTTTAGTAGGCAGAGTGTATCAGTGAACGTTAGTCAGAGCCCATACCTGGAAAGTAGGACTCTAAGAAATTAGATATGTTCCCACAAAGATGAAAATGAGAAACGCAGGGTGTTGTGCTGCCACACAGAGCTCTCCAGTCCGGGTCCCCCACCGGGAAGTGTGACGGTGGTGGTCTTGGTGTTGAGAATGGGGAGGTCTGTGGGGACACTTGGGTGTGAGTTTGTGCTTGCACAGCATCGTTCAGAGCATCTCTGTGAGATGATCCTGAAACGTTGTGCGTCTTAAGGTTCACGTAAAAAGATCACGATTCAATTACCTGATCTCCTTGCCTCCTCCACCCCCACAAGTCTGAGTCTTTCACTGACGTTTCTTAGTCATGATTATAGTCAGTATTTTCCTGAACTTAAAGCACATTCGTCTCTTTTATCTCATTTCAGGTTGCTTTCTGGGGTAAAAAAGCTATTTATATTTCAATTAATAGATGGGAAGGTAACCGTGAGAAACAATATTACAGTAACTCACTTGACACATGTAAGTTATTTGTATTTATTATAATTAGAATTGAATAACAGTTTATGTAAATAGCAGTTATATGATTTTAGAACTTTTGCAGTATTAAAACAACTAAACATATTTAAGATCCAAAGGACAAAGTTAAGTTGTGGACCTGTCTTTAGTATTGTTTATGGTGTTCATACTTAGTTTTGATGTGTGCTGTCTGCTTTTTTCCCCCCTGTCATTCTATAATGGGAAAGTTGGTGACTGTAATTCAAAAAGAATAAACCATGATTCCTTTTTCTGTAGAAATTAATGCTTACACTATTCTTTGAGCCTAAAACAAAATATTGGTTTTATTGCTTTGTTTTCTAAGTACGCTGTTCAAAACAGTCAGGAAAGAAATATTCTTTAGCGAGGGGAAATGAAGGCTGATGGAAGACTGAGTGTAAATACTCGCACTTTGCCTCTGCCGTAGAGCTGTTTACGGTCGGTGCTGGAGCAGGTGGCGGCGTACGGCCAGGTCGTGTATCGGCTCCAGGAGTTCATCGATGAAGTCATGGGGCACAGCTCCGCCAGCGCGCAACCTGGGCACAGCTCCGGCCTTCAGAAGCTGCCCGAAGCGCCCTTTAGAACCTACCAGGCTTTCATGTGGGCCCTGTACAAGTACTTCATTAGCTTCAAAGAGGAACTTACAGAAATCGAGAAGTGTATCATCAATAACGGTACTCATCCCTCTCCTTTGCTTTGCTTTTACTGTTAAGACATGTAACTCGCATTTCAAATCCATTTAAGTTCTTAATTGAAGTCAGGTTCGGAAACACCTGGCAAGTAAGTAATTCTCATGAATATGTTCATTTAAAAATGTACATTCTCAGCCTTTCATCTCTCTCAAAATCCAAACGGTGCAGAAAGACGTATGGTGAAACGTCTGCTCTTGCTCTGGCTGTGCAGGGAGCGCTCAGCCCCCTCCCTACAGGCGCCAAGCCGTCCGTTTCTTGTCTCCTGCATGCAGTTGGTGCCTGTTCACGCGCACGTACCTGGGAGTCTACTGGCTGCCCTCTTCAAGCTGTGTTTTAACGTAAATGTTGAGGTTTATTATCTTACCAGCATATAAAGAGCCTCCTCAGTCTTTTTTACAAACTGAGTGTTCTATTACATGGATGTATCATAGACCCGTCCCCTTTTGATGGACATTTAGGTCGTTTCTGACCTTTGACTTGCTGGCAGTGCTAGAGATGGCCGCTTAAATGGGCACCCAGGTGTCTGTAGAGTGAATTCTTAAGCGTGGAAGTGCTAGGTCACGGGATACGGCGGCATGTGTAATTATGATGCGTTTCACCACACTGTGCTCCACGGAGGTACAGATCAGTCACTTTATGTTCTTGCTTGAGGTGTACGTGAATACCTGTTTCCTCACGCTCTTGCCGACAGTATGGTATCAGACTTTTTGACCTTCACCCATGGATGTGGTAGGTGTAAAATGGTGATGCAGTGTATCCGTCTTCCTTCTTAATGTATACCTACAACCACGTCAGAACATAGTGCAGAGCGGTCCTGTGTTCCTGTCACCCAGCTTCCCCCAGTGGTGGCACCTCACATAATTAGAGTATGTTAACCAAAACTAGGAAATTGGCTTTGGCATAATACATTAATTGATCTGCATTCCTGACCTGGGTTTTACCAGTTTCACAGGTGCTTGCTTTTTTGTGGGGAGGGAGTGATACCTTTGCATGTAGTTGTGTGACATTTCATCACACGTGTAGGTTCGTGTAACCATCTCCACGTTGAGGGTCGGAGCTGTGCCACCAAGAAGGGTACTGGATCTTGCTGGTGCTCTGAAGTCAGCTGCCCTCTCACCCTCTCCTTCCTAAAACGGTAGCCTGTCGTCGTCTGTCATTTATTTGCCCAGTGTAGTTTTAATTTGCATTCTTTTATTACAACTGAGGTCAAGTGTATGTGCAGATGTCTAAGAATCCCTTGTATCTTCTTTTCCATGAACCATCAGTTTCTTTGCACATTATTTTTCTGCTGAGTTGTCCTTTCTTTAAGGAAACTGACCTCCTGCGATGTGAGATTAAACACATCGTCCTCCAGTTTGCTGTGCCTTTCCATGTGGCTGGGTATCTATATCACATTGGAATGCAGACATTTTTCCTTGCTGATGAGCTTGATCTCTTACATTTGCAGACACTACGATAACTCTGGCAATAGTAGTGGACAAATTGTCACCTCGACTGGCTCAGCTCAAGGTTCTGCACAAAGTGTTTAGTACTGGAGTAGCAGAAGTCCCACCTGATACTCGGAATGTCGTTCGGGCATCTCACCTACTTAACACACTGTACAAGGCCATCCTTGAATATGACAGCGTTGGAGAAGCCTCTGAGCAAACCGTATGTGGGACCCTTGTCTAAAATGCCTGACTCCATGCTGCCCAGCCAGAGGAGTGGTGGATGGGTCACCCATCTTAGCTCTTTGTCAAAATGATGCTTAAATCATGGCATGGGGTTTTTACATTAACTTCTAAATTATAATTATCAAGTTCACAAACACATAAAAGCAAGATGTGAAAAATACGTAGGTGACTTGTGTAGGCATTTGCAGTAACTCTCTTGAATAAAAATGCAAATTTAATATATGAGGAATCTAGAGTAGTTAGATTCGTAGAAACAGAGGAGAATGATGGCACCAGGGGGGATGGGGAGAAGAGAAAAGGGGAGATGCTTAATGGGTTCACAGTTGTAGTTATGAGCATTGAAAGGCCCTGGGGGTCCATTTTTACCACAATGTGGATAGACAGCGCTATGAATTGTATACCTAAAAATTATTGATAGTATATTATGTTTCCTTTTCCTTTTTTTTTTTTTTTACCATAATTAAAACAAATACAAATCTAACTGGAGACTATGATCGGAAAAGCTGCAGGTTCCTTTGGATACTTATTTTCAGTACGTTTCCAAGTTCGTCTGGGTTCCTTTGCTTTCTCACCATTTTGGTACTGCAGGTCCTTGTAAAGGAGGTTGATGTCTTTCAGCTATGCCAGTTTTTCCCTACTGAGAAGCATAATAGAAGGACATCTAATCTCAGTGGCTACACCATTCAGCTGGGAAACCATGTCCCCATCTGCACTGTCCAGTTTTAAACTTGTCCTTGGGTCACTCTTTAGAGGGCACTGGTACGGACTGCCAACAGCATGGGCACCTCACGTTTATGCGAGTTTTCATAAGGGTTTTATAGCGTGTGTTTTGGATTTTTAATTTCTTCCTTGGTTGCAAAACACAGACATCCAGTCCGCTCTTGAAAGGCCTTTCGGAAGCACTGAGAGGCCGTTCTCGTGTGGTGGCGCAGGAGTTCTGAGCACGCACTGTGCCCGCCCCGCGCAGGTCTCCCTGCTGTTCTCTCTCTGGGTGGAGACAGTGCGGCCCTACCTGCAGACGGTGGACGAGTGGATCGCACACGGGCGCCTGTGCGACGACGCCAGGGAGTTCATCATCCAGAGGTGAGGGCGGTGTGCGCGCCCGATGGCCAGCGCCGGCTATGTCATCCCCATTGGCAGGTTCTGTTGCATTTCATAGAGCGCGTCGAGTGGCAGCCAAGAGACACCTTTTCCCAAGTTTTCTGTCCTTTCCCAGCAAGTGATGTTTCCGGGTGGTAGCGTGTGTGTGGAGGGCTGGTAGGCGTGGTACAGGGCACACTGCGTCCCATTAAAATGAACTTAGGTGGCAACAGAAGGCGTCAGTGCTTCCCGTTATAAATCATCGGCAACATAAAAGTATAAAAATGACTATTCTTCTGAAGTGGCTACTCTTTTATTTTACTCCTTCAGTCAATCTGTTGTCCTAAACAGAATCTCAGAAACCGGGAGGGCGGAGGAGAGAACTGTGGGCACTGTCACTGAACCCCATTTGGATGTGTGGGTTTGCTGACAGCTGTCTGGCCGTTTCTCTCACATGAAAGGTCTCATTAAGTCCCCAGAGCCCGGGAAATGTGTGGACGTACATGAGCCAGTCTTTCTTTAACCGAATCTTGTGTCTCCGTTTTGTCCTGTGTCACCTCTCACGTGGGAAATTTTGTAAAAATGAGGTTCTGACTGTTCGTAGAGAGTGGTGAGTGACTGTCTTTTCGTTGTTAAAAGCATCCGGTTAAAAATGTGCGGGAAAAGGTGTGGAAGTCTGGGGTTACTTTCACAAAGAACAAACTGGTCCCACTTTGTTTAATTCCAACTCAGGAAACTTTCTACTTCCTTAAGTTTGCCTATACCATTTAGAGTATCCACGTTTCTGCGTTACACTGAAGTCAGATAAAATCTCTCCTCTTTTGCGTAGAGATGGCTTCATTTTCCCATTCATTAGCGTTACTATGGTTAGGAGTGTCTGGAAAACATACCTAGGCTAGAACAGGTATACTGATGTGTTTCAGGTAGAGAAGTTAAAGTTTAAAATTCTTCTGAATTTCTGTAGAAACAAAAATGTTCCAGTAAATCACAGAGACTTTTGGTATGCAACTTACACGCTGTACAGTGTATCGGAAAAGACAGAAAACGAAGAAAAAATGAGCGATAATGCTAGCGCGAGTTCTGGCAGTGACCAGGGGCCCCCCGGCAGGCAGCACACCATGGTGTCCTTCCTCAAGCCCGTCCTGAAGCAGATCATCATGGCTGGCAAGTCGATGCAGCTGCTGCGGAACCTGCGGGTGGCCGAGAGCGCCGCGTGCCCGGCTGCGGCCAGAGGTGAGTCCCTCCCTCGTGCATGTCCCACAGCACAGGGGCGCCTCTCCCGTCACTCAGGGAAGTCCCCTGGTGAGTCCTTGCGCTTGCTGCCTCAGGGCTGGCCCTTTAGTTCATGATTCTCCGGCATTTCTTAATGTCATGTGGCATTTAGCTCTCGAGGACCATGACCCCGGCAGATGGGGCTTCGTTGGTGAGCATTTGACGCCTGATGGTGAGTTTCGAGAAAATTCTGGTGTCACTTCTGTGACCCTTAAGTTGTTTTGTTTCTGAATCACCTTAATGTACGTTGATTAATTTGTATTATTGTATGTATTTCAAATAATATTTCTACTTTGGAGTGTCTCCTTTTTGGCTGAACAATAAAATGTTTTGAGCTTTCTGGGGCCACCGATGGGAGTTTTTCCAATGAAGTCTGACTTCTGTTAGAGGTATCATAGTGCTCTCCAGTGTCACGGTACCTGAACTTTCACGCATCCTGCTTGGGATATCGTTCTGTTCAGGAAAAATGAGCTTATGTTTTGAATGCTTAACCGTGAACTCTGCAGATATCTAACAGAGGATGTGAAAATGCTTACTCGTACTACACTATACAGGTAGCGAAAACACGGATAGACCCTTGTAGGCCAAAGGAAAAATACCAGGCCATGATTAGATCAAATTTCGTAACATTTCTTAATGGCACTTAACGTTATTTACAAGAGCACAGTTCAGCTGACTTCTTTGTTTCAGATGCAGAGAGAAAAAGCTTATATACCCTTTTTCTGGAGTCTGTACAGTCACGTCTTCGGCACGGAGAAGATGCCATGGCACAGGCTCTCACTGAGAAGCAGGCAGCCAGAGAGAGCCTGGTGAGGATGCAGTCCATCGCTGAAAGGCACCGTGAGTTGGACGACGTGCACGACCCGCTGCTGGCAGTCAACTTTGCAAGGTGAAGCAAGTGCAAGACTTTGATGCTCAAAATGGCAGAATCTGCAATATTTAGTAACTGTCTCTGCCTGATAGGGCTTTCCAGGCATCAAATATGAACCTCAGTAGTCTGTTCCTCATGAAGAGAATACAGGAAGATACTGGGTTCACTTCAGATGTCTGACTCGGCCCCCTTGTCGCTTGTGCAAGTCCACAGTTTATCATGTACCCTAGGGCCCCGGGGAGTGCTGTCTCTCATGCTGGAGATGCTCCGGAGTCTGGTCACGGGCAGGCACTGATCAAGTCAGTCACACATCAAGTCAGACCCTCCCTCTGCAGAAAATGCGTCTTGGCCTTTCGATGCTTTTAGGTGCTTAGCACCCACATGGTGCTCTGTTTTCTGATCCTATCATTTACTGACAGTGGCCCTGATGACCAGACACGTAAAGCACTTGACTTTGGATGCAGAAGTGACTCTGAGTGACTAGTCCACTCAAAGTGTATTTAGAAAGAGAAGTTCTCTCATTCTGTCAAAGTTGGTGATTTCAGGACTAAAGGTTTAAGGGGTTCTGTGGAGTTTTAAGAGAATTGTGTTAAGAGCGGTTCCTAAAAAGAACCCTGGTATTTTTGTGTTACAGGTTGTACTTGGAACAGAGTGACTTTCATGCGAAGTTTACCGGTGGAGACGTGTGTATGGATAGGTCATCTGAATCTGTGACGTGCCAGACTTTTGAACTCACGCTGAGATCTTGCCTCTACCCTCACATCGACAAGCAGTATCGAGACTGCTGTGGAAACCTCATGCAGACGCTGAAAAGAGACTACAGGTATGAGGGAGTGTGATTTTGGAAGTAGTCGTGGTTTATTGTACGTAAGAACTGTTGAAATTATTTTTTTATTGTTGTTATATTTTATTACTTATGCCTACAGCACCTGGTCTTCCTAGGTGGTCTCCCATCCAAGCACTAACCAGGACCTACCCTGTTTAGCTTCCGAGATCAGACATCGGGCTTGTTCTGGATGGCATGGCCATAGACCACGGACCGTGGCCCCACTGGGGTGCAAAATCAGGACCTTCTGCATGTAAAGCAGATATGCTAACCGGTACCCTGTGGAGCCACACGACCTTGAAATTATTCTAAAATCTCTATTTCAAGTTAATTTTTATTGGAGTAGGAAATATATATGCAGTAAACAATTTTATTTTGAGAGAATCAACCATTAATGTGTTCTTAATTATGTTTTGAAACTTAATTCTTTGTGTGTTTCTGAGACATTGCAGAAAGGGAAAGCTTGTAGCACAGAAGTGCCCATCACAAAATTTGTTATCAGAGGGAAAAACGTGAAATTACTTAGTAATAGATGACTAATTCTTTAAATTATGGTGTCTCCATAAATATGGTGTCTCCGTATTGTGTATGAACTGCATAAAGTTCATACACATGATGTTTATACAGACTTAAATAGCGTAAAATGTTCTTAAAGCCTAAAAAGCAGGATATCTAATTTGGTGAGAAAGGTAAATTTTTTTAAATGCGAAAATAAAAAAAATGGTAATGAAATACCCCAAAATATTAACAGTGGAAATTCACTAAGAATGGTAGGATTTGGATTAACTTTTTTTGTTACTCTTTTGTGACTGCCTGCTTTTCTGTGTTACGCAAAAACAACAACTTTCTGATTATTAAGGTGAAACATATACTATTTTAATTAACAGAGTATTTAAGAGGTGTTAGTATTTATGATTTTAGGAGATGTAGAATGTAAACCTGTTTCACTTAAAAAGGTGAGGAACAAAACCTAGACTTCTGTCTTAGATGGCTTCTTTTCTCTCCATTCAGGTTGGTTGAGTACTTGCAGGCCATGAGAAATTTTTTTTTAATGGAAGGTGGAGATACCATGTATGACTTCTACACGTCGATTTTTGATAAAATAAGAGAAAAGGAAACCTGGCAAAATGTGTCTTTTCTTAATGTGCAGCTTCAAGAAGCAGTAGGACAACGTTATCCTGAAGATAGTTCACGGTAAAACATGGGAGGCACCTTTATTTTAAATACTGTGAAATAGTCCGTGCGCCGTCAACCTTTCTCCGAATGTTTACGTATATGACCGATTTCTCCTTCACGCCATCCTGACTTCTGCTCACGCATTGCACACACGGGACAGTGGAGGCAGCGGGTAGCTAAGTGACCTGCTCTGGGAGATAATACGATGGCACTATGCAGCCTTTCTCATGGGACTGCCCTGTGTTCTGGGGTATCGCCCTGCAGCCTCTGTGCAGCCCCCTGTGTGTGGCCTCGGGTGCTGTTCTGAGGCAGCCAGAGCAACCTTCCGGCCTGCAGACCCTCGCTGCCCCCATGTGCCGCTGCTGGCTGGGCCGTCCCAGGCCAGCCCAGGCTGAATGAGGGACAGATTCCTCCATTCAGTGGGCACAGTTGCAAGTTTTCGAACTGTCGTGTCATTTTGTCCCCAGCCATGTTGCAGCTGCACCCAGCCCTTTGTCTCTGTCACCTGGGGGTCAGTGGCACTGAGACTTTGCAGAGCAGACTCAGCTGCCAGCCTGCTTGCTGGCCCTTCGTCCTGCTCCATGTGCTCTCGGCTTCTTTCTCATTTCCCTGAGTGGACTTTCAAAAGTGTTGACGATGGTTTATCCATGCGAAGGCATTGCTTTCCTCACGGCTATGTTGGTTGTGACCATCTACTGCTAACCCTCTGCTGCTAATAGTAGATAAAATTAATTCCTCTTATTTTTATTCATTTTTTTAATTACCTTTTTTCCCCATAAAATCAGAGTTTTCATTTATTATGTGCTTAGTAACAGCAGCATAATTGCTAGGTTCTTTTCATAATGAGAAATTAGTGCCCAGCAACCTAGGAAAGGTGGTTTTTCAAGATCGGTAGAAAGCTCATAGATTCTGTTTTTAATCTTTCAGTCTGTCACAGTTATTCTTTTTCTGTTGCTCAGACTGTCCCATGTTGACCCAGAGGCAACCCCTCCACTTGACCCTGTTGACCCCATGGACCCCAGAGAGAGCGCCCTGCTGTTAAGACAAACGTCCGGGCCCTGCCCCATGCCTCTGCACTTCTCCCATCAGCAAAGCAGTCCAGGCTTCCCGGCTGACCGGCGGCTTTGGAAGCCCTCCATCTGGGTACCAGAGTGTCCATCGATCCTGGGTTGTCACCCTCTCTGGGCTCTCGCAGTGGATGGAGCTAGGAAATGTGTAGAGAGAGAAAAACAAATGATGAGCTCATGTGGCTCTTTCCAGTGTATGGTGAAGTTTTCAGGTTTCACTTTTCTGGCTGTTCTTTGTCTTTCTCCTCCTCTGAGGGCGCACTAGCCCAGTAGCATATGCAGTATTGCTTTTGTTCTGTAATAAGTAGTGATAATTTCAAAGTAACGGTGACAACAACGAGTTTGAAATGTGCCTGTGACTGTTTTCCTGTATTGCAAGGCGTCAGAGTCCTGCATTTCAAGGTCACTTGGAGTAACTCCACGTGATTATACTGCCAACTTGATTTTGGTCAGGTGTGTTTCTACTTTTAGGAATTGCTTTTACTGCTGTGATTCAGTTTTGATTTAAATTAGGTGAAGCAGCTGTGTGTTTCCCAAGTTTAAACCACTTATGCAAAGGTGCTTGGGGGAAACCTTCTGTTTTTGTCCCAGCTGTTCCCTCCTGCTCAGGTAACCATCATTATAGATCCTGAGTTGCAGTAACCATTTACTCCCTCCCAGGTTGCGAGTAAGTTCACCCATCTTTTCTTCTAAAACTTGAATGGGTTTTTTTAGATGCTGACCCATTTGGGATATATCCAGCTAAAAACGTGAGAAAAAGATCCAGTTTTACCTTTTTCCAAATGACTGTGTGGGTTCTCATCCTTTTTTTTTTTTTTTTTTTTTTTTTTTTGTACAAATGTCAAAATCTCTGCTTTTAATGATTTTGGGTATATACTTAGAAATGGAATTATGAGATAATTCTGTGCTTAACTTTTTGGGAACTGCCATACTGCATTCCACAGCAGCTGCACCATTTTATATTCTGCCATTGCAGGGTGTATTCTTGGACTTCTCTCTAGTTGTACGGCTTGTTCCTCTAGATCCCAGGAGATTTTTCCTTGCTGCTGCTCCTTGTTTCCGTCACAACTTTGATTTGGTCGCCAGAGGGATGAACAGAGCCTCTATCATCTACGCCATTTTTTTCTCTCCCTATTTCTTGAGAAAAGACATGTATCTTTTCCTTGTTAATTAGAAATGCCCCTTTATTCTTAAATTTTCTTAGGCACTTGGGTCACAGACATTTGAGTCTCTTTCTAGATTTTTCGTTCTGTATTGTTCTGTTGATTGACAGGCCAGTCGCATTTTGTTTTAGTTGGGTTTTCCTGGCTGTTCTCGCTTACTCATTTTTCCAGGTGTACTTGACCAAAACCAGACCATGATGGTATTTTTACTGAGATGGATTGCAGTCACTCTTCGTAGGTTAACTCAAGACAGATGAGCCACCCCGGGGACCCTTTCTGCTGTGGTGGTTGTGAGCTCTAGGTTCCTGTCTGTACCCTCAGGCTTCCTGAGTCCCAGACAGGAGTCTCCTGGTTCCAGCATCTGTGGTGTCAGCACTGTTCCCCGCCCCACCTCGTGCCCCACCCTTTCCCCCCGCTGCTTGTTCACAGCCTCCCTGCCACCCATCTCCCTTCTTCCGCGCTTGGCGTGTAGCTTTTTGCTCCCCACTTAGCACTCGTGGCTGGAACACTTGCACCCCAGCTCAATGGCTACAGTGATCCCTCACGACGTGGAAATCTACCACGTGTCTGCACAGGCAGCACCTTGTGACTGAGCTCTAATGCCAAAATCTAAGCTCATATTGTCATGTCTGAGTTTTTCCTGGTCAGGCAGCACCATTCACCTTGTGCCCAAAGGCAGTCTTGGCCTCACCTGGACCGCGTCCTCCATTCTGGTGCCCATGTGTCCCTGGCTGGTCAGCTCCACCCTGGATCATGTCCTCCCTGACCGCTCGGTGCTGCTCATAGGCTCCTCTATGCGGCTCTGATTGCTCTATCTCAGCTTCTCTTTCCACTGGCCCCTTGCAGGCCACCTCTTGGGAGCGTGGCTGAGCCTCTGTGAAGTGAGCCTCTGACTATGCATCCTGTGACTCTCATTCACGTAAACATATAGACTTGTCGTGTTTTCCTGGTACGTTTGACATTTCAGGATGTGGGACATCCCCCTCTCACCCGCCAAGGGCGCCCCACATCCTCCATTGATGTGCTCTCCCATTCACATGGCCCGGCTGTGGTCTGCTCCCAAGCTCTGCGTGGCCTGGCTTGGGGGAGTGTTCTGTCTCTGTCTCCTCAGTGACGGGGGCAGGAGGAGACGCAGTAACTCCACATGTTTGCTCTGTGCTGTGAGCCCTGGAGGGGGAGAAGGGACCTGTCTATCATCTGCTTCACTCGGCACCTGACAAACGAGGTGCTCTGTAGGTGTCTGTTAAGTACTTAGTGGGTGCCCCCGTGACAGATTTAAATTCTGATGAGTGCCTGTGACATGGGATGAATTGGCAATTCATAAATCATAGGCCACCCTTTAAATCTGCCTTGCACGTGACCCTTCCTGCTCCGCACCCAGGCCCCAACGTGTGGTGCCTCTGCAGCCAGGGACAGTGGCGTGAGGGCTCAGTCCAGTGACAGGACGATTCTGAGGAGTGAATGAGGCAAGGACTGTGCCCACCTAGTGCAGGGCACAGGGGCACCTCCACGTGCTGTTTGGTCACTTGTACTGAGAGGCCCATTCAAACCAGCATCAGAAGAGCAGCCGAGCAGTGGGCGTGTGGGTCCTAGCTGTAGTCACCGCAGCCGCACACCCCAGAGCGAGGAGAGCCGTCCCGCTCACTCAGCAGAGGGTTCCCTACTGAGCCTGTTGCCAGAATTTTACCAGAATTAAGGATTTAGAGTATTATAGTTTTATCTTCTTCCCTTATTTCATCTTTTTTCCTGACTAGATGACTACAGTTGTTAAGTGTCCTCTTTTATAGCCATACCCATTATTTGAAAACTTTTCTCTTCTTATTTTAACACCAAATTCCTGTCCTGGAACATATGCTGGAAAGTGTGCCTTTATTGGCATATTTGCATCCGTCTTATGAAATGCAGTGTCTTGTTTGGAATGTGATGTTAATAAAGTAAATATTAAAATGATAGTTTTTTTTAAAGAGCATTTTTATGTGAGAATTGTATTTTCACAAACTAAAACTGAGATTTTTTTATCTAGTCTATCTATATCTTTTGAAAATGTTGACACAGCTAAGAAGAAAGCCCCGGTTCATGTGTTAGATGGCCTGACGCTGAGCTACAAGGTGTGTGCTGCCGTTCTGCCTAAGAATGCTGTCTTCTGTTAAAATGAGAACACGAGAGTCATGGGCTACTTACTAATCTAAATTTCTGTTTCTGTTTTTATAGGTTCCATGGCCTGTGGACATCGTTATAAGTTTGGAATGCCAAAAAATTTATAATCAGGTGTTCCTCCTCTTATTGCAAATAAAGTGGGCAAAATACAGTCTGGACGTTTTACTATTCGGTGGTAAGATTTGTTTTCAACAGATAAATTATAATTTAATTCTAGCCCTCACAAAGAAAGGTTGGTGGTCTTTGGTCATTTTTACTGTATCCACGAGTGTCAAAATGACAGGTATTCACAGCAACGGTTTTACAGACGTCAGATTTAACTTCCGTGAATGAAACACCTGGATGCTGTATGTCCAGTTTATCTGAAATACAATAACTGGATTTTCATTGTAGCCAGGATAATACTTCCTAGATGACGGGAAAAATTGAATAACAAGTTAATGGGACTTTACATTTACCTTCCTGATGGCAGCAGTGATCGGTGATGTGGGCAGTTTTCACTGACGGTGGGGTCCCAGCTGCGCCGCTGGCCCGCCGTCGGAGTGCCCGCCCGGTGTGTGCTGGGGTCGGGTGATGGAGCTCGTCCCGCCCACTCTGCTCTTCTCACCTGCAGAACTGGCTAGTGCCGCTGAGAAACCGCACCCCAAAGAAGCACTGTTACGTGAGTGGGACATGGCCGCCCCGTTCGGACCGCACGAGGAGCCGGTGAGACAGCGGATTCACCGTATGTTCCTCCTGAGGGTGAAGCTCATGCACTTCGTGAACAGCTTGCACAACTACATCATGACCAGGGTACATGTCCGTCTGGGTGCCTCGGCCCTGTCGCCTCGTGCACAGGTCTTCACGGAGAATCCCCTGTAACGTGATCACAGACATAAAGGAGCTCACAACATGCTTGCACACTGCATGTGAAAAGAGCACGTACTCAGAATCTGATCACGACACCACGTGGCAGTCGGGGGTGTTTTAAGCGTCCCAGAGCACGTATCTGGAGACCGCTGTCCCTCTTGTCCCTGGAGACGGGCAGTGCTCCTTTGGAATTACCTGCAGAACCTGCCTTGTCCCTGAAACTTGGTCATAGCAGCAGCTGTTCCCAGTAACAGCCAGAGTCAGGCTAGTGTGGAGCGTGAGGAGAAAGACGTAGCCAGATGTTATGCTTTTTAAGAAAACAACAAGTAGCTCGTTACCAAGTCAATGTTTCAGAAATGTCTTAAAACCAGCTTCGAGGGGGTTCGAAAGGGCTTCAGCTGTTTGCCCCACAGCAGTGTTACCGGAGGACAGTGCCCATTTGGGGTTTCAAATGGTTGTTGAAAGAGTATCTAGTCAACAGCACGTGCGTTCTAAAATCCAGGCCGTTTGCGTGGAGCAGGGCCTCACGGCCCGTCTTCGGGCCCGGCGCCCGTGGCCAATGCACTTTCTGTGCCGCCGCGGAAGCCTTCAGGGGCTGGCCTGGGGCCCTAAGTTGCTGGGCGTAAGTGGCAGGAGTGTCAAGTGTTTGCTGAATTTGATTTCTGTTTGCAGTACACTTATGCCTAAAGCACGTATAAAACACGTCAATTTACCTGCTGATTAAAAAAGAAAGTATATCTTCTATATGGTTCGATAAATGGTTCCCCATACCCCAACTCCAGAACGGTCTGTCAGTCCTGAGGGAGGAAAGCATTCATTCACTGCCAAAGAGTGTCCTGGCAGACGGCTAAGAATGCCAGCATTTAATGAGCAGAACTTGATACACTTTGCAGATGTAGTGATTGAAGGAAGAATTGGAGAGGGCCTAGAAGAGGTTGCTAAAAAGTCTGTGCGTGGCACACAGGTTCTCAAAGAAGAAATCTGATTGCACTTTTCATCTTTATCTTCCAAGATCCTTCACAGTACGGGGTTGGAGTTTCAACATCAAATCGAGGAAGCCAAGGATTTAGATCAATTGATTAAAATTCACTACAGATACTTGTCAACCATCCACGATCGATGTCTGCTGAGAGAAAAGGTACATGAGATGTCACCTGCAAACCTGACCACTGAGGCAGGATGAAGCTGGCCAAAGGAGGTGGTCTCTCTGCTTTGGAATTTTATACTTATTTACCTTCTATAGAATATTCTTTAGGGAAAGACCAGATCAGATGAGGTTACAAATTTATGCCATATTACCAGAAATTTTATCTAAGAGAAGCCGGTGAAAACTGTGTTGCCAGCCTGCCCTCACTCTTCACTGCTCTTGGGTTTAAGCCGAGAATTTTATGTGTCGTCGTGGGGTACTAGGGCTCCAATCGGGAAGTAGGCCCCCCTCTGTGTGACACTGTGGGACAGAATCATCATATAGCTGTTGGAAGCACTCGCCCTATTTCACTGCTGAATTTAAGTGGCCATCCAGGAAACGGCAGCCTGCTCTGCCGCTTGGACTGCACTAACACCACCTTTGCCATGGGTGTAGCAGGTGTGGCCCAGTTCAAAGTGAACTTTGTTCAGAGCCCAACGCCGCCTTTTAGATGTAGGAGGCCGTCACTGCACCGATGAGCTTTTTTGTGACTCATTAGTTTGGGTAAAAGGTTTGATGGCAGTGTGCACACATAGTTCCAGAGCTCACGTTCTGTCTGTGGCTTGGATCTGCAGGTCAGCTTTGTGAAGGAAGCCATCATGAAGGTGCTGAACTTGGCGCTCTTATTTGCGGACGGCTGGCAGGCGGGCCTGGGGGCTTGGCAGTAAGTATGTGGCTTGTGCAGCCTCTGTGCCGTGAGCCGTTCAGCCTCCCTTTCACAGTGACCAGTTCAACCTTGTGTTTCCTGCCTGGTCCTATTCACACTTGCTGAGTTATTGGAAAGCAGATTCTGGGCATCAAGCTAGATTATAGTCCAAGGTTATATTTTAGATAAGTTCTAGAAGGATAATTGTACATTTGACTTGCAGAGAGGGTATTATTCATACCTGTCCCTCAGAGAATCAGAGGATGGCCTTCCTACCTCTCGACAGTCTGGTCCTCTGCTACTAACTGGGACGTACAGCTCAGCAGTTTGTTCTTCTTTGTCTCATGTATAAAACTAATATAATGCTGTTACTACTCTTTCTTTTTTTCCAATTACAGTTCACATTCAACATTATATTAGTTTTAGGTGTGCAGCATTTAGGTTAGACATTGAGGCACCTTACAAAGTGAACCCCCAGCTCCTGGTGCGGCCCCCTGTGTCGCTGCCATGAGCGTTCATTCTCCTGACATAAAAGTGCAAGTCTGGTCGCACGGGCTGCTGCGGCTCTTGTGACGATAGCTTATATCTTAGTCGTTGAGATGAGAGCTCATTATAGTGCAAATCTCATTTCGAATCTTAACCTTTGGCTGTACCAGAGTTCTCTGAAGGCATAAACTAAGATGGTAGGCAAAATTCGTAATTGCAGTGATGAAAACAGAATTCTCACTTGCTTTATTGCTGCTGTCTCATAGTGTGTGAACCCTATTGCTCTTTCTGTGTCCCTGTGGGGTGGCAGAGAAAGCAGCAATCCAACTGCATATGCTTTGCTAAAACTGAACTGTTTCACTTTCTTCAGCAAGTTGACTAAGAGAAAAGGAGGGATTGAGGAGGACTTAGAAGCATATTAAGTATCACAGTTTTTGGAAATTAATTGATCTTGATTCAAACTTAAAGCAGAAAAATTGGAAAAGCAAGGTGAAATTTGAACACTGACTGGATTATTGGATGATACTAAAAATGATTGTGTTTAAGCAGATGGGGGTGCGGCTGTCTTTTGAAAGGAGTCTTTAATGGATACACACGGAAGCATTTATGACTGAAATGCTGTGACGTCAGACTTGCTTCCACAGATGTGACGGGGTGTGGGGGCTATGTCAGGCCGTTGGGGGCGGGGAGTTGTGTGGGAGTCCGCTGGGTCATCCTCGCCTTCATATTTCACATAATAGAAGGTTTTTAGGTCATTTTAAAATTTAGGATTGTATGTGCTATTTCAATAAGAAGATACGCATGCGGAAAGTAAAAAACACGACCGAATGGTGCAAAAGGAAGTATCCCCAGCCACCCAGCTCCAGAGCTCGGCACTGCCCTGAAACAGCGGTGGTGTGTCCTAAGGACACGCCTTCAGATAGCTTCAAAATTTTCACTTACTGTAGGGCAGGAAATTTTATGTTTTATGTTATAATCTCTATACTTAATATTCACATAATTAAACTGAGGTACATTTTGAAGTTACTCCAAAGATTTAGTAGCCTGCCTATTAACCCCTTATGCACCCACTGAAATTGAAATTTACTTTCTTTCCTAGAATGGAGTCTATAGAGAAAATGGAGTCTGATTTTAAAAACTGCCATATGTTTCTTGTGACCATTTTAAACAAAGCCGTCTGTAGAGGGTCCTTTCCCCACTGTGAGTACACCGTGTTAAAATATGGCTGCTTTCAAAGTTCCTTGAACCAAGGCTACATGTTATAGTTTCGTTACTGATCTCATGAAGAACTAGAGTATTCACCACTTCAAACCTGGAAAGTCCCTCAGCTGTTGAAGCGAGTCTGCAGAATTCCCGTGGGGCAAGTGACTATCAAATGTGAAACCCCGAGACTAAGACCTTGCGTTCCAGTATCTCATTTATTGTAGGTTTCCCAGACTACTATTAAATAAAGCAGATGGCAGAATAGATTTGTCACGCCTCAGTACATGTGTAACTATTGCTTTTCAAATGAAGGGAATGTTTTAAAGCAGTTTTAAAACTCCCAAGGCTTTCTGACATACGCCGTGGAGCAGGCAGAAGTCTGTGTGGTGAGTCCAGGGCAGAAGAGAGCGGTTGAAGCAGCAGCAACGAGGACGAAGGAGTTTCTCTGTGGCTTCTTTGGGACAAGCGTGCAGGGTTATCCTCTTCCCATTTCTGCATCTTCACACTGCGATGAGCTCGTTAAGAATAGCTGAGCCTTCAGGAGACACTGTGTTGGAGAGAACACTGACACATTGATCTGCCTTTGAATGGGCAACTGTTACATGCAAGTAGGTCCCACTGGCAGGTCAGAATAGGGCATTTTGTCATGAATGGGCTCCAGGTCTTCCGATGTGTGGAACAAATGTGATCTGTTCACTGGACTGTCCGGGTTTCCTTGTTCTCAAAATTAAAATGATCCTTAGTAGAAATAATTCATACTTTTTCAATTCGTATTTAATAAGTGGAGATGATCATTTTCATTATACGTTAAAAATAATCAGTATTTTAATTAAAAATAAAAGATGTGCTAAAATACTTTTCAGTTTTGCATTTTTCAAAGCCTTATTCAGACATTTTCCTATTTTTTAACCTTATTTTTTTTCCTCCCACAGTGGAATCTCTAGCCCTGTCACTCATGGCCGGCATGGAACAAAGTTAAATACCTCAGACTCAGTCTTCGTGTATACACATCTCCACCCTATGCAGCTGAGAAGTAAATTGTTTTATTTAGGTTCCTCTTAAAAACTTGTCTGTCCTCTAGACAAGTGGGTGTGTAGCTGTTTTCTCTGAAGCTTATTGGATAGTGGTAGGGTTATGTGTCTAAAATTCTGTCAATAATGAGAAGTGTATATAAGCTGTTTATACTTATATGTCCTCCTGCAAGTTATAGATGTATGGTATTGATACTTTCAGATGTGAATTATGTCATTTTTGAACATGTAATTGTTACTATTAAATTTCAGCACTGGAAATTTTTTCTTTTGCCTTTTACTCAGTCACGGAAGTTCTTTATATAGGGTTTTACGTGCTATCTTCCCTGAAGGTTGTCTTAGATGTAGACATCTGAAAAATGTATTTTAATGTGCCTGGGAAGTTCCAAAATGAAAATAGCTTCAACTGGCATCAATAAATGTAAAAGCCAACGTTATGTAGGGCCAGCTGTCGGTACATACTGTTATTTGGCATACCAGAGCAATTTTTGTCAGCTAAAATTACACTCACCACTCCATTTTTCCGCATTTTTTAGTATACTTTTTGCATTTCTCTAGCATTTACGACTCTGCACTATAGTCACTACCTATTTTTCACTAACAACCACTCACCCCCAAATGGCCTCGGAGTCCAGCACGGGGCGCCTCGCCCTGTCTATAGTTGGGGAGGCCCTGCAGCACGAGCACATTTTGCAGGCGGACGGCAGTGCCTGCACCAGCCCCTCCCAGGGGCCCACCCCCTCTTTGAGGAATTCACTGAGGAGGCCTCCACGTGCCCGGGGTGCACCGCTGCTCGGATAGCGGGAGCTGCGCTGCGTAGCCTGCCCACTGAGAGAGACGTGCGGGCTCTCTGCCATCGGCCCCACGCATCCCAGCCTGTGGGACGGGTGGCTGTGTGCTCCACTGATGCGGTTTGGGCCAGGAGTCGGGTTGTACACAGCACCGGCCTGGCCGTGCTGGCGTGCAGTTCTTCACATGTCACAAAAGTTCATCACCTCAGACACTCTGAAACGTGGCTCCTTTGTAAATTGAATTAACAGTGTTTCTAAATCTGCAATAGAAGGTAAGTTTATTTATAGTATGTTTAGGAAGGAAATATTTTCATTTTAAAAAATGGGGATTCGAAATTAGGAGATTCAATAGGATATGATGTCAGTTTCCCAACCGATCTATAAAATGACAGTTATAGCAGGTGCTTTGTAGATGACAGACTGATTCTAAAATTTATGTGAATGTATGAAGGACCTAGAATAACCAGCGCCATCTTGAAGGACAAGGGGGTGAGAGGACTTCCTCACCTCACCTGTAAAGGGCAGCAGTACCTGCCGTTGCATACCTGCTAGTGGCCGACGAAACAAAATCGGACAATGTCAAGTCCTGATGAGGACGTGGAGCAACTGAACCGTTCGTACTCTGCTGGGGGAAATGCAGAACGGTATGGCCACCTCAGAAGAGAGTTTTACTGTAATTTCACTATGGTCAGAGAAGTTTCTATATAATTTCAACCCTTTGAAATCTGTAGAGACTTGCTTTACTTCCTAGCATGTGATATAGTCTGTAACCACCACATATGTATTTAAGAACTCATTTTTTCTAGTAATACAATGCGGATTCAGTATAAAGGTTTTGAACATATTAAGTACAGTGTATTTTGTTGGGGTACTACTTAGGTAAGTTAATTGCTTTCATAATTTTTCTTTTACTTTGGCATCTGCCTGTCCTATCAGTCCCTAAGAGGAGTGTTAAAGTCTCTAATTATGAGTGTGTATTTGAGTTTGTTTTGATTCTGTCAAATTACCCCAAGTACTTCAAAGCTTTTCTGGTGTTTTTCCACACTGAAAATAATTTCTTTCTGAACGGATTCACCCACTTACCTCTATCAACAGGCCCTTTTCGTGTCTGGCGACATCCTCGTCTTGGGGTCTGCGTTGACATTTTCTGATTAGCACTACCGCCAGTTTCGGGGTAGTGCATGCGTTACGGCCAGGTGTTTTCCCTCTTTTTCAACCTGTTTGTGTCCTTATCAGTCGAAGTTCACCAGTTGTAAGCAGCCTGTGTTTGGGCTTCCTTTCTCCAGTGTGACCCTTTGTTGAGTTGCAGTGTTTGGTCCAGTCTCATTTAGTGTCACCGCTGACGTGAGTGAGTGTTGCCCCCCCCCCCCGCTCGCTCCTTTCTCGCCGCTGGTCCTGGTGCTTTTTGCTCCCCTCGGAGCGGAGAGGGTCTTGGCCCTCCAGCCTCCTCCCTCCTCCGGGGCTCCAGCTGCTCCCCCGGCGCTTGCTCGCTGGCCCGGGGGTCCCGGCCCTTTGGCCCGTCGCAGTCCTCCCCGCCGAGTTCTCCGCCCCCCGCGCTGGGGGGGCCGGAGTCTGACGTCCAGGGGCGGGGCGGGGGCGGGGCGCGGGGAGGAAGGGGCCGGCGCCCGCGGAGGAAGGGGCCGGCCGGCGGCTGTGCTGTGCGTCTCCGCCCGCCCCGCCCCGCCCCGCCCCGCCGGACCGCGCCCCGGACCCGGACCGGACCGGACCGGACGCCCGCCCCGCGAGCCGCCGCCCCGGTCGGAGAGGACCCGGCCCGACGCGGTGAGGAGCGGCCCGGCCCGGGGCGGCCCACGGGGAGGCCCGCGTCCGGCGGGCGGGCCCCTGGGTGCGCGCCCCGGGGCCCCGGGCAGACCGGGCCGTGCGACCCGCCGTGCCGCGGCCCCCGCGCGCCCCGGGGTCCCGCGTCGGGGGGACGGGCCGCGGGGGGGCGGGGCCGTGGGCAGGGCCCGGGCTCAGCTCGTGCGTCCCCTGTGGGCGCGGGGCCGCGCCCTCGGGTGTCCCCTCCCGGAGGGACCGCGGGGCGGCTTCCTCGGCGTCGTGAGGCCGGGGTCGCGCGTCCTGAGAAGGTCCGGCCCGCGAGGCTGCCCGGCTCGGGCCGTGCGGTGCGTGTCCCCGGGCCCCGCGCTGGGCGGCGCCAGGGCGGGGGGACGCTGCGCGCGCCGAGGGGGGGTGGCCGGGGCCGCGCAGCTTCGTTTGCAGAAACAGGCCGTGGGCTTCGGGCCGCTAACGCCTGTTCTGCCGTTTGCATTCTGCTTCCCCTCAAGCCCTTAAAGGTGGGGGAAATGGTCGTTCCCCCTGGGGGGGGGTAACAAAGAGGACGGAAGTGCGCGTCCAGTTCCAGGCCTGGTAAATGGCAGGGCCAGGCTTCGACCCGCCGCCCGCTCACACCCCTCAAGTTAAAAATGAGGAAAAGGCTGCCCGAGATGTTAGCCCCTGGTACCTGACCCAGTCGCACCTGCGGTTCTTTGAAGGCTCAGGTACCCCTCCAGAAGTACCTGCCCGCAGGCTCCCCAGGGGGCAGTGTCCCCTCTGCCTGTCTGTGTGACTGTCTGTGTCCTGGCTTTTCATTGCTCTCACTAGCATCAGCTCATAGAGAGTCAGCTCAGTCACTGCCCGGGGCCACCCGGCCAGCCCTGAGAGGGCTCGCAGAGACTTGGGCAGGTGGGAACAAGGTGGGTGCAAGCAAGATGTCTGCTCCCACATAGTCGATCATTTCAGCCCAGGTAGGCCCGTTGCTTGGCCTTCCTCAGCCCATTTTCCTTCTTAAGTAACATGGGAAAAGTATCTATTTATATGAGGCTCAGATGAGTTCATGTCAGAAAAGTACTGTATAAGGGCCACGTCCTCTTACTGCTGTGTTTTCTAAAGCATTTGCGTTAGAAAAATATATTTTATAGTGTAAAACTTTAATTCACCTGTCCCATCTGGTCTCTTTTTGCCACCAACATTTAGCTGGGCCTTCGCAGCCCTAGGCATAGCATGGAGTAGTTACAGCTACATAATTAAAAAACTTTATTTATCCAGTGCCGTAACATGAGGGAAAAAAAATGAAAATAACGAGAAAATAGGACTGTTTCTATTTGTAGATGATGTGATTACATAGAAAGTCGAAGGAATCTGAAAAAACTGTTAGAACTAGTAAGTGAGGTTAGCAAGGTCACATACTACAAAGTCAGCACATGTAGGTAAATCTTATTTGTGTATACTAGCAGCGTACAATTAAAAAAATTTTAAAGATACCATTTTCAGTAGCTCCCAAAAAGTTAGACAAAATTCTAATCAAACACATACAAAATCCGTATACTGAAACTTTAAAATACTGATGAATGACATAAAGATCATGTAAACAAATGGAGACGCATTCTATGGCTGTGGGTTGGAACACTCAACAGAGTCAAGATGTCGGTTCTCTCCAAATTGATCTGTAGATTTAACGCGATTCCAGTCAAATGCACCAGCAAAAATATTCTCAATAACTTTATTGAGGTGTGATGTACATACATGAAATTCACCTCCTTTAAGTGGACAGTGATTTTCAGTAGATTTATGGAGTTGAGAAGCCCTCATAAGTAACAGTTTTAGGACATGCTCATCGCCCCAGTGAGATCTCTCGTGAATTCACCATGATGGCCTCCCATCCACGTGTGGCTGCGGGGACATAAGTCATGTGGCTTTAAGACTTCTTGGTTGTGTCTAAGACAAATGGCCTGTGACAGCTCCTGTGACCTTGAAATCAGCATGTTTGTGAGTTAAGATCCTCAGATACCTCGCTGCCTGGACTCGTCGTGGGACGTGGCCGTCTCCCACCCCGGCCGCTTTGCAGGACAGAACCTTTCCAGAGGGCTTGTGTGTCTTCTGGGGCTGTTGTCACAAAGGGACACAGACTGGCTGCCTTGGTGACACTTAACCTGCTTTTGGTTCTGGAGGCTGGAAGTCCACGATCCAGGCGTTGACAGGACTGGTTTCTCTTGAGGCTCCTGTCCTTGGCATGTAGATGGCTGGCTGGCTGCCTTCTGTGCCCTCACGTGGTTGTCCCTCTGTGCCTGCCTGTACCCTAATCTCTTGCATAGGGATGTCCACAAGCCATATTTTATCAGGGCCACCCAATGACTTTGTTGGGGTCCTGTGGGCTCTGTGGTGAGGCCAGGGTGACTGGTCACATGGACCGTGTGGCTGTCGCAGAGAGGCTGGCATGTAGGAACTGCCCGAGCCCCGAGGCCGCTCCTCAGGACACAGCCTGGGCTTGGGCCCTGGGAAGGGCTGGAAGCGGACTCGGGACTGAATGCGCAGGAGGCCGTCATCTTTGAGGTGCCCTGTGTGGACACCACGGGGGCTCCCCATGCTGGCTCTGCAGGGCGGTGGATGCGTCAAGGACCCGGCCCTGTGCTTTCCCTGTCCTGAGCCTCTCCGTTCTTTTGTGGAACAGGAAGTTGTGATGATAGAAGGAAGTTGCTCATGAAAAGGAAAAGGCTGCCTTCCTTGTTTTCCTAAATATGAGACATTTTGAAAAGTATCCGCTGCATTTTAACTTTACTGTTAGAAACATGCAGAATGGATCTGCAGTTGTCCTGGCCGTGTCCCGTGCCTCCGTCCCCTACTGAGCACCACTGCGGGCTCCTCCGGCCATGTGGGCTTCCGTCTCCTTTCGCTTCTGTCCGAGTTTGCTGGCTGTGGTTTCAAGCTCTCGCTAGGCGCACTCACGCTGAGCGTTGTCCTGTCCCAGTGGTGAGTGACCGGATGTCTTGTGGTGTGCCTCCTGGTCCCTGGTGATGTCCTTGCCCTCTGGCTTCCTTTTGACTGGTGCCTGCATGGTTTCTCATTTATCCTCTTACTTTCAACCTGCACATGGCGTTATACTTGAAGTGTGTTTCTTGTAGCTGGCACTGCAGTCGTGTGCCACGTGACAGCGTTTCAGCCAGTGACAGACCACGTGTGTGACGCTGGTCTCATAGGATTGCTGTGGAGCTGAAAAGTTCTGTCGCCTAGTGATGTCATACTGTGGTGGCACAATGCACAACTGGTGACGCTGGTGTAAGTGGACCCGCTGTGCTCCATAGCCCGGGTGTGTTGGTGCACCTGGTGATGTCCTCCCGAGACCCAGTGACGCCTCTCGGAACGTATGTCGTGAAGCAGCGCGGGACCATGTGGGGTCAGGAGTTTTATCCTTTCTGACTAGGGTATTTAGACTGTTTATGATCAATGTGGTTAGACAGGCAAGGTGCCATGATACCCACTGCAAGCCCTTTTCGTGTGTTCCCGAGGTCATGTTAATGAAGCAACTTTTAGGAGGCCCCGCAGAATGGGGGCCGCTTACCAGGAGACCTACCCCCAGAGGAGGGGGTCACAGTTCTCAGTCCCATCCCCTGACCTCAGGAAGGGTGGGGGCGCTGGAAGTTGAACCAACTGCCAGTGGCAGCGATTTAATCTGTCGTGCCTGTGTTAAGGAAGTCTGCCTAAAACCCAAGGGACAGGCTCCATTCAGATTTTCTGGGTTGATGAGCATGTGCACGTTTGGGAGGCATGGAGCACTCAGTGGGCTTGGATGCTCGGGGTCCTTTCTTGTACTGGCCGTGTGCGTCTGTTCCACCTGGCTGTTCCCAACTTATGTCCTTTATAACCGATGTCTGTTTCGAATGTTGAGTAAGATGTTGCTCTGAGTTCTGGGAGCCGCTCTGGCATATCAGTTGAATCCAAGGAGGGGCCTTTGGGAACCTCTGGTTCTAGCCGGAAGTACAGGTTACAACGTCTGACTTGTAGCTGGCCCTGAAGTGGTGGCGGTTGGCGGCCGTCCGCTGGGACTGAGCCAGTGGGGTCTGCGGCCTGCTGCTGGTGTGGGCACCTGGTCACAGAATTAGGCTCAGAATCCAAGGGCCTTTTCTGGGTTGCAGACGCCAGCCTCATTTGAACATTTTTGGTGCTCGGCTTTAAGTTGCTCTGTGATCCTTTGATAAGTTACACTGCTTCGTGGTTTCTTTTTGCATGCTTTCCCTCTGGTCCACAGCTCTGTGTGGCGTGCAGAACTCCTACCACCATGTCGGTCCTTTGGCCTTCCCCTCTGTGTTCGAGTGACCTCATTCGTCAAAGTCACGTCCACTGAAGACCCCAGCAGACCGCGTTCTGATTTCTGCTCTCCCCCAGTCTCCTGTTCGCTGGGCACTCGCCCTGTCTGTCACTCTTCCTTCCGTTTTCTTTGAGTCCCGGGTTCCTCCTGGTGTCCTTTCGCTCGTCTCTGAGGCGTGTCCGTTCGCCTGCTCCGGTGAATCCTCCTCTTCCTCGGCCCAGGGGTGTCCGCGTTTCACCTGCATCTGCCTTCTTGAAGGATACCTTCGCTCGACATGGGATCCTGGTTTGATACTTTTCAGTTAAAAAGTGTCATTCCGGTGCCTCAGGAGAGAAAGCTACAGAGTTGCATTCCTCTTCTCTGGGCAGTGCTCGCCTTTCCTCTGGCTGTGAGGCGTCTGGGTGTGGCTCCCTTCAGGCTTATCGTGTTTTGGGTCCAGCGAGCTTCTGGAATCTAGGCAGACGTCTCCTGCCACGTTTGAGGGGTTTTAGTTGTGTTTTCAGCTACTTTTCCAGTACTGACACTTCTGCTGACCCTGTACTCTGATGGTGCGAAGGTCAGACCTTCCCAGAGGTCCCCATGGTTCTTCATTTCTTCAATCTTTCTTCTCTCTGCTCTTCAGTGTGGATCATTTCAATTCTGTCTTTTAGCTTCACTGAATTTTTTTTCTGTTCATGAGCTCATGTAGACAGTTTTTAAAATTTGAGTCTTTGTTTACATACATACATACATATACACACATACATACGTGTGTGTGCGCGCACGCGCGCGCACACACACACACACACACACACACACATTTTTTCCCCTCGATTTTTTTTTTAGTTTGGGAGTTTTATTGTTTGAGCATTTTTGTAGTTGCTTTAAAGTCGTTAAGCAGTTGTAACATCCGAGTTATTTCGGTGCTGTCTCTTGCTCATCTTTTCCCAGAGGAGCTGAGACATTCCTGGTTCTTTGGGTGCTGATTAGTTTGGATTGCATCTGGACATTTTGGATATTGTGATAGGAGACTCTGGTCTAGTTTAAATCCGAGGAAAATGCTGATTTTTTGCTTTAACAGGTGAACGGCTTAGATGGATTTAGGTTGTGGTTCTGATCTGCCTTGTGTGGGTTGTGACATTGGGTCAGGCTCCTGCCAGCATCTTTCTCTACGCGCTGCCCCTGAGGGAGGTTCCCTTTGTGCTTCTCCAGCCAGCACCCTGCGCCCCGGAGGTTGGTGACCCTCCCGGCCCTGCCACCACCGTGCTCTGTCCAGCCCAGCGGCTGCTCTCGCCTTCTGGGAGCACACCGAGCTGCCCCGAGCATCCCGTCTGGGGTCAGAGCTGCGTGCAGCATGTCGACGTAGGAATGTCCAGACCTTTAGAGAATTTTAACGAGTTTATTTAAGCCAAACTGACGACAATTGCCAGGAAACAAAAATCTCAACAGATTAAGAAAATGCTCCAGGAGAGTGGCAGTTTTGCCACTTATTTTACACATTAGAATCAAAGGAGGAGACGTAAGGGGGGTTCCTTGGTGGTAAATCAAGGGGAAGGGGAATCTGGGTGGGTAAAAGATGAAACGGAGGGACACATGCTTTTATGTGTGTGGGTACAGGAGAGTTCGCCATGAACATTTACAGCACACTGAGGTGGCCTGCGGGGGACAGAGAACCAGGCGGGGCTCTGCGGTCTCTGCTCTGCTGCGATGGGCTGTGTGTGCCCTGCGGGGTCTGGGAGAAAGTGATGACTGACGTTCCAAGGGCGAGTTGTCTTAGATGCAGAAAGACCTGCTCACGAGCCCTGAAGATCTACCTGCCTCAGGGAAGCAACAGGCCCGGGATACGACTGCTTTTTAGAAAGTTTCACGTTCAGACCGTCCTGTGTGGTGACGTTTGGTCTCTGGGTCTGTAGGGCCCGCCACGCTGGCCTCCCCTGATCTAGTTGGGTCTGGCGTGTGGCCTTGTCTCCCGCCCACTGGCAGGAGGCAGGCGGCAGGCAGGCTGGAGCGTGCAGCCGGCACATGCGTTCGGTGACGTCGCCTCCACTCCCGTGCTGCTCTGCACGGCCTCGAGTTTGCGCTTAGTGCTGTGCCCCAACCCCTCCCGTTGTGGCCCGGACCCTCAGCCTGGTCCCTGCAGGCTGGGTCGGTGCTCCTGGGGCCCCGAGCTGGAACCTTTGCGGAGGAGCCCAGGGGAGCGCTGCTGACTCCTCCAGGCCATGCTGGCCCCCTGGGGCTGTCGTGCTTAGAGGGGACGGCTGTCAGACAGTGCCGCAAGGTGGGAACGGTAACAGGAGGTGGTGCAGGTGTGGTGGCCCATGTGCCCCGCATCCTGACACTCCCAGAGGCCAGGAGAGGCTGCATCGTGACTCCCCTGCTGGTGAGCCCTAGGCATGACGCCAGAACCTGGGTCCTGGCCGTGACCACCGTGGCAGTCCCCAGTGCCCGTGGGTTAGGCGTCAGGCGAGTGGGCGCCCGATTTCCTCACCGTGCAAGCCCCCGCCCGCCCTCACAGCACGGTGCCTGTTTCCTCAGAGGCCAGGATGGCGGCTCAGGTGACTCTGGAGGATGCGCTGTCCAACGTGGACCTCCTGGAAGAGCTGCCTCTGCCCGACCAGCAGCCGTGCATCGAGCCCCCGCCGTCCTCCCTGCTCTACCAGGTGGGGGCCGGGGGCCCGCGGGGCGGGGGCCCGCCGGGTGCGCCGCCTGCTCGCTGGTGCCGCATGATGGTCTTTCTCTTCTTTCAGCCCAATTTCAACACTAACTTCGAGGACAGGAATGCGTTTGTCACGGGCATCGCACGATACATTGAACAAGCCACCGTCCACTCCAGCATGGTAATCCCGCTGTGGCGGCATCTGCCCCTGGGGTGGCACTTCCTCCGCCTTGCAGGCGCGCACAGCGTTTGCGTCATCCCATAGGACACGTTGTGAGGAAAAGGAGGGGACCGTGCACGACGTGCCTCGTGTTTCTTATAGAGCCTTTGTTTTTCGTATTTTGGAAACAATGTGCGCCTTCTGAAATTTGGCACCTGTGGCCACAGAAAACCCTCGTCAGCACTGTGGGGGCCCTTTTTCTCTCCTGGCACCTGTGCGCGTGCACGCCACTTGTGACTTAGATCACAGAGGGCAGTGCGTTGTCGTAGCTGAGTTTTAATGGTTTCCCGAACCTTTTATAAATGTTCACGATTTACTTTTCGTGAGTTTCGTTTCTCTTTTTTTCTTGCAACAAAGAACACACCGTCATGAACATCTAGATACATAACTATGCTCTCAGGCTAGATTTTTAGAAGTGACGTTACTTGGCAAAGGTCGTGAACATTTTAAAGCACTTTAAAAACATCGCCACGTTGTCATTAAAGTTTTTAAGAACGTCTGTGCAGTTTTTACTACTTTTGCCAAAGGTAACAATGTGAAGGGAGTGAACACTAAGGCAGTTTTAAAATGGTGGGAGTCCCCTACTCAGGGACACTGCTGGACGTCAGGTGTGGCAGAAACCTTTAGCTTTCCCGCCCGCACTGAGGGCGGCAGAACTGCCTCGGCGTCCTCGCGAGTGGGAGGACCCTGTGTGCATTCGAGCTGCACGGCCCCCCACCCTCCGCAGTTCCCAGCCTCAGGTCCCCATTGCCCTCAGGTGGTTTGGGGTTGAGTGGAGCTGAGGTGTAGCGTGGGGATGTTGTGGGTGGTCATCGTGGCCTTTTGGAGCGTCACCAGCTTCTTAGCAGCTGTGTCTTAGCACCCAGGTCCTGGTGCTTGTCCCTCGGGAGTGTCAGGACTGTTTGCCGCCAGATGTTAGGGTTAGGCATCTCCCATCGAGATTGTTCCTTGCTTGCCTTCAGTTTGCCCTCTGTGCCTTTGCAGAATGAGATGCTGGAGGAGGGCCAGGAGTACGCCGTCATGCTGTACACCTGGAGGAGCTGCTCTCGGGCCATCCCGCAGGTACCCTGTCGCCCCACCCAGCAGGACCAGGACCCACCCCCCACCCCCTGCTCCCCCCCAGCCAGACCCTGTTCCACACAAGTAGCCCCACCCCACCTGGACCACACCCTATCCCACCACCTCCACACCTCCTCCTCCCAACTCTACCCCTCAGCTGCTGGGACCCAACCTCGAAGAGAACCCTCCTTCACACCCATCTGGGTGAAAGCCTCTTCAGGTCATACTCGTTTATTCCCAGGTGAAATGTAACGAGCAGCCTAATAGAGTGGAAATTTACGAGAAAACCGTGGAGGTCCTCGAGCCTGAGGTCACAAAACTGATGAATTTTATGTACTTCCAGGTAAAACCGCAAAATAATTCTTAAGGGTTTCATGCGGAGGGGTGTGATGGTGCCACTCTGTCCCCATCACCATGGGCTCCATAACCAAGTGCGTGTAAATTAAAGCAACCTCAGCGGCTTCTGAGACGAACAGGAACCGAGCCTTTGACAGTTCAGGGCTCTGCTGGCCTTTCAGGGTAAACAATTCTGTGGCGTTTCACTTCTCTCTGTGAGTTCATATTCCCTTCACGAACACGCTTCCTGTCGGTCCCAAGAGCATTTGTCTCTCTGCCAGTGTGTACTTTCGATTCATCTGGTTTACCAGCGTTTTCTTCATCTCATCTTCCCCCTGGCCTTGGCCCCTCTGGCCCCTTGGTTAGGCAGAGTGGCCACAGCGTGGGGCCTTGCCGTACCTTAGAAACGTGTGAAGGTTTGCATTGCAGCTTTCTTTAGAAAGGGGGGGATAAAACAAAAATTCACCTCCTAATAAGTTCTACATGAAAAGTTCTCAGGAAGAACAGCGTGTTCCCCTTTCGCCTCCGAGAGCTAAAACATGTTTTATAGATCTGCTGCTGGAGCGCTTTGTTCAGTAACTTTGCTGGAGTAATCGCCAGGTTCTTTCACTTTAGGGACGTAGTAGGTAAAGTGCGAGGTGAATGACAGTTGTCCCAGAGCACAGGCTTTTGGAGATCACTTCAAGGAAACGAGTCTCGTTCCCTGCGCCGCGAGTAAGCGCTCCCTCGGCAGGGCGTTTCCTCGCGAGGCACGCTGTGTCCAGGTGCCGCACGTGGAGCCGGCCCCGCAGTGACGACGTCTTTTCTGCCCCCCCCCCACAGAGAAATGCCATCGAGCGCTTCTGTGGGGAGGTGAGGCGGCTGTGCCACGCGGAGCGGAGGAAGGACTTCGTGTCCGAGGCTTACCTGATCACGCTGGGCAAGTTCGTCAGCATGTTCGCCGTGCTGGACGAGCTGAAGAACATGAAGTGCAGCGTGAAGAATGACCACTCTGCGTACAAGAGGTGGGCCCGGGGCCCGCCCATGGGCTCGTGAGCCACCTCGGCGCACGGGCGGTGTCGGGACTATCTGAGTTTGTGCTCCCAGTGGTGGCCGCAGGTGATCTGTGCCAAGATGCACTCCTGGAGGTGTGTGTGTAGCCTGGTTCCATGAAGCTGGGGCAGGCTCTGGGCACCCTGGGCACCCTCAGGTGTTCATTGCGCACCTGTGGACACTCAGACCCTTTGGAAGACAGAAGCGCACGAGGCCAGTTCCCGCTCACAGAGCCTTGGGGGTGCAGGTGTTTGGGTCCTTGAGCTTCTCAGTGAGGGGCAGCGGGGTCTGAGCCCGAGGTCACCACCGTAGCTTATCACTCTCGGGTCAGACGTCCCTGGCAGGGGCACACTGTCGTATAGTGGGGTCACCGTAACGGCAGTGGGGTCACACTGTCACGGCAGTGGGGCCCGTTGGGCTTCCAGACCAGTTCTCCCCGAGGGCGGTTTTCCTTTTGAACGTGGAGGGCGCGTGGAGAAGAGACTGGACAGGGTGGGCGTGGTGTGGCAGTGTGCTGGAACGCTGCAGGTGGATGGTGACAGGAAGGGGGACGTGGGCCGTCAGAGCAGGACCAGCTGTCTTCTCGTCGCCTTTCTTCAGAAAGCGTCCCGGTTACTGTCGCAGGCGTGAGGCTGGAGTGAGATGCCAGCTGTTGTTTCCTCTGCCAGACGAGGGGTCTGGGTCTTAATGACAAGTTGGAAGAAATTTTACTTTGTGTCTGAAGGGACGGACGGTAGTCGTGTTGCGTGTAAAGTCATGCAGCTGGTGCTGTGTCTTTATGAGTGACGTGGGATGTGGCTCCAGACCCAGGTCTAAGGATGGGGCAGTGCTGGCGTCGAGCTTGATTTTGAGCTGTCTCTGTCTGAAACAAGTGCAGGCTTGCCGTGCGTCCCCTGGAACCAGCTCCGCACAGAACCCCAGACCCTGACAGCTCCAGAATCTTTGGGGTTGACCCTTCTTGGGTAGGAAGGTCTGGAGTTGTCCCCATTTGGTGACAGTGTTTGTGGGTTACGAGCGCGTATGACTCGAGTGCGGGGTTCTGAGGGGTAGAGCCTTCCTGGCTGTGGGGGAGATGGCAGAGGTGCATAGCTTACTGGATTTTAATTTCTAAAAACGTTTTTTTTTTCTCCTAGCTAAAAGTTTTTTCCCCCTTAGTATGCAGCACTTTTATTCCAAAGTCCAGTCTGTAAAATAGAGGTGGGGCCGCTCTGTGGAAGGCTGTTGTGGGGGGGCCCTGAGCACCCCGTCCAGGAGCTACCTGGGGTCGTCATCGCCCTTAGGCTGCCCCTTCCAGCAGCCTCTCCCTGTGACCTCTGTTTGGGACCCCTCGGGGTTCACGTTCCTTCCCAGGCTTCACAAACGCACTCACGCGCCCTGTGTATTCGCATCGAGCTGGCAGCCTCTTCTGTGCCACGATCACCCTTTTGGTTGTGGTGAAGCTTGAGGGAGACGAGATGGTGCCCCTGGGCCCTTCCTTCGTCTCAGCAGCCGGGCAGATCAGTGAACACTGTGAAGAGGGATGGTACCTTATCAAACTAGTGTTGACCACATGGAGTTTGTGCCAGCCTGCAGGGGTGACGGTGGCTTAAGCAAGATGGCAGGCCCAGCTGAGGGGGTCTGGGCTGGGTGGTCTGCCGCCTTCCCGTGTTGCCTCGTGGTCCGATGTGATTGCCTGAGCTCCCGCTGTCATCTCTGCATCCCAGTCGACAGGGAGGAAGGAGAAGAGAAGGGCCCGCCCGGTCCCTTAGCACACGCTCGGGTGCCTCGCAGCCCCCTTTTGCCCATCCCAGCAGCTGGCCGCGGGGAGCTGAGGCATGGCGCCCCGCGGGAGAGGTGGGGTTCCTTCTGCCGGATGCCAGGCAGGGCACGAGGCGGTTGCTGGGAGCCGCTCCATCTTTGCCCTGGGAATTTTCCTTCCACAAAACTCCCCAGGTTCTTGCTTGCACAGACGTGTCCTCCTGAGACTGTTAGCACTGAACTCTTGGGGGGCCGGCACCAGATGTGTGGGGCCCTCACACCCACTTCATACTGCTCTGCGAGGCCTTGTGCTCCGCGCAGGCCTCGTGGTGTGTCTGGACCTCCGTGCACGGGCGCCCTGCGCGTGCCACTTCCTCTGCCCTCCCCGCAGCCCTGCGGGCGGGTTGCCATGGCCACGGGAAGGGAGGCTGAGGAGACTCGAGGCTCTGTGTCCAAGCCGGCGCTGCACGTTGGTGGCAGAACCAGGATCCCGTCTCGGACTTTTGACACACGCACCGCATGCGGTCCCCGACTTGCGGGAGGTGTGCTGGCCCAGAGGCTTCTCGGCAGGGAACCTGAATGGTCCTCGTCACTGTCTGGGAGTGACAGGGAGGCGGCCTTTCTCGGACTTGGGGACAGTCCGTGTCCAGGGGCCCCTCAGGAGGACCAGCAGGCGGAGCTGCCTCATCCCTGAGGAAGTCCGGCCGCCGCGGGTGGCGGGGCTGGGAGCCGTCCAGGGTGGAGAGGTTCGAGGAGGCTGGAGGTGGAACCAGCATCCTGAGACCCACCTTTCCACAGACGGCTGCAGCCACAGTACAGGGACGTTGGCGTTCCCGGCTGATTAGCTTCGTTATTTACTTTTTCAAAGGGCTGCTCAGTTTTTACGGAAAATGGCAGACCCACAGTCCATCCAGGAGTCGCAGAACTTGTCCATGTTCCTGGCTAACCACAACAAGATCACCCAGGTAGGGCTGGCACCCACGTCTCCGGCCAATGGCACACTGCTGGGGGTCGGGCTGGAGGGCCAGGCACGGTGGCACAGCAGCACGGCGTCCTGCTCTGTTTCAGTGTCTGCAGCAGCAGCTCGAGGTGATCCCCGGCTACGAGGAGCTGCTCGCGGACATCGTGAACCTGTGCGTGGACTACTACGAGAACAGGATGTACTTGACACCCAGCGAGAAGCACATGCTCCTCAAAGTATGTGCTGGGCGGGCCGGCCCCCTTCCGCCTGCAGTCCCCGTGCCCGCCGTTCTCACGCGTGTGCGTGCGTGCGCTGGGCTGTGACCCCGTCCAGAGCCTGCGAGCGCCTGTGTACTACTGTGTCACCACGATTACAGACTTTTGCTGGTCGGGAGACGTGGCCATGCACTAAACTCGTTATTCCTACTCTGTTTCAAATCGGGGAGGTTCTTAGTGACACCTCGCATCAGGGAGAGAAGGCCGTTCCACGCTCCCTTCCCTCTGCTCTCTGCTGTGCGCAGGGTGGCCTGGTGTTGGTCCAGCACAGAGCCCTCCCTGCCAGGGACCTCCTCCCCTGGAGATCGCCGTGGAGGATGGGGCGTGAGGGTGCCGTGCGGCCGGGCTCCCGGAGCTGCGGCAGCGCACGCTGCCTGCTGTGCTGTGCGCGACGTGCTGGGAGGACCGCGAAGCAGCCACAGGAAATGGCACCCACGTGGGGGGTGGTGGCTATTTCTGAGAAGCTTTTAAAACGAGTGAATTTCTTGAAAAAAAATGAACCGCCTTTCCGAATTAGCACCCGTGCTGTGCCGTGTAGGTGCTGTGGGTTAGTGACCTTCCAAGCCTGAGTCTTACGCCTCGTTGTGGTCTTTCAGGTCATGGGTTTTGGGCTGTACTTGATGGACGGCAGCGTCAGCAACATCTACAAGCTGGACGCCAAGAAAAGAATAAACTTATCCAAGATCGACAAGTTCTTCAAGGTGAGCTACGTTTTCTAAGACGAGCCCTTTTGCTGACAGGCATGCGGCTTGAGTCTGGGGCGGTACCCCGCGGCCGGGGGCTCAGCCCGTGCTGGTGCGGGGCGCCCGGAGCTCATGCCGAGCGTGGGGGCGTCTGCTCGCTCTCCCTCCTGCTGCGTCGGTGTTGCTGGGTGCGACCCTCGTGTGAGGGTGCCCGTCCCACACGCGTCCTCTCTGTCCGGCTGCTTTCGCCGGCCTCGTGAGACTCATCCCACGGAACTTGCAGCCGTCCCCCCAGATCACTTGTTCTCTGGGTTTTGGCCGGCGTGACAGTGCGTGTCTGTGCACAGAGGTGGGGTGGGGGTCCTGGGCGGGGGTGTGCTCAGTGTCGTCAGAGCCTGACGGCGTCTGCCACTGACTGGTCACTGCCACTTTGGGGGAGGGGGCGCTCCTCAGGGTCGGCACGTCACTGTGATTTTACTGGCTAGCGTTTCCTGGGATTCAGCTGACGTTTCCCTAAGTGTTTGTTCTCTCTACGAAGTGCCACTTCAGACCTCTTGTCCTCTTTTCCCGTGGATCTGTAGCTCTGTGTGGTCAGCACACACCCAGGCGTTCTCCCCTGCGTGGTTCTCCTTCTCACCTCCTTAAAAAGGTGTCACTTGGTGAACAGAGGTTAATTTTAATCTTCTCCAATATGTCAGTCTGTAATGTTCTCTCGAAATGTTTGAAGACAGCAGGCTCAGGAGACAGCTTGTCCTGTCCGCTTCCGGAAGGTCATGGTCTCCTTTCCCATCTTGATCCCCATGGTCCCTCTGGGACTGGCCTCTGTAGGGTGAGGTCAGGGGTTGACGTTCTCAGATTTTTTCGCCGTTATGGACGTCCAGTTTGCCTGTCCATGTGCTGTGAAGACCGTCTTTCCCCTCCACTGTCCTGCATGTGCTTCGTGGGTCGTGAACCAGCTGTACGTGACTCTGTCCAGGGGCCTGTGCCCTGCCACTCCACCCTCGCTGCTGCGGCTTTCTACAAGGAAAGCCTCACATTCCGTTCTCGGGACTGTCCTGGGTGTCGTCCCTTCACTTTTGGGGACATTTTAGGCTTGTTGGTTTATGCGTGCATGTACATGCGCACACGCACGCGCACACACTGCTCGCAAACCATTTTTCCTCTCGGACGATTGGGATTCCATTGAATGTATAGATCAATCTAGGGAGAATGCACTTTTTAAAACACCAAGTCTTCAAATGCACGAACCTGACATAGTTCTCCACTCACTCAAAATTTTAAAATTTTCACTAGAAAGTTAGGTAGTATTTTTGCTTATAGGTTCTCTGCCTATTTTGTTTAATGTGTTCATAGATTTTTAAATTTTTTGATGCGATTGCAAAGGGTTTCTTTTTTAAACTTTCATTTTATAGTTGTTGCTGGTATTTGGGTGCACACTTGACTCTTTAAGACCGTGGATCTGACAGAAGTTGGTGAATTTTATTATTGAAATGGTCTTAACGAATGTGGGTTCTTATTTTATTTTGAAGCGAACGTAGAAATGTTTTACGTCCGATTTCCAGTAAACGATTTGCAGAGATAGCTTTCAGCCCATGGTAGTTAGTAGCATTGCTCGTGCTTGCGGTTTTGTGTTTGTGACCGAGCCTCTGTGATGACCCTGTTCTTTTTGTTCTTTAAATGCAGCAACTCCAGGTGGTCCCGCTGTTCGGGGACATGCAGATAGAACTGGCAAGATACATCAAGACCAGCGCGCACTATGAGGAGAATAAATCTCGGTAGGAGCAGGGGCTGCCCGGTTAGAGCATCAGCAGGACCCACGTGGGGTTGGTAACTTGCTGCTCACTCAGTCTGCAACCGGACGCCCAGTACGGTAGCCCTTGCCTCCGGAGGCTGTTTGCAGTTAAGTCTGTTAAGTTGGTTTTCTTAAGAACAACCACATTCCAAACACTTAAAGGTTGGTGGTTGTTGTATTGGTCGCTACGAGCACAGAACCTTTTCAGTGTTACAGAGGTTTCTGTGGGACAGTGCTGGCCGAGAGCGCAGAAGTGTAAGCCAGTTTTCCGGGCCCAGAGCCCTACAGGGAAACGCTCAACAGCCAGCCCGGAGGGCCAGGACGTTTGCCGGCGTCCCATGGGTTGCAAAACTGTCACCAAGCCAGATCCAGCCCAGGCGTGTTTTGTAAGGTGTCTTTTACTGAGAGCGGTCTTTACATTTTAAAAGAGTCTTATCTATCTATCTATCTATCTATCTATCTATTTATTTATTTATTTATCTATTTATCTATTTATCTATTTATTTATTTATTTATTTATTTTATGATTTATGACAGCTACGTGACAGCAGAGCCCACAAACCCTAAAGTATTTACGTTCTGGCCCTGCACAGAGATGGCCAGCCCCTGCCATAAAGGGTCTGTAACTCACAGTTACAAGTGACAGTAGATGCGCCCTCCTCTTTATGAAAATTCTGCTCAGCAAGGCGACGCTCAGGCGGTGCTCGTGCTGCCTCTCCCCAGCACGCGTACCCATAGCCAGCTGCCCGCCTGCTTCCGGCCCATTCTGAGAGCGCGGTTACGGCTCAGCCTGGTTACTCAGAGGCCGAAGGCTTTCTGTGAGGCCACGTTGCAAACACGTGTGGTCTCTGTTGCACATTCTCTGTTTTCTTGAACAAGTTCTTAAAATGAAAACACCGTTCTGGTGGCTCTCGGGCCATACAGAGTCTGGACACGTTTGGCTGGTGCTGCCATTTGCCAAACTCTGCGCTGACTTATTTCTTCGTGAACCTGTGGTTCGGTCTGATGTGTGATCGATCCACAGTTAGACAGCTTGCGTCCTCTTCTAAGTTACGTTTATGAAACCGAAGCCTCTTTCCGCCTCAGCACCAGCTCGGGCTCTGGTTTCCCTGGCGCAGTGGTCTCGCCACAAGCAAGTTCAGGCTGAGCTGAGGAAGCACACCTCGCGCAGTGCTGTCGCCCCCATGAGCGCCGGTGCGTGCTCAACCAGAGGCCGCGGCGAAATCAGAAAGCATCGGGGAACCATGAGTTTCGCTTACTGATTCCTTTCACTTGGTTCATGGCAAGTCGGTAACATTTCATTGGTCACATGGGCATGGCTAGCAGCCGCCTCGAGGTTCCCGCGCGTGTGCCTTCAGCTCGGAGCCGTCCCCGCAGCCCAGCCCCAGTGCCGGGGCCCAGAAGGGGCAGGCTCGGGGGGCGTTATCCGCGGCCGGGCTCCGTGCTGTCTGGGGCCTGCAGGGGTGGCGGTGCGCTGAGGGTGGACCCCGTGCTGGGCCGGGCCGCAGGTCCTCGGCGCAACCTGCTGAGCTGCGTGGACGCTGCCAGCATGACCGTCAGCCGCCCTGTTGTGGGACCAGCAGGTTAGGAAGCTGGGGTCGGCGCCCCGATCCCCTCACAGAGTGCCCCTTGAGCAGAGGGGACAACTCGGCAGAAGCTGCGAGGTGGCGGCCCTGTGCGTGAGGGACAGCACTGAGCCCAGGGCCAGGCCTTCTGCTCAGCCGTCCAGAGTGTGTTCTCGATCAGCGTCTTTCCCACGACTCGGTGTCATCTAGCTTGCAAGTGGGGTCAGTTTTCCACCGTCCCGTCAGGATGACCTTTGCTCCCGAGTGCCCACACGTGCATGACAGGAGTTCCCGTTCCCGCCAGCAGTGTGAAGTCCGGTCCCCACACGGCGGGGCCGCGGCCTGAGCCCGGCAGCACCTCTCGGGTCTCAGAGAGTAGTTTCTTGCTTAAGGAGAAGTGATCACTTCTCCACGAGAGGAGTGAGAGGTGGGGCAGGGACTGGCTCGGGCGGTGGGGCTGGGCTGCCCTTTCTCACTGAGAATTCCTCCTTGCCGACGCGCAGGGCTCCTGCGGGCAGCAGGGGGGCTGTCCTTTGCACCCGCTGTGCGTGTGGCCTCGGCCACCCCGGCCTTGTGCCCGTGCCCGTCCTGGTGACACGTTTCTGCTTCGCCTCCAGCTGGACGTGCACGTCTTCCAGCAGCAGCCCCCAGTACAACATCTGCGAGCAGATGATCCAGATTCGGGAGGACCACATGCGCTTCATCTCGGAGCTGGCCCGCTACAGCAACAGCGAGGTTGGTGGCCTCCCGCCCCCTACACCCCAATCCTCACTCTCATCGCTTTGAGAAACATAGTTTAATACAAAGTACTTAAAGGGCGTCTATGGCCGCGCCACCCTGAACGTGCCCGGTCCCGTCTGACTTCAGAAGCTGAGCAGGGTCGGGCCTGCTTGCTACTTGGATGGGAGACCGCCTGGGAAGACCGGGTGCTGTGGGCGTGAAAATAAAAAAATAAGGGGTCGTAAGCTCAGGGTCCTTGCCATCTGTGAGGTCCACCAGGGGTTGCCTCGCCTGAAGAAAAACAAAACAGTCCTTAAAGGGCCCCCGTCGTAACGGGAGGCAGTGCGGTGAGCGTCGTCTGCATCCGTCCAGCTGTGTGTAAAGGATGGAGGAGAGACTGCGACTTCAGTGGCTTTTCTTCGTGGCACGTTTACAAGTTGCTGGACCGTGCAGGGAGGGGAGGGCATCCAAGGAGTGGTTTCGGCCTTCACATCTGGAGGGAGGCGTCCTGAGGCCAGAGGCTCGCAGGAACCTCGGACAGTGGGAGGCCACCCTGGGCACCTGGAGGAGGGGCCTAGAGCCGGGTGTCCTCGGAATCACCTCGTTCGGGCATGTGGTACCCCCACCTGCCAAGTGTGGCTCCGAGCCGGCCCTGCCAGCCTGTGGGGGGCAGGAGGGGTTCTGGCGTGGAGGACCAGCAGGCATGTCACTTGGCATCCTAGCGGCCAAGGCGGTGAGGTCGCGGTGTGGGTGTGTGAGTAGTCAGGAGGGACCCAGGAACGCGGGCGCGTGTGCAGGTCTGATTTGTGGCGCTGTAGTGGCTCACAGACCTCAGGAGCAGGCAACAACCCTGCGGGGGCCCTGCCCCACTGCAGGACGGTGAGCGCCCCTGCGCCCCCCACCAGACACTAGTCACCAGGTAACCGGAACGACAGAGGGACAGCCCTGGCGCCTCGGGCACGCACGGCCTCTAACCGACCCTGCTGGGCTGCCCCACCCTTTCTCCAGCCGGCACAGCCTACAGGGCGAAGCTGGGGGACACCCCTCCAGACGCCTCGCCTTGGGAAGCTGTCAGACAGCAGGCGGCGCTGGTCTGCGCCCCGCGTCAGCGCACTTGACACAGGTATGGCCCTGGCCCGCCTTCTGGCGTCTGCCGTGGGACCTTTACAAAGAGGTGACGGCCCGATATGGAAATCCGCCTTTGAACGCTTCGCTAGGTTTATTTTTAGTCTGATTTATGGCGCTGGACCCCACAGACCATGCAGTCCACCATCTACATCCTTTGGGTCACGGTTTCCAGCGTGTTCCTTGAGTTACGCAGCCGCCCACAGCCCACTCCCCCACCCCAGGAGCTGCTCACCGTGAGCACCCACCTCCTCCCGCCCCTCCCCCAGCTCCGGGATCCACTTGGTCTGCGGCTTTGCCCATTCTGCACGTTTCGTGTGAATCGAGTCGTGTGACCCGTGGCCCTTTGTAAGCGGCACAGCGTTTCCACGGTTCGTCCATGTGGCAGCCCGTGTCAGTGGTTCTGCGGGGATGCTCCGGGGTGTGGGCTCACCACGGTCGGTTCCTCCGTCTGTCGTGTGGGGGCCGCTGTGGGGCGGCCCCGGCCGTCGTGCGCTGGCCTCCCTGCGGACGTGATTTTGTTTCTCTTGGGGGACACCTGGGAGCAGGGGTGCTGGGTCACACGGCCGCTCTGTGCTCAGCGTTTGGAGCAGCCTCCGTGCTGCGTCTCCCGCGCGGTCCGCAGTGCGGGCTTCTGACCTGTCCACAGCCCGGCCGCCGGCTGTGTTGATCCTGGCCGTCCTCCGTGGTTTGCACTTCCCGGTGGCTGAGGAGATTGAGCATCTTTTCATGTGCTCGTTGGCCATGGGTGTGTCTCCTTCGGAGAAGCGTCCATTCAGATCCTTTGCCTGCTTGTTGTTCATCCTGTTTACTGTCGCCGTGCGAGACCTTGCATGTTCTAGATACCAGCTCCCTATCAGATACGTAGTTCTCAAATATTTTTCCCCGTTCTGTGGGCCATGTTTCTGCTCCCTTGATGGTGCCATTTGAAGTGCGGTGTTAAATTTTTGACTTTTCCAGTTTTAGCTATTTTCGTTGTTGCTGCTTGTGCTTTGGTGCCACGAGTCACAAAGATTTACCTCGTTTTCTTCCAAGACTGTGGTAGTTTTGGCTCTTACATCCAGCCCTGTGGTCCGTTTTCAGTTTCTTTTTTCCCACGTGCTACGAGGTGAGGGTCCAGCCCCGTTATTCCGTACGTAGATCCTCATCTTCCTCACAGCAGCACCTCAGCACAAGTCAGTGGAGTGCGCATCCCACGTCCCCCGCAGCGTTACGTGCAGGAGCCGAGACACGGGCGCTGGCCAGGTCTGCCCACAGACGCGCGTGTGCAGGAGGCGTGGTGCAGGGTCCCCGAGTGTCGGTGCGAGCTCACTGTGCTCACGCTCGCCTTGACACTGAGCCTGCAGCAGCCGTTGTCTGCGGTGGGGACCTGTGCTCCCGCCGTCGCCGCAGTGCAGGCCGAGGTGCCCACGTCGTGGGTGGGTTTGGCAGGTCACGGGGGCTCACACGTGAACATGGGGCGACCTCTTGATGCTCCTGTCGTGCCCTAGGTTGTCACGGGGTCGGGCCGCCAGGAGGCGCAGAAGACGGACGCGGAGTACCGGAAGCTGTTTGACCTGGCGCTGCAGGGCCTGCAGCTGCTGTCGCAGTGGAGCGCGCACGTGATGGAAGTGGTAGGCGCGCGGCGCCACGGCCTTGGGGACGCTGGACGCTGACGGAACGCCGACCCCTTACTTGGTTACGGGTCCTTTTTCCCACACTTGTTAAGAAAGTGACCAGTGCCTGGATGATACGCTTTCTGCATTAACTTCAGTTTTTGGGTCTAGAACTAATTAGGTTTTTATCTTTGGCCTTAGAAATCAGACTACGTAACAATTTAAATTCAAGACAGCTCAACCTCTGTTTGATTTACGTGTGTAAAAAAGAGGACCTCGCCTTTTGAAACGTTGATGGAAGTAAATTTGTACCATTGAATTTTAATTCTCATTTTTTAAAAATTAAATTTATTGGGGTGACATTGGTCTAGGCTTCAGGTGACGAGTCTGTATTACATCATAATTCTCAGTTTTTAAGCATTTTCTCTGGACTCTGGCCACCAGTTTTTTTTGGTTTTTTGGTTAGCGTTAGTAAAATGGTTTCTGGTACTACCTAAAGATTTAGATACCTGTAAGTCACAGGTTATTTCCTTTTGACGAGACAGAAATTCATGGTGAATTGAGTGCACGATCATTCGAAAGCCTGATTCTTCTTTTAAATGGTGAAGAAATGCCTAGTCGTGGGTAGTCCACAGAACATCCCCAGGCCGTTTTACCTGATCTCAAACCTGAGGTCACGTGGCCGGACCATGGTGCGGTGCATGGAGACGAGAGGGTGTGTGTGTGAGTGAGGAGAGAGACACAGAGACTGACTGAGACACTGACTGAGAGGCCGGGAGACTGGGTGGAGCACGTGCTAGAGGGCCGGCCGGCGGCCGCAGTGGCGATGGCCGCGTCTGGCGTTCGGGCGGCTCAGCGTCCGGCCTTCTCTGCCGCTGCAGTACTCGTGGAAGCTGGTGCACCCGACGGACAAGTACTCCAACAAGGACTGCCCGGACAGCGCCGAGGAGTACGAGCGCGCCACCCGCTACAACTACAGCAGCGAGGAGAAGTTCGCCCTGGTCGAGGTCTGTGCGCGTTCTCCTCCCTGGCCCCTCAGAGGCAGGACAGGAGCACGAATAGACGGGCTTCGTGTCGTCGCTTCTGTGTGGAGCAGCCCTTGGCATCCGGCACAGTGGGCAGAACAGAATAAAACAGGTCGTGGGGTTGGGGGTCGGGTTTTGCACCCAAGCTAACGAACGAGAGTGGCTTTTGACATCATTTCTTTCTTTTAGGGTTTTATTTTAGAAACACTTGGGTTTACAGGAAGTTCCCGGGTAGCTGACACCCTTTCCCTTTCCCCTTTTCACGGGCTGATGCTGGCATCGGATCCTCAGCTGAAGTCCGTGGCCTTGGGCTCCGCTGGGCCACGGCAGTTTCTTAGGCTTCCCTGGTCCCTGGTGACCTTGACAGGTTCGAGGGCATCAGGCAGGCATTTTGTTGAATGCTCCTCAGCTGGGGTTTGGCTGACGTATTTCACGGGGAGGAGGGCCGCGGAACTGAAGTGCGTTCCCGTCACGTCTCATCGAAGGCGCGTGTCGCGAATGCGACTCGTCACTGTCCGGGTCGACCTGATCGCATGGCAGGGAGCGTTGGCTGGATTTCTCTGTTGTGAAGTCACCTAGCCCTGATTTTGCTAAAGCTCAACTAAGAAGTTTTCCTTTCGTTGCTTACGGTTTTGGTGTCATAGCTTTAGAAACCGTCGCCTAACCCAAGTCACAGAGATGTACTCACGTTTTCTCGCCAGAGGTTTATGCTTTTCTGAGTTAATTTATCGTGGCCTGAGGTGGCAGCTGTGTCTCCTGTCACCCGCACAGGTGATCGCCATGATCAAGGGCTTGCAGGTGCTCATGGGCAGGATGGAGAGCGTGTTCAACCATGCCATCCGGCACACCGTCTACGCCGCCCTGCAGGACTTCTCACAGGTGACGCTCCGGGAGCCGCTCAGGCAGGCCATCAAGAAGAAGAAGAACGTCATCCAGAGGTCAGCCTCCCGCGCGCACGGCGCCCGGGGCGTCAGTTAGGTGTAGCCAGTGGTAGCACTAACTCCTTCCTACGACGTTCAGAGTGTCTGGCTTCAGCCTCTAGACAGCCTTTTGGCGAGTGGCCCAGGGTGTGATGCAGGGCTTGGTCCCTGCCCCGAGCCGCCCACAGCTCAGCGTCAGTGTCTGTGGCGTCGGGAGGCCCAGGGCCTGCGGCGTGTTCTTCTCGGGGCTGGGGGCGTCTCAGAGTCTGCCTGGTGATTCCGCCCCCGGGCCTGTGAGGACACGCAGCCCAGCGCCCCAGCTCCATCTCTCAGTGTTTCTGCTTCTGCTCCTTTTGGCCCGTCCCACAAGTTGGCCAGAATGTGTGGGTGTTGCCAGGTGTGTGTGGCCGTCGTGACTGACCTCGTCGTGTCACTTCAGACAAGGTCGTCTTTTAGAGACATCTGCGTAGAGTGAGGCTCGCAGGGGCTCGCAAGCGCGTTGGTTTCACTCGTTGCTTTGTAGTCGGTGTGCTTGTCGCCTGGTGTGCGACTTTGACGTTTGTGCAGTGCGCGCGATTGCCGTGATGGGAGGCCGCTGCGTGGGCGCCAGCCACGTGCTCTGAGAGTCGCTCGGCGTCACCCGGAACTTCCCCATGAGGCCGTCAGGGTGGGCACCAGGGTGGGTGCGCGTGCCTCGCGGGCGTGCGCCCGTGGTGGCGCCACATGGCAGAGCCCTGTTGGGGACGGGGACGTGTTCCAGATGAGTGGGCGGCACAGGCCCATCCGGTTCCCAGGGTTGTGTTCATGACGTCACGGTCATCTTAGAAAAAGGGGGCCGGTCACGGGGAGGCTGAGATTCTGCTCTCCACATGGATGTTTGTGGTCTCTCCTCCCTCCGCCCTTCACGGGACCCAGTGATGCAAACTGCAACTCCGCCAGACCTTCTGGGGCCAGTCCTCTCCCCAGTGAGCCAGCTCTTGTTAAAATTCTAGTGGGACCGGGCCATTGCCTCGCCCTGCCCCGTGCCCAGCGGTGTCTGCGTGGGGGGGCTGTGCGAGGGCTGCGTGCCGGTGACGGGCGCTGTGGTTGTGGACGTCCCCGTGGCGTCAGCGCAGTGTGCCTCCCGTCCAGTGTCCTGCAGGCCATCAGGAAGACCGTGTGCGACTGGGAGACGGGGCACGAGCCCTTCAACGACCCGGCCCTCCGGGGCGAGAAGGACCCCAAGAGTGGCTTCGACATTAAAGTGCCACGCCGCGCCGTGGGGCCCTCCAGCACGCAGGTTCTTGTCCCCTCCCCCTCCCCTGCTGTCCCCGCCCCTACCCCCGAGGGTGACCCTGAGCTGCTGGGGGGTCCGTAGCGAGGCTGTGAGTGAAATGACGTCACCTCTGTCCACTCGAGCATCCCGTGTCCTTGCCGCCCTGTCTTCCCTGCTCCCTGACTGGACCTTGGCCGGCAGCCCTGTGACTCGGGCTCGGCCGTTCGTGTGCAGAGCCTGGCTGGCTGCGTCAGGTCCCGTCCGCAGAGTGTGGGGCCGTCTGTGTCCCATGTCTACACTGTGTTTTGGGCGGGTGTTTAGGGTGTAGTTATCACGTTTACATGTGGCCTGTCGGCGTCACGACTAAAGGGGAACCTTTGGGAAATCTAAGTTGTAGCTTTCACATGTCCCCCGTTGTGAGCCACCACCTGTTCCCTGTCTGGCACCCTTGGGCCCCACCCCTCAAGCCGCTTCCTCCCGACTCACACCTGGCAATGTGCCCTTCTGCTCCCCCCCACCCCGTCTCGGGACTGGGTCCTTCCTACTTGTCATATGTCTGTTGGGGGCTTCGTCACCCTCCTGCCGGCCTTCCAGAGAACGAGCCACGCAGCGGGCTCCTGGCTGTGCGAAGCCGCGCGGAGTCCGGGGGACCCCGTCCTGGGTCTGTCTGCTTGCCTGCGCCCTCTGCCCCCGTCCGTGTGCGCGCCCCGCTCTGTGACTCGTGTCTTGTGACTAACGGCTCTCTCCGCCTCTCCGTCTGTCGTGTCTAGCTGTACCTGGTGCGCACCGTGGCGCGGTCCCTGGGCGCTGCCGGGCTGCTGAGGCAGCTCCGGTCGCTGGGCGTGGAGAGGCTCTTGCATGCGGGTAACTCGTTGCTGAGGCAGTCCTCCGCCCGCCCGCCTCTCTTAACCTCCGGGGGTAAGCCACCGTCTGTTCTCGCTGACGTTCCAGTGCCAGTTGTCGCCCAGCAGCAGCTCGGACGCGGGGCGGCGCCCAGAGCCCTGGGGAGCCAGCCGGCGTGCAGCGGGCACGGCAGCAGTGCCCCGCGTCTCGGTGCGCGTCACTAACCTGCCGTGTGCGTTCTCTCCCCCGCGGCTGCTTCGTGCGTGACGCAGCTCTACATGGTGCGAACCATGCTAGAGTCCCTCATTGCCGACAAGAGCGGCTCCAAGAAGACCCTGAGGAGCAGCCTGGAGGGGCCCACCATCCTGGACATCGAGAAGTTCCACCGGGAGTCCTTCTTCTACACCCACTTGATCAATTTCAGCGGTAAGACACGCTGCCACCGGCGCGCGGCCTGGCCGCCCTCGCCACTGGCTGTCCGCCGTGCTGCAGCCTGCCTGGCCGTCCCGCACGCTGACGGGGGCCGTGACCTTCGTGGCATTCCCTCACCTTCGCTTTAAACGCGTGACTGGCCGGCCAAGGGCTCTCTCCACGCGGCGGGCCCCTCAAAAGGGTGAGGGCCGTGGGCCGTAGCTGGCCCTTGGGCTTGAGCACAAAGTCTTTGTAGCTGCACAGGGTAATCTGTCACCTGGCCCGACACCAAGACAGTGGTAAAGATCAGAAACAGACCCCGTGGGCAGGGACGTGCAGAAGATGGCCGGTGGCCTGACAGGCGGCCCGTCCTGGGGCGACTCCTGTCACCTTGACGGGGTGCCAGCGATCCCTCTGTCACTGTGCAGTCGTCCACGTTTGCTCCTCTGTGGCGGCTGCTTGCTCAGCTGTGGCTGGGGTGCTGCAGGTTTGGAGTGAATCGTGCGGTTTTGTTCTTTTATTCTGTCATAGGACAGAAACTTAAAGTCTGTCTCTGTTCTACATTAGATAGGCGTGCACTGAACACGTGAGCAACACCACCCCTTTATCCTAAGGGCAACCAGGTTCTCCTGTTTTTATTTCTCCTTTTAAAAAGGACGCACTTTCTTCCAGTCCCCCATAAGGGCTCACAGGGTTGACAGGGAGCACCCGTGGGCTGTGGTGTCCATGCCAGGCCCCTGGGGGCCGGACGCTGACTCTGTTCTTGTGAGCGAGAACCTGCACCTTCCTGGGTGGCTTTGCTTGCAGCCAGGGCCAGGTTGTCTCGGCCCTGGTGTTGGGCGCCCGCCGTGTGATCCTCTCCCCGCGCCGGCCACGCCCAGCCGCGTGGCTCTGGCCGAGCGATGGGGCCAGCACACGGTCCAGCCGTCTCCTGTCTGCTGAGCCCTCTCCGCCTGCCGGAGGTGAGCACGGTGCCCTTTCACCCCTTCAGAGACGCTGCAGCAGTGCTGTGACCTTTCGCAGCTGTGGTTCCGAGAGTTCTTCCTGGAGCTGACCATGGGCCGGAGGATCCAGTTCCCCATCGAGATGTCCGTGCCCTGGGTCCTGACGGACCACATCCTGGAGACCAAGGAAGCATCCATGATGGAGTGAGGGCCTGGGCGCCTCTCGTGGCTCTTCTTCCTGGTCATGGGGCCCAGGGTGGCATTTGGGAGCTGGGAGGGGGACAGGGGCTGTCCTCAGCACCTCGTTTGAAGTCCTAATTCCTGGGGCACGACTTTAGAGATTAGTGCAGTGACAAGTTCTTGGGGAGCTCAGGCGGTGGCACTGATGCAGTCGCGCCGTGCCCAGGTGCCGGCGAGGCTGTGGGGACTTGGCCAGGGTCAGGGAGAAGAGATGTGGCCTGGCCTCTCGTGGGGCATAGCCTCGGCCCCAGATGAGTGTGCGAGAGGAAGTGTTCATTGAACAGCTTTGTCTTGAGGTCGGGGGTCGGAGACTTTTAAAATACAAAATCCGTGAAGGGGGGGAGGGGGGTGCCTCGTGGTGAACAGCAGAGGTCTGATCCAGCAGGCCCTCCCTGCACACGCAGGCGCGTGAGCAGCTCTTCTCTGCCCGTGTGCATTCGTCCCCCGTGGCGGTCAGGTCCGCCGCGCTGGAGGCAGTGTGAGGAGCACGGGACTCCACTCGGAGGCCTCAGCGTGCCACGTGCCTCTGTGTCGGGGGGCGGGCTCGGCCCCGCTGCTCAGATGGCCTCCCCCCTGCGAGATGGGGGCGTTCTCGCTCCCACAGGGGACCTTCCTTCTGGAGACTGCTGGCCACCACCTTTTGTCCAGACGTGGGCAGGGGAGAGGGGCTTTTAGCAACCCTGGGTGTGCTCATGGTCAGCTGTGGGACCGGGAACCTTCGTACGGTTTTAAGTCAGACAGTTTATTCTTAAAAGTAAGAAAATACCTCGTTTTGGGGGTTTTTACATGCTTGTGGTAAACTCTGAGCCTTGCTAAGTGAGAAGCAGTTGCTGGCGGCCCCTGGGCGTGGCCCGAGTTGGCGCGTCCTGCCCGTGGGGTAGGCCGGCCTCGCGGGCTGCACTGGCAGGGTCCGGGTGGGGGCAGAGCTGGCCTCGAAAGTGAGAGCGGGTGTCCCTTTCGAGAGTGGAGGGTGGTGTGGGCCTGCGAGCCGGGAGCGTGGGGCTGACGGCTGGCCCCTGCAGGTATGTCCTCTACTCCCTGGACCTGTACAACGACAGCGCCCACTATGCCCTCACCAAATTCAACAAGCAGTTTCTTTACGACGAAATCGAGGCAGAGGTGAGAGCCCGGGCACCCTAACCACCCTTTCTTAAATTCCCGCTCCCTGAGCCTTAGAGGATAGCGCAGGGGGGTTAAACTGTGGGCCGAACTTTGGAAGCGAGTGTTTCTGTCTGCGTTTTACGTGTCTGCGTGCGTGACGAGTCTTACAGCACAAGCTGTTGGGTGACATGTGTCTTCAGGACACCTGACAGCGCGTCGTGGCCACGTTCGTGCCCTCGCCTGTCACAGTCTAAGGCAGGTGCATCGTACCCGGTGGATGCTCTGAACGGCCCTATTCTGTCTCTCTCGGTCAGCTTTTTGTCTTTGCTCATCACAGTCATGTGAACATGACACCATTTTTGTCAGCGACAGCCCTCGAACACGAAGGTGGTCACATGAGATTACACTGGGGCTGAAAATTCCTTTGTTATGACTGAGCAGCTTTCTGTGCGCACACACCGCCTCTGCTGCACCCGGTCATCCGCGGAGGGGCTCCCAGCTGCTCCCGTACCTGGGCTGTCGCGCGGAGCGCTGCAGTGAACGTGAGGGTTTAGTGTCTTTTCAAGTTAGTGGTTGGTTCCCTTCAGACGAGTACCCAGAAGTGGAATTGCTGACTGGAAAGGTTCTTTGCAAACGTGTTACTTGATCTTGATTTAGGGATTCAAAATACAATGTTCATTTTCCTCCAGGTGAATCTGTGCTTCGACCAGTTTGTTTACAAGTTGGCCGACCAGATATTTGCGTATTACAAGGTTATGGCGGGGAGGTGAGTGTGCGGTGCGTGACTGGGCGTGGAATCTCGGGGCATTTGATGTGACTTTCCCGTTAAAATGCACAGCGAGTGAGAAACGTCCTCTCGTCCTTCCACCCTAGTTTGCTGCTTGATAAACGGTTACGATCCGAATGTAAGAATCAGGGGGCCACGATCCACCTCCCGCCATCTAACCGCTACGAGACGCTGCTCAAGCAGAGGCACGTGCAGGTGAGCGGGGCCCTTCCGAGACGCAGCGAAGCATGGCGTCAACTCTGGGAATCGTGGGTTTCCTCAGCATTCACTCAATTTTAGTAGATGTCAGCATGTCATGTGCTTACGGGAACAGCCCTAGACTGTGAAGACAGACGGCTCCTGTCGGGTGACCCGGAACGCGAGGGAGGCCTTCTCGCTCTGCGCCCTGTCCTGCTTGGGCCCCGGAGGCCTCCGCTGCTTTCTAAGGGCCCAGAAGCCTGAGCTTAAAAGGAAGCTCCGAGAGCGAGAGACGCCGCCTCAGAGGTGTGGGACAGGAGCCATCTCGTGGCTGGCACAAAGAATAAAAACGCGGCGCTTGTTCTCTTTAACACCAGTACACATACGTCGCGGAGAATTAGGGGCATTCCAGGTCATTCACGTTTGGGGGCATGTTTCACCCGGGATCGGCTCATTTCTGTTACTGAAATGTGTAGGTTCTGTGCATCGCTTGTTTGTCACGTCTCTGGGAGCGGATTTATGGGGAAGGACACACGTTTTCTTGCTGGTCTGAGTCATGCTCCCTCTCCCTCCCCCAGCTCCTGGGCAGGTCCGTGGACCTCAACCGTCTGATCACCCAGCGAGTCTCGGTGGCCATGTACAAGTCTCTGGAGCTGGCTATTGGACGGTTTGAAAGTGAAGACCTGACGTCGATCGTTGTAAGTGCTCTTCCTTTTCTCAGGCTCATGCGGTCACAAGGATCGTAGCTAACTGTGCTTTTGCCTTTACTGATAAATCGAGTCGATGGTGTGTGCAGTTTTTGCGTGGAAATGGGAAGGCAGCACTAACCTATCTTGGACCACCGGGACCCTTCCTTAGCACCTGCTCCGGGTCCTCACAATTCCAGGTTGACTTCAGAGAGCAAATTGTCCCCATTGTGCGTAGGTTATATTGGATTACAGCTGAAGAGCAAAAGGAGAAAAGCTGTAAAAATAAAAAAAAAAAATGAAAGAAAAAGTTTAAGAGAAAATCACGTAGGTGTACAGCCACGGTCCAGCCTACATGTCCTGGAGGCCCCTGAAGAAGAAAACCAAAGCAGCAGGATGGACAGCCATGAAAATGGTGTTTTGGGGAGTGACGTCAGGCTCCTGGTGGAGTTTCTCCTTCTTGAGTTGACAATAGGTCGGACATCCGCAGACCAGCAGCGGTCACTCTGTTTAGGACGCAAACAGGCCTGAGACCCACATCGGGACATCTGAAGGTGGGCGCACAGGTGGCCTGGGGGATACCAGAAGGGGCCAGGCGAGTGAGGGGCAGGTGCAGGGCACTGCCTGTGAGTCCGACCCCACTCCCCAAGGGGCAGAACGGGGAGCAGCAGGACCCGTGCATCTCTGGGCCCTGGCCACAACATGGAGTGCCGCTGGGCAGAGGGAGAAGGACGGTCACAGGACGCGGGCTCAAGGCCTGGCTCCCCTCCACCGCCACACCCCCATGCTGGACACTGCAGGGACACCTGCCACCCCAGTCACCTGCACGGCCATTCCCACAACCCCAGGGAACACGAACACACATACACACACACACACACACACACACGGTGCCGGGGCACAGGTGAGTGGGGAAGAGAGAGGAAGAGTGATACCGTGGCACCCCCTGCTGGAGATGAAAGGGACACCTCTGGTCACCCACCTGCTGCGCTGAAGAAATGGCACCTCCAGACCCCAAACTCAGAGGCCCCGAGCACCGGGACTGCAACGATGGAGATTCGAGATTGCAGTCACGAAGAAGCAACCGGACGCAAGGAAACGCAGGAAGGCAGTTCAGGGGGCTCAGGAAGAAAATCAGCGAGCAGGAGGAGACGGAAACCACAGAGGAGCAGCAGACACACTCGAGCTGAAGAGCACGGTCAAAGGAGAAGGAAGCGTTAGAAAGCTCTGGAAACGGCACAGCCCCCGGGGGAGAAGCCGGAAGTCTGGGAATGCGTCCGCTGGAGGAGGAGAGCACGCTGCGAGAGCCGCCCGCCCGTCGGGAGGGCAGCGTCGGGAACGCGGGCCCCAGCATGGGGCCGGGGGGCGGGGACGGCGTGTCCATCTCCAGGGTCCTTCGGGGGGTGAGAACTCCCCCAGCCTGGGGAAGAGCTGGCCGCTCAAGTGCAGGAGGCTGGCAGGTGGCGTGTCGCCGCGGTAGGGGCCGCGGCTGGCCCTGCTCCGCCCTCACGCGCTTTCCCGGCCCCGCAGGAGCTGGACGGCCTCCTGGAAATCAACCGCATGACCCACCAGCTGCTCAGCAGGTACCTGACGCTGGACAGCTTCGATGCCATGTTCCGCGAGGCCAACCACAACGTGTCGGCGCCCTACGGCAGGATCACCCTCCACGTCTTCTGGGAGCTCAACTACGACTTCCTGCCCAACTACTGCTACAACGGCTCCACCAACCGGTGAGTGCGGTGCCCGGCCGTGCCCCGTGCCTGCGGCGCGTGGTCTGCACGCTCCCCTGGCCTCGCCCCGAGGCGATCGGGATGACCGGGCACGGCCGCCGGGGCTGCCTTTCCACTCCTGTCCCCGCCGCCACTGCCGTGTGCAGGGGCCCAGCGAGGCCCAGGTCGTCCGAGGGGCGGGTCACGCTGGAAACAGCCCCGGCGCCCATGGACCGCTCTGCCTGGGCCTGGAGGCCGTGCTGCAGCCGCTGTCTTCACTCCCTTCCTGAGCCCTGTGTCCGCTCAGCGCACCTCAGGGGGTGTGTGTCTCGTTCCTGCTCTGGGTCTTGATTTCCTTGAGTTTTTCTAGGTGACGATGATGTCACTGACCCGGAGAAAGAATTGATTGAATGGAAATGTAAAATTGAGAATTTTGAAGAACTGCTGTTAAATTTCTGTCTCGTTTTACCTTTTTTAGGTTTGTTCGGACAGTGTTACCGTTTTCTCAAGAATTTCAAAGAGATAAACAGCCTAATGCACAACCCCAATATTTGCATGGATCGAAGGTAGGCTTTCCTGCGTTTTCATTTCACAATTGCACGGGATTTGAAGTTCAGTTTAAATCCGTTGAGTTGCAGAGGTACAGGTGCCTCGTGCCATGCGTGAAGCGTTTTCTGCAAAGTGACGTAGGGCTCGGAAGGCCCCCCAGCCGTGGGGTGGTACGTGCCTGGGCCTGGCCCCACTGCTGACACCAAAGTGAGAGAGATTGTCGCCATGTCGAAAGGTCGAAAAACACCTCCAGCCCAGGAAAGTGTGCGGAAGAGGCTCGGGGGCACCTGGAGGGGGGCGGGGGCACAGAACAGAGCTGACGTCCAGGAGCCACAGGCTTGTGTTCTCTGGAGTGAAAATCCCCTGCAAACGGGGACCCTCACTACAACAGGGCGAGGACCTGCGGCTCTCAGACCGCACGTGGTGCTGCTTCTCCTCGGCGATCTAGGAGGCGGGTGCTCTGCGTGGTGTGTGGAGCGGGCGCGTCTGAGAAGCTGCACTCGGCTGCTGTGAACGGGACCATCGTGACAGTCTTGAGTGGCTTTTGGGGTAGCCTCACTGCGAGATCTGATGCTGACGACAAACCGGCTCTGCACAGGGGCCGCGCTCGGCGGGGGGCGGGCAGTTGGGGTGATTGGGCCCCCAGGCAAGGGGCCGAGCGTTGGGTGGGGTGGAGAACAGGCAGAGAAGGACGCCCAGTGGAAGGGCGGTGCCATCACCCAGGCTGTATATTGGAGGCGACTTGACCGGACTTGCTGGTGACCTGCACGTGGAGGGTGAGGGACAGGGAAGACCTAGCCGTCTTACTGAGGGTTCTGGCAGGTGGTGAATGGAAGTGCCATGTTTGGAAGAAGAAGAGGGTAAACGGCAGGGGCGGGGGGTAAGGGGACAAGGCCTGTGCCCACTGCCCACGGCCCTTCCCGGGGGGTGCCCGCACTGTGCGTCACAGGCCTTGAGTTGGGGACGAGGACACCAGGCTGCTGCTCCCAGCACTTAGGGTCGGTCGGGGTTTGGCGGCTGTTTTAAGCCTCCTGCTGGCAACCAGGAATGAAGAAGGTGACATCTCATCCGCCCTTTCCGAGACCGTCCCTTCTCAGCGAGGAGTGCTAGTGTGTCTTGTGTTGACACCAGGTCGTGGCCACAGCCTTGGGGGTCAGTGAACAGGGCCCTGAGCCTGTGCCTGTCCTCCGTAGGGGAATAGGGGGTCCTGGCACAGGAGGAGGGGACTCAGGCCTCAGGACAGGATGACGGCGTTGGCTGGGCACCAGGAACCAGCACAGCCTGGAGGGGTCCGGGTTCCCCCAGGGCGGCAGGGGGAGGGGCTGAAGCTGATAGGACGCGGGAAGGGACCAGAGATTTCTCACCTGCAGAGGGGCCCCCAGCGGCATCTGCTCGGCGCTGCCGCCCAGAGGCCCTCTGCTCAGACAGGCGATTGTTGTGTGCCGTGCGACAGGGCCCAGGCAGTTAGCAGACCCTGCCCCTTCCCCACCCCTGGGTGACACGCACGCCGGGAACCACACGGGCTCTGAGCTGCTGGCTGAGTGACGCTGGTGCAGGAACGTGCCCGGGGGCCCAGCTGCTTGTCCCACGCAGTGCGGTCGAGGCCACGATGCAGAGGGAGCCCAGGGCTGCTGCCTTCACGGCCTGCTCAGGACGACCCCCTCACGACAGGGTCTTTAATGTCGGTTTCTCAGGGGACCGCCACGTGCACCCACACCGCGTCTCACCGCGGATGGCCGTGTGAGTGCGGCCGTGGCCGGAGAGCTCGCTGCTGCTGTGCAGGGCCCACCCTTGACCGCTGCAGAGGGCGGGCGTCGGGCAGGCCCGCGTTGAAAGGGTTCGAACAGGTGCCCCGATGCCCCTTTCTGAAGTTAGAATGTGGTGTCCGCCCCCTCGGAACTGAAGTGACCCGGGGAGATAGGACTAGAGTTTGGCGAGTGAGAGAAATTTCTAGGTTCTCCCAACTGAAAGATGCGATGTCAACGAGGCCTGGACCGGAGGGTTAATCTCTCAGGCATGGCCACAAAGGACGTCGTCTCAGCACGACGGGAGCGGGTCCTGCGGGGGGTACGGAGCCCTGGGCGGTTCTTCCGTCCTGCCCGGCCGGTCGCAGGGTGATGAGCGAGGGGAGCCTGGCCTTGGGGGAAGGCGGGTGCTGCAGCTCTGCCCCAGGGTGCACGGCCAGGTTGGCCCGAGGTCCCCACCAGCACCGCGGCGTCGCGTCCGGCGGCCCAGAGGCGTGTGTCTGTCCATGGTGCTGTCAGAGGCTCGGGGCCTTGTTTTCTACGGGGTTTTCCCCTAGGGCCACACGAGCACATGGGGCTTCTGCCAAGCAAGGGTCTGTTTGGAGGGAAGGGAACGTTAGGTGAACTGGATTTGACCGAGCAGCTCCGACCGAACCGGACCCAGTGTGTCGTGTTTACCTAAGCCAGCGTCGTCTGTCAGGGCGTTTGGGCTGCAACGGGTTCCGCGGAAGTTCGGGTGAGTGATGCTGACGCCTAAGCTCGTCCGACTTGACACTTTCTGAGGATCAGATGCCGAAGCGCGATGATGGCCACGCCGAGCGCTGTGCCGGGAGCAGACTCTGTCTCGCCGTCTCCCTCGCGCGCTCGCACTCGGCAGCTGCCCTGTTTGTGCTGCGAGGTCACGGAGCGCCCCGGGAGGCAGCTCAGAAACCCAGTTCGCTGCTCTTCTTGCCTGACGAGCCGGGGCCAGTCGCTACGAGAATAAAAGTGACTCAGCTGGGTGGCCGGTTGGTGGCAGTCGCGCTGCGGGGGGCACCCTCTCGAGCAGGTCTCCACTGTCCTTGCGGCTCGAGGAGTTAGACTGTCCCCGACGCGCAGCCCTGAGGGTCTCAGGCTGTGAGTAAGTTCTCGTCCCCTGGTGTCTGGGCAAGGCCGGCGGAATGTTTTCTGAATGGTCCCGGGAGGCTGGATGGCCGAAGCACTTCCTCCTGCGAGGCTGGGTCCCGAGCGTGCGCGGTTTGTGCTTTTGTCTTCTGAGTCGTCACGTCTCTCGGGCGGTGTTGTCCCTGGGATGCGCCCTCTTTGGGGCGACTGCACAGGACGTGCAGAGTTCCTGTCCGGGAAGGAGGAGCCCACACAGCGCTCGGTCCGAGGCCGCGTGGGGGCGGACGTGCAGGCACTTGCCACCTGTGTCACTGGCCACCGTTCCTGAGACCCCAGGGTCCCCGGAGGGAAAGGAGGGGCCCTTCGTGATCTCTGTACAAACCGCTGCTCACACAGCGTGGCCCAGTGTCCCAGGGGTGGGAAGCGAGTGACCGTCTGGGTCATGGGCATCATCCCGGGGCCGAGTCCCCGGGGATTGCAGGCGCCCGAGGGCTGAGGAGGCCGGCGGGCCAGGCCGGCCGACCGACACCGTGTGTCCTGAGGTTTGCAGTGAGGCACGGGATGGCAGAGACGCGGCGGTGGGGGTGCCCTTGGTGGAGCTCTGGCCAGGTGCTGCACGGAGGGGCGGGGCGGTGAGCGCGGCGGCTGTGACGACTGAGTGATGGACGGTGCGTGCCCCGGGTAACCCTGAGAGACCTGACTGCTCCCATCTGCTCACTCCCGGCCCCTCCGGGCCTGACCTCGGGCGTCCCCCGGGACGCCGGGCAGCAGCAGGGCATTGCTAAGGTGTGTCCGTTTCTCCTTCAAGGACCTCAAAAGGCGCCTGTAGAATAGGCCGTTTAACATGTAGGGAAACCAAACAGTGTGCGCTGTCCTCCACGTCAGCGAGCGTGCCCTCCGCGGGCACCGGCTGCACGTCAGCACGGGTGGCCTGCCGCCCGAGCTCCCCGCAGGCGCCCACAGGCACTGTGCTGTCTGCCCGCAGGCCCTGAACCTGGCCTACTCCAGCATCTACGGCAGCTACCGCAACTTCGTGGGGCCCCCGCACTTCCAGGTCATCTGCCGGCTCCTCGGCTACCAGGGCATCGCGGTCGTCATGGAGGAGCTCCTGAAGGTCGTCAAGAGCCTGGTGGGTTCCCGCGGACATCCCTTCTCATAGGCGTGGCCCGGGCTCTGTGCCCACTTCTGGGGTAGGGGATTGACCCCTCCAGGACAATCGTAGACGCCCGCTGGGTGTTCTGCAGGTCGGCCCCACTCTACCTTGCCTGTCAGGTAGCATCAGACCCCCCACCAGACTGCCCCCCCCACCCCCAGACAGAGGCATGAGGCCAAGTTGTCACCAGACCCCTTGAACGTGACAAAATCTGCAGCCAAGTAGGTCAGGATCGAAAGTCAGTCAGAATGTGGAGGAGTCGGGGTGTGGGACACAGCTGTGACGCCGACCGGCCTGAGCCTGCCAGGACCCCAGCGGCAGCCTCTGCCCCAAAACATGGTGTCTTGGAGGTGGCAGGTGCACAGGGTGACGTGGTCCGGTGTGGGAGCTGCTCCGCCCATCACAGCTACGGAAACTGCCCCACGAGGACGTCCCTCCTCAGAGCTCCCCCCGCCACTGTCACACCTCAGACCAGTGCCTGCCACGGACTCGTGGTCGGAGTGGGTGCCCTGGCGGGGCTGCCTCCCTCTGCCCCGGCCCCCCTCATGATGGAGCGCTATGCCCGCCGGCGGTCCCCCTGCCTGTCACCCGATGTCTGAGGGTAGAGCCCCTTGCCCGCGGCCTCCGGCACGCTGGCCGTGGCTGATGCGGCCTGTCTTCTGCAGCTGCAGGGCACGATCCTGCAGTACGTGAAGACGCTGATGGAGGTGATGCCCAAGGTCTGCCGCCTGCCCCGGCACGAGTACGGCTCCCCCGGTGAGTGGGCGCCTCGCGGGCTGTGCCGGCTCAGTCCGCAGGGGGAAGTCAGGTCGGCAGTGACCGACCGGCCGGTGTGCTCCCCTGGGGGGGGGCGGGCGCCGGCGCGGGTGCTCCAGACGCACCTGCCGGCCTTCCTCCTGATCCGGCGTGCGGGCGCGTGGCGGCCACCAACCAGGGAGGGGCAGGAAAGCTTGGCGGCCGGGTCCAACCCCCTGCTGGGCTCAGCGGGACCCAAGGGCGCCTTGGCACCCTGAGGGGCCTGTGGCAGATGTGCCCTCGAGGGCACCGGCCTACATGGCCCGTCACAGCCCTGATGGTCTCAGGAAGCTCGTTCGTGGGAGACCGGTACTGGGGGGACCCTGGTCTGAACAGAACGCCGCTCACTGTCTGCTGAGGTGACGTGGGCCCGTTCTCGGGGCACCACGAGAGACTTTTGGCAAAGCTGTCGACTGCAGAGGTCGTGCTCCCAGATGGCCGTTGGTGGCATCTGAGGGGGACAGCAAGGTGCCCGCCCGGGCACACTTGTGGGGCTGCCTTAGGGTCGCTGTCAGGACGCGGTGAGTGATGCGCTTTTTACTGACCGGATGTGGGGATTTTAAATGTTGACGACAAAGCCGTTTAGGCAAATTCAGAGCGGGTCTGGGGGCTGCTCGTCACGTTGCTGTCACAGCCGCCAGCCGGCGCCAGCGCAGAGAGCTGGGGGGACCCGGGTCCGTGGGCAGCGCTGCGGGGTAAAGCCGCGTTGCAGGTAGCTCTCCTGCTCCCGCGTGCCTGTGGGGATGCCGCCCATGAGGGTCTGGGTCCTCGGGTGATGCTGAGGATGGGGAGGTGGCCGAGGCGGGGGCAGGGGCCGTGGGCTGTGCCGAGTGAGGCAGGGCCACGGCGTCCTCCCAGGAACGCCGGGCCTGAGCTGTCGGCATGAAGGGTTCGAACCTGGTAGGTCTCCGCCTCGTTCTGCTCGGGGTGTGCGTGGGTCCCTGGGCCACCTGCGTGACGTGTGGGCTCTGGAGTCCACGCTTGGGGGAGCAGTGGCTCAGCACCGAATGCGCAGATCGGGCTGGGAATGCGACCTTCTTCCCCGTCTCTGGGCCTTGTCCCTTCTCGTGCCTGTTGCCAGGCCAGGACACAGCGTGCACGTTGCTCCCGCGTGTGCCGTCGGCTGTAGGGTCTTGTGGGCGTCCTGAGTCAGACTAGGGACAGTCCCGTCTGTGCCTGGGAAGGGACACTGCTTCTCATCAAATTTTCCGCCTCTGCTGGAAGCGTGTGGTCCTCCTCATTGGCCTTGGCCACGTGCTGCCTCCTCGGAAAGCGCCGGTTGAGGCAGAGCTGAGGCCCAGAGCAAGGCGCTGGACAAGCTGCCGTCGTAGGGAGCGTGCCGGGGTCTGGGGACGTGTGGCCAGCTCCATGGCGGACACGGCGGCAGCGTCAGCATGTCTCGTGGCCAGCATGGCGGCTCCTGGCCCTGGACCCCTGCCTGCGCCCTCCGGTGCCCGGTCCCCCTCACGTCCCCCCAGCCGCCACTCGCTGTCCGCACAGGCATCCTGGAGTTCTTCCACCACCAGCTGAAGGACATCGTGGAGTACGCGGAGCTGAAGACCGTGTGCTTCCAGAACCTGCGCGAGGTGGGCAACGCCATCCTCTTCTGCCTGCTCATCGAGCAGAGCCTGGTGAGTAGTCGGCCCGAATCCCTCCCACGGCCACGAGGCACGTCTGCGAGCTCGACTTCCTGGGGCTGTTCAGCGGGGTGCAGGCCGCGGGTGGGAAAAGCACCGCTCTTTTCACGCCCACGTGGGCCGACCTGGGTTTGTTCTCTGCGGCTGAAGAAGAAGAATGCGTTTCCCCCGTGAGTCTCCCTCGGGGAGCCTCGTGAGGACACTTTGTTCCCCACCGACACATGTGACGCGCGCGTCGGTGTAAAGCACTGAGGCTCTGGGGCCCTGCAGAGTGGCTCAGCGCGACCGAAGAACTGATCGTTAAGTCTCACCTCATGGTAACTACGTCACTTTTAAGTGGTGCGGGACCGCCATGATGGGCAGCGCCACATCGCTTCCTCCACCCTCCGTGCTGTCATTTAGCCGGTCCCTTTGCCCCCGGGTGTCATGTCAGCTGACCGCTCTGGCCTTCCTCTGCCCGTCCCTCCTGGCTGGGTTTACCCGCGTCCATGCTTAAGTAGAAATGACTCTAGCGTGCAGCTCCTTAGCTGCCACACTGCCACATTCCGGGGGCCCAGTGGCCGGCCACCTGTGGCGGGCAGCGGCCATAATGGGCGGGACCGTCGTCCGGCCGCACGCTGCTGCTCAGTGTTGGTGCTGCACCGAAGGCAAAGCTGCGCCCCGGCCCCCTGGCCCGCGTTCACACCTCGCCGTGCCGGGTCTCCAGATGTCTGTCCGCCCAACGCGTCCTTCTGTCTCCCCGCTCTAGTCCTTGGAGGAAGTGTGCGACCTGCTGCATGCGGCACCTTTTCAGAACATCTTGCCGAGGGTCCACGTGAAAGGTGAGCCCGTGTCCCCGGGCCCTGGGCCCAGACTGCCCCCCGCGGCTCGTGTTTGGCCCTCGTCACCGGGGAACTGACGGCCTGTTTTGCTTGAGTTCGGCACCTGTCCAGCCGTGCCGGGGGGACTGGTCATGTTTCGTGTTGAATGAAAGCTGGAAACCGAAACTCTTAGGGTTGAAGTGGTGGGATGTCTCAGGGTGTGCGCCAGGGAGTGTGCGGTCAGGGACACGGGCCCAGGTTGAGGTCGCTGGGGCAGATGGATGCTCGTTTCCCGTCCTGTCATCTGCTTTGGTTTCCGTTGGGGTTTCCTGTACGTTTTAGAAAGTGAACACTGAATAGGAAATTACTCTGTTGCTTTGAATTTCAATGTCCAACAAGCCAGTTCTGTAAAATAATTCTCAAAAGAATCTGTATGTACAATATTGACTGAAAAATCTTTCGTTTGTTTTCTGGACCAATGGAAACTTTTGCACGCGTTTCTCGTACAAAAGACGGTATACCGTGCTTCCTTCTCTGCAGAGGGAGAGAGACTTGATGCCAAAATGAAGAGACTGGAATCAAAGTACGCCCCGCTGCACCTCGTGCCTCTGATTGAACGGCTGGGGACCCCGCAGGTGGGCACGCCCTGACAGCGCTGCTCTTGCGGGCAGGGCTGGGCACCGGGAGGTTGGACATGCCCTGGGCCCCAGTGTCTCGAGCAGGGTTTGGGACAGGACCTCGTCACAGGGCGGTTGGGAGGTTTGGCTGAGCTACCGTCACGTGGCACGTAAGATGTTCACGATAAATGTCCCCCAACTGTGTCGCCCATCCCTTTGTGAAGAGGGTTTTTCATGGTTTTTAAAAACAGAACGTGCAGTCTCAGGCAGGAGGCACGGTGCGGGGTCGAGCTCCGCCGCCCGCTCCCAGCCAGGCTCAGCAGGGGCCCTCAGTCCGGCAGTGACCCGTTTTGGACCAGATAATTCTTTGTTGAGGAGTTTCCTGTGTAGGGTGTTGAGCAGTGTCCCTGGCTTCTATTCACTGGATGCCACTACACCCGCCCAGGCTGTGACAACCGAAAGTGTCCCCCCCCCGTTGTCACATGTCCTCTGGGGCAGCGTCACTCCCGGCCGAGCGCAGTCGTACTGGACAGTTCTCCCCGACTCTGCATCTCATTTAGCCTGTGAGGCACGTCGGCAGTGGCCGGTGCAGTCGTTTCGCTGACGTGTGTTTGTAAGATCCCGCCTCTGCGCTGAGGTCATTTCCCAGGGACAGGAGCTCGGTCAGCCCTGGCTCCAGCATGTTCTGCAACGTCCCGTCCTCCCCGCAGCAAATCGCTATCGCAAGAGAGGGCGACCTGCTGACGAAGGAGCGCCTGTGCTGCGGCCTGTCCATGTTCGAGGTCATCCTCACGCGGGTCCGGACCTTCCTGGACGACCCCGTGTGGCGTGGGCCTCTGCCCGTCAACGGGGTCATGCACGTGGACGAGTGCGTGGAGTTCCACCGGCTGTGGAGCGCCATGCAGTTCGTCTACTGCATCCCCGTGGGGACGCACGAGTTCACGGTCGAGTAAGTGCACGCGGGCGCGTGGGCGCGGGGGCCGGTGTGTGGCTGTCACTGGCTGAGGTGGAGGCGCCTGCGGGCCGTGCAGCAGGGGATTGGGCTTGGCCTCTGGGGACGTGGGCCCGTCCCAGACAGGAGGCGCCTGGTGCTGTGGCGTCTCCTTCATGAGGGGCCACAGGCTAGAGATGCTTGGGAAGGAGGCCCGGGGGGCCGTGAGGGCTGCCCGCATCCCCAGCGTGGTCCCGCACGCCGCTCGTGGCGCTGACCGCCCTCCCGTGGTCGCCCCGCTCCAGGCAGTGCTTCGGCGACGGGCTGCACTGGGCGGGCTGCATGGTCATCGTGCTGCTGGGGCAGCAGCGGCGCTTCGCCGTGCTGGATTTCTGCTACCACCTCCTCAAGGTGCAGAAGCATGACGGCAAGGACGAGGTCATCAAGAACGTGGTACGTGCACGCGCCAAGGGCGTCCCTGTCCGCTCCGCTCCTTTCCCGGGAGGGGTTTTCGCCCGGTTGCGTGCGTCCCCAGTGGCGCGCAGGCCGGGCCCCCGGCGGCAGGCGTGCTGAGCGCTGTTTCTCTTCTCACCTCAGGCCTCCCGGTCTGGCTCTGCTGTTCTGGGTGATTACATTCTGTCCCGGGCTCCCTTGGTGGCATCGAAGTGTGATTTTTGGCCGCCTTTGAGATCTTTGTCGTTTACGGATTTGTTTGCCACTGAGTTCCAGAAAATAAGCGCTTGGTCGTTATCTTTTTGAGTGTTTCAGTCTTTCTCCCAGGCTCTGTGTTCTGCCCTATGGGGAGTGCATGTGGACACGTGTCAGACCCTGTTCCGGTCTCCTTACCCTTCACTCCATCGCAGTTTCTGTCGCTGCCACAGCGAATCGCCTTGGCGGTCTAAAACGGCAGCACCGACTGCCCCCCGGGTCTCTAGGCCACACGCCTGGGGGCAGCCTGGCTCACCTGGGTCCTGTGGAGTCTGCCAGGGCCTGAACCAGTGGGGCTGTGCTCCCTTCGGAGCCTCTGCGGATGGCCGCTCCCTGGCCTTTCCCAAGGGGTTGGCTGGTTTCAGCTCCTTACAGCTGAGGACTGAGGTCCACGTCTTTTCACGCTGTCCACATGGCCCCTTGGCTGAGGCAGCCTGGACCCCCCTCACTGTCCTCATCTCCCAGCTGTCCTTCCTGCTACATCTCTCATCTAGCGGGAGGACGTTCTCTGCTCGTCAGACGGTGTCCCCTGGATAGCCCAGGGTACGCTGCCTGTTAGAGCACGTTTGCCATGGAAGGTCCCACATTCACAGGTCCTGCAGGTTGGGGCATCTTTGAGGGGCCACTCCGCCCCCCCCCCATGCCTCCACGTCCCCACGTCACCTCTCCGGGCTCCCCCCAGAGGGCTTTGTCCAGTTAGCTGTTGGTTGCAGCTCTAACTTGCGTGTTTTTACTGTCAAAATCATTAATTTATATGGAAAAGTTCATTTGGGTTCCCCAAATCTTGGTGGTAATTGATAATTTTATTTTTTCCAGTGATTTTTTTTTTCCATTTTTCACTTCTCTACATATTTCATGTAGGCCACATTCTGTGTTCTTTTAATTCTAGTATCTGAGACCTCCAGGGGTGTCTAAACTGCGGGAATGTGTCCTTGCGTGTTGCACGTTGTGCATGTTAGCTCTTCTTTGCGTGAACGTCGCTGGGATCGCTCTTCCCCTAGATTGTCATTTGTGTCATCTCCAGAGGCTGGTACCAGCTTGGCACCAGTACCACCTGAGTGGAGGGTCTGGCTGCATGGGATGTCAGGCACAGTCCAGTTCGATCACAGCGGCTGGGGGCACCTGCCCTGGGAGTCGGGGCTCCTCCGCTCCTCCTGCACGGCCCCCCGCAGTGCTGGGGCCTCGTAAACGTGTCTGTGCCTGTGCACGCTTCATCCCGTCTGCCTCGGTGGGACGGTCCGTGAGAGCGACCTGTGCACGACTGCCGAACTCTGAACCCTCGTCACCTTGGGTTCCGGTCTGTGCCCGCTGACAGGGTCGTCCACTCTTCAGCCCCTCCCCCAGCATGCCAGCAGGTCTGTACGTTGTGCAGGCGAGAAAGTCGGGTTGGTAGCGTGAAACGAACCGGGAGTCTGCTACATGCAAAACGTGCTCGCCGTTCGGCACTCGTGCTCACGAGGTGGCACGTGTGTCAGCACCTTGCTGTGGTTTACTGAGGAAATGCGAAAATCCTGATGTGTTCGTTGTTGTAGCCCCTGAAGAAGATGGTAGAGAGAATTCGCAAGTTCCAGATCCTCAACGACGAGATCATCACCGTCCTGGACAAGTACCTGAAGTCGGGCGACGGGGAGAGCACGCCCGTGGAGCACGTGCGCTGCTTCCAGCCCCCCATCCACCAGTCCCTGGCCGGCAGCTGAGGGTGTGCCACCTGCGCTGGCCATGTTCCGGAGCCACGGGGCCCACCGTTCTCTTAAACTCTTTCGGGAGATTTTTTAGAAACTATTTTTCAGTATCTCTGTGCCTGTTAAAGGGGGTGCTTTTCGATCTAAAAGCTTAATTTTATAAAATCGACTTATTTTTCTAAACTAAAATAGTATCTGCTTTCGGTCACTAGGAAGTCTAAGACTCTTGGCTGCTGACAGTTGCGGGTTCTTCCGAAGTTCTCTTCCGTTTGTGATGGACTGTTCCGACAGCTGGCTGTGTCATAAAGTACTGCTGACTCCATCCACTGATCCCTTATCAAAGGGTAGACGACGTGTCAGGATTTATGAACTTAAGGAAGGAACTCTATGCCAACTAATTGTAATAAAACCCATTATCAATTAGAATTACGGTTACTTAGTTCATGTTTAGACTCTTCTGAAGGTGTTTGATTCCTGTTTCTACTAAACCCAGTTGTAACAACTAAGTCCAGTTGTAGCAACTTTGATTCCTGTTCCTGCTAAATCCGGTTGTAACAAACTCTAACGTGTGAGGGGTGCAAAGCTTACAGCAATAAAACTAATCAAGCCTGTTTGTGTGCATTTACTGCTCGGACGAGGGACGTGCTCCGCTTGCCGCGCACACAGACCGGGCGCAGGAGGTCTGAGTATAGGCCACCTGCACCCTGGAGAAGGGGCAGGTCATGTTGGGGAGTAACTTCCACGTGGCCTCGGAGACGAAACAGCGACGTGCAGCATCGTACAGGCTACCGGATAGAGTGCGCTCGTCCCCTGCACTGTTCTACCGTGAGTGACACCAAGTGGGACTGTTCTTCACAAAGGTACCTACAATCTGCTGCTTCCGTCTCAGTGTCAGCTGATGACCCTGGGCCAGCGCCCCAGTTAGGAGGTGCTGTCTGTTCTCACCCGATACTGAAATAGCAGATGGTGAGTTACTGTAATGACTACATTTAATTCACGTTAATGAGAGATTTATAAGACTTAATTATAAATCAAATAAAGTGCAGTGAATACTCCACATAAGACAAGGGCGATAAGGTGTTAAGTAATGAAGAATTTATTAACCTCTGCATTCTCAGTGAAGGCAGAATCACACTGAAGAGGGTGAAAATGGTTCTCACCCCGTTGTGTAAAGTACAGATGCGACACGGCACATAATCAAATACACAGTGTATCTGCGGTGCTAAAATCATAAGGGTGGGGGAGGCAGTAGGATAAAAACGTCTAAAAAGGCTCCCTGCAGAGTCAATGATAAAAGGTTGGGGAAAAGGGGGCTTATTTCATGAAGCTTAGGGACCGCCAACTCTTCCCTGATAAAGTCAGCAGGGTGCTGTGTGGGACGTCGCTGTCCCATCACCAGGGGATGTGCCCACACACCCCACCCCAGAAAGGACAGTGAGGTGCCAGTGGAGGCTGGTCACACGGCGGAGTCAAGCTGTGTGACCCCAGGCAGAAGAGTAGAGTGGGAACAGCCTGGGTTCGTCCTGTCACCCAGGTGGACACTGTCAACATATTTCTTGAGGTCAATTCACTGCTACCATGACAGGAGCTGAGGCTGAGCTCATTACACTGTTCTACATTTTTTGCATATGTTTGAAGTTCTCTGTAAACATTTTTTCGTTGATGGTTGTCCAAACGAACTCTCAAGCAAAGTACTTGGTACAAACGTCTTAAGTTTGTTGTTAGCATTCAGACTTAGAACTTTGTTTCAATTTTTCTATCATAATGAGCTAAACTTAAAAATTAGTCTGGTCTAATATTTCCCAGAGTTGCCAAAAGACCTATGTGAGAGCTTAACTCGTGAAAATACATTGTCAAGTACAAGAGATGTAAGATGGTGACCAAGGTTCCAGGTGTCAGGGATCAGGGTCACTGAAGAATGAAGCGGGTCAGGCCAGGCAGCCCGACAGATGCAGGACGTACTGGGTCAACACAGGGCCAGCGAGGAAGGCCATCCAGTGTGTGTGGGGACAAGTCACAGCCTGAGGAATGCTCCTGTGGAGTGATTGCCTCTCCTTTGTTTTATGACTGAGTTTCTTTACTTTAATAACCTTAGGATTCTCTTTAACATTTCAAAATTAAAATAATTCAAACAGGAGTCATTTTTGTAGGTAAGGTAAATCACAGGATAATGTATTGGGATGATTTTGTTCTTTTTTAAATCAAAAAGGCTTAAAATGGTCAGGGATTGATGGAGTGGACATGACAGATGTACAGTTCAGACTTTCATCATCAATGAAAAAATAAAGCATTTTTATAGACTGAAAACTGTCATTAGTGCATTTAGATTTGGGGGGAAGTGAAAGTTTCCAAACCACCACAATAACGTTAACAAAAGTGGGCCTGGTACTGAGCGACCATCATTTAAATATAAGAAAAGTAACTTCTTGGTCCAAATTAGTAAAACTTTAAAAAAGATTGTCTCTAGAGAACATTATTTGAGAAATTATGCTTTTTCAGATACATTCTGATAGTCAGATTCACTTAACAATTATAGATTTACTTTTTCATCACTTTCTAAAAAGCTGTCAGATTTCCATTTCTTCGAGAGACGTTTTCACCAGGGTGCTGTTCGATTCCGGAAGGTAAGCTTTCTTCACTGTTACTCAGAACTTCATACATGTTAGCAAGATTGCCATTTGTTGCTTTTTCGTCTTTTCTAAAAGATACGGGAAGACTTGCTAGACTAAAGTTGACGTCTTTAAAGGCATGCAACAAGAATATCCCCACAATGATCGTAAAGAAGCCACTCAGAGTACCAATGACGTCGTCGACAGGCATATCTTGCCACTCCTTAAACAGAATCGCGGAGCACGTCAGAACAGACGTGGTGAAGAAGACGTAGTATATCGGGGTCACGATGGACGTGTTGAATATGTCCAGTGCCCGGTTCAGGTAGTTGACCTGCGTGCTCACACAGACCACGAGGCTCAGAAGCAGGGTCCAGGCCAGCGGGTGTCGCAGCACGGGCTTCCCGGCAAGCAGCTCCTTGATGGTGATGCCCAGGCCCTTCACACAGGAGACGGAGAACGCCCCGATCACAGAACAGATCGTTATGTACACGAGGATGTTCGTCTGTCCGTGGCGGGGCCCCACCACAAAGATCAGTATCAAGGACACGATGACCACGAGCGTCGCAAAGACCACAAAGCCTGGAGGAGGCAAAGGAGAGTTACGGGTAGTCAGAGGTTCAAGTGCTAAAAGTGTCTGAGTTCAGACAAAATACCTGGGGACGACGCTGGGGGTAGAGAGCGAGTCAGTCAGAGGACCTGAACTACTGTCGGGGTTTGAGCTGGAGATGGAGACGTGAACCCCGCGCGACAATGGCCGACAGTGGTGTAGCACCGCGGGCCCGGGGCCTTTCCCAGCAGCCTGTCCAACTAACGCCCTTAATCCTGATGACTGCCTCACGGCGACACACACACGCACCTTTGCTGTACGGGAGGAAAACGAGGCACAGGAGCCACATGCATTTACTCTGTCTACTCCTCAAACTCTGCTAATAAAATAAACAGGAACGGGACATCTGAAGACGCAAACACAAGAACAGAGGAGCAGGTGACAGCACGGCCGGGAGCAGAGGGTAGCTCGTCACTGATGCAACTGATCCCACATCCGCTCTGAAGATAGGAAGTCCCTCTGGAGCAGGGTGACGGGAGACTAAACACCAGAGGCCTGGCTGCAGGTCTGTGCAGGCAGCACTGAGACACCAGGTCCCTGCCCAGTTCTGACCACCTGAGTCGCTGGGACCTGCGGAGCCCGGGGCCTGCCGTCGTAAGCCAGGGTGAAGCGTCTGCCTGTAACGTGTGACCCCTGCCCCGCTCGAGCCCCGGGAGGCCGACTGGCAGGAGACTTTTCCAGGACCTGGCCAGCCTGGCTCAGGAGGCGGCCAGGATCACAGGAGCACCGAAGTGAACAGCAGAATGTGAGGCCTGCGCTCCACGGAGACAGACCAGCATCCTACAAGCAGTGGAAACTGCCACGAATGACCTCAGACATGGCGATGGAGCTGCCAAAGTGGGCCCAGCTTAGGCTGAAACCTGGAGAAGACGAAGCACCGGGTAAGGCCAACGCTCACCTCTGCAGGGACAGTTGCAGGAGACCAGGGTAGGTGTGTGTGGGCACAGGAGCCCAGTGGACGGCCTGGGCACAGCCCCACAGTCCTGGGGTGCAAGCTGGACACCGCGCTCATAACTCACGAGGTGAGGGTCGAGTAAGCACCCCGGCTACCAAGCCAAGAGCCAGAAAGTCTATGGCCAAGAATTAAGGCCAAATGGAAAGAAACTGGCCCCAGTAAGGCCCGAAGCAACACCTGCAGTCTAAATCCAGGTTCTCTCTGAGGGAAGAAAACATCACCCTTGGCAGTGCCCTGTGGCAGCATCGACCGAAACTGCCCAGACACGGAAGTAAATGACTGAAAACAAAAGAAGCAGCGGAAACAGGCCCACAGGAACAGGGAAGTTCACAAGATCCTACAGTAACGGGGACCTCGGGCTGCAGCAAGACACCGTGCATGCAGGTGATAACTCGCACTGTTCATCTAGGAACTGCTAAGAGGGTGAGTTCCATGGCTTATATATTTTTTTTCCAGAATAAAAATTGAAGAACAAGAATAAGCTCTTGGAAATTAAATAGCAGACAGAAAACTCAGAAGAAGGGCTGGAAGCTGAAACAGATCTCCCAGAAGGCAGGGCAAAATGGCAAAAACAAGAAAATCAATGGTTGAATTCAAAAAATCGAGTCATGGGAGAACGAGAATTTTACAAAGAGAAAACAGTATCAAAGGAGTCAGTCAGTCCCCCAGCCTGAGACGTGGATTTTCAAATTTAAAAGATCCGTCAAGTACCTGGCACAAAGGATAAATGTGGACCCACGTCTAGGCATGTTAGACAGTGAGGACAGAGGGGACGTCACAACAGTTGTCAAAGATGAGAGACGAAGTTCCCGTGAGAGCCGAGAGTCTGCTGTGCGTGGCTTCCTGCGGCAGCACCGGCAGTGGGGGATGGTGAGGTGAGGACACTTGACACACGCAGCGCCTCACGCAGCCTCACCTTTGTTCCTGGCTCAGTCCCTATGGGAGCGGGGCCAGGAGACGAGAGGGCCAGGAAAAACGCAACGGGAAGGGAGGCCCAGGAAATCCAGGGTGACCGCTGCGCCAGGGGCCTCCAGACGCCAGGCTGGACTGAGGCCAAACAGGAGAGAGATTTCCAGAATAGATGAAACTGAGAGCAACTAACGTGTTGAAGTTACAGAGTAGAATCAGACCACTGGGCACGCTTCAGGTCGGACTGATAAAAAACCAAGCAAACAAGATTATTCGTTCAGAAAAATTTAAGAAAGGAAAAGCCAGCCCAAGGGATGGTTGCCAGGAGGATGGGTAATGGTGAGGGGAAGAAGGGTCAGCGATATCGCTACAGTTTGCGTGGTCACTATTGCGACTAGACTTAGTGTGGTGAACCGTGTGACCACGACGCTGTGTCGGATGGACATGTTAACATGTCTGAGCCGAGATGAAGTTATGTAGTGACAACATAAGCAGACCGTTGAACAGAAGCTAAAGAGGCGCACAGGTGACAGCTACAATGGACAATGGCCAAAGCCGCGGAGGCGGCAGCAACATAAGCTTGTCATCTGGAGTCAAGACTGGCGAGGGAGGGACCACCGGCGGCCTGCTTCTCAGTCAGGCCTGCTTCTCAGTCAGCCCCGTAGAACAATCTGGCTCTTTATATGCAAATGAGATTTTGATTAAAATAAACACTAAAGGAAAACATAAACTACAGTGAAGCAGGGAAGCGTCTCCCTCACCTGGATCCCCGAGCTTGTGAGACATCTCATTTAAAGTCTCGATCTCTTCTTCCTTTGGGGCGTGGATGACCATAACTGTGGACCCCAGAATACTCAGCAAACACCCAATCTTCCCGTGAAGGTTAAGTCTCTCGCTGAGGAAGTATGAAGACAGAATGGCACTGGAGGGGGAGGGGGAGAAAATTAAAATCAGCTACTGTTCTTTTTAAATATCAGTGCAACGCAGATTTTAAATTATTGGCCTTATAAAGAGTCTGGCTTTAAGTCACGGTGAAGATGTATATAATCACACAAGGAAAGCTTCTGGAAAGCACAACACACTCTGTAGCAGGTTCGTTACTGTCTTCCCACTGGAAGACGTCAGTGTGAAACCTCCACAAGTGGAGCTATGGGACAAAGTGATATCCTCGTCGGGTATCCCTAACCGGTGCTTAAGATCTCTGTTCTCATTGGCTGATGCATCCTTCTTACATGTTCATTTAATTGTATATCATTTGCCTATTAATTAAAATGATCAAGTTTTAATACTTCATAGCTATTTCATCCCAATCTAAGAGGAAGAGAGTATAAACCTATAAGTATAATATACAGAAAATCAGGCGTGAAAGACGTGTACCATAACGTTTTCATGTAGAGTATCCTGAAGTTACGTAATTTATATATGTTATTTGTTTACATATAAGTCAAAAAGACATCTGCCGATTGACTGACAGGCCTAGCAGCCCATCAGCTTGGGAACGGTAACCAAAGCCCAAACTTCAAAATCGGAGTCTGTTTGGGCGAAGGGGACAAGCCTCAGGTTGCGCCTCCACCCAGGTGGCCGGGGCCGGTCTTGCCAGGCGCAGAAGGCTGGCCCCAGCAAGGCCCCCCTGTGGCGGTGGAAATCCATTCCTCACCAGCCACCACCTGCCAAGTGTAACGTGGACTTCTAAAGGGTTGGAAACCAAAGTGGAACTGGAGATGACGTGCGAACGCGTTTCCCCCCACAGACCGACGGCCGCCGTGCACAGAAGGTAACTGAGAGCCAGCACGGCACAGCGCCAACACGGTCCTTGAGGTCACACATCGCTGGGGCTGAGCACGTGTGATGCCACTCGCACCGGGCCGCGCGGGCCTTACCTCACCAAGACGCTCAGGGCGCCCAGCGGAGTCACGAGCGTGGCCGGCGCAAAGGCGTACGCGGCGAAGTTGGCCACCTCACCTGCTCCCACTGGGAGAAGGACGACAAGAGAAAACTCAGGGCCATGTCTAGTCAACGTGGCAACGCTGCGCTTGCGTTTCTACGCGCTGCGTCACTGAGGTAGGTCAGTGACCGCTGTGCTCCCACCGACTCTGAAGTGTTCTCACAAACTGGCGACACTGGAATGCGGCCCAAACCCACTGGACACCGGACAAACCTACAGCCTTAACGAAGGGATCTGATTTACACTGGCACATGGGTCTCGTGACAGCTCCAGAGACAGCGGCGACGGGCACGAGCCCGTTCGAAGAGCTGAACCCGTCGTCGAGCGCGCCTCCCGGGTCTTTCTCACTGGCTGGCTTTTCTTTTTTTTTTTAACCCAACTCTTCCATTCAGAAGAGTTCTCTGGGCACCTACTATGTGCAGTTGCTTTTCTCCGATCAGGAGACAGCAGGGAGCAAAACAAAGAGACGCGCCCCCTAAAACTCACACTTCAGCGAGGGAAAACAGACCAGGTACGCGTCCGGGTCTCCCCTCCAAAACTAAGCATCACCTTCGTGTCACGTCCCCTCCCTACTTAACATCTAGCGAATGCTGGCCTCTATCAGGAGGACACACGTTTTATCATCTTGTTTCTTGTCTTCCGTCTACAATGTCCTGTCCTGTGGGTAAGGATTGTTGGGGTAGTGTGCCTCCACAGCATGCGTCTCATCAAGTGCACACCTCCCAATCAGGATAAAAATCAGCGGAGGGGGGATGAAAAACAGGATGTTTTCTGCGATCTTTCACTTTCAAAATTACCTTCTCAAACTGCGCAGAATTTTTAAAAACATAGGTATATCAAACATCTTTTAAAAAGCTACAAAAAGCCCTTTCAAATTAGATATGCTATTAAACTGCTAAATGACTTTTACAGACTTAAATTTTACATATTTTGAGTTTCGTTCAATCAAAAATTAAGATTTATAAACATCTGCTAGTAATATGAAGCTGTAGTGGCCTGTGCAGACATGTCAGGATTCAACATGGCATTTCCCTGAGACGTTTTCTGTACGTACTTGACAGCAGCCCCGCCCACCACAGCCATTCTTTGAGGTATGCATGGCCACCTTGACCTGTGAACAAGAAAACATTTCACCACTTTGGAAGGTTATCAGATGCCTATTAGTAGTGACGGGTTTTCAAATATCTCATTAGTTGATTACTACCACTTTGAATCAGATTTCACAGTGATTTATACTAAGGCATTTCTCAGATGACACGTGTTCACAACCGTGTAGGAACAGGTGTGAGGGTCATGAGACCGTCGAGAGGTTTGGGTCTGTCCTGCACTGTTGAGTGGAGGAATGAGATCAGTCCTTAGAGTCACTTCATACTTCATTCTTGTGTTTCGTGAAGAAAAGTAAATGAACCAGTAAGTAGCCTGACCGCGAACGATTAGGCTGACAGCAGATATGCCATTCAGGTGTGGGTCAGGGCCACTTCCGAGGTCCAGGAACCATGCAGAAAGGGTCCTCTGCTGATCAGACATGAAAAGGCTGCCCGGACGCTCTTCCTGCTTTCTTACCTAACTGTCCTCCCAACCAAACTAATAGCTGGTACTGAAGCCATTGTCCATAAGAAACAGCCAAAGCAAACACAACCTCTGACAAGCACATCCATCATGGACAATGGGCGTACCTGCCGGGGACCAAGAATGAGGCCACACCTGTGCAAGCAGCATACGCCAACACTCCCTCCTCTGGCCACTAAACAGGCCTCTTCTGATGGCTTCGCTAGGCTTAACCTTAGCGATGGCACAGGACAAAGGGGGAGGGTGGTATTTTACTGCCACTGCAGGTCCTCCTGTGAGGCCAGAACCAGGTGTGGAGAAAGGCTGGACGATGGGGTGCCAGGAGCTGTCATGTGTGCACCAGACGAAGTCAGAAGGGCTGCGCTCGCATCTGATAACCCCCAGGGACTCCTGACTTGTCAACATTTGGAAGGTCACTGAACTGAGGTGAGGACTCTTCAACCCAGGGAAGCCCATTCTTTCCTTCCTATCTTTAAGATCATCAGGAAAAACGTCTCAGGTGCAAGTCAAGCTGCTACTATCCTAGACAAAAGACTCCAACCCTCAGTAAGAGTCTGATTCTACTCATAGCCCTTATTTTCTCTCTGCAGACATGTCAAAATTGAAAGAAAAGGATGGATGCTAATTTGGCATTGTTCCTAGTCCCACGTTAATCGCAAGGGTGAGTAGTTAACTTACTTTGACATCTAATTATTTTCCTCATTACAAAACGGATGTTCCAAACATTTACAACCAACCTTTGCACGGTTCAAAGTGTTGAATACACTCACTGGAGATGAGGATGTGGTCTTCCAGACAGAGAACGTGCATACTGATGTCATTTCAAAGTCACACATGGCATCACCTACCTGCTCTCATGGAGCCTTTTCTGGCAAGCCGCAGAAGTCCTTTCTTTTTCAAAATGAAACTGCCTCCAATGAAAATGCTGGAGCTCATAGCCAATCCCAGACCAATATAAAAGTCATATTTTCCACGCCCCGGGCTCATTTCGTTTGTTACTTAAGAAGTTCCTGTGAATCACATTGATCACAGGACAGAGAAACCGCTGGTGCCAGAGGCGGGGTGACGCAGGGTGCTGCAAATCTAAACAATGCAAAACAAGGAGAGGTTTTCATAGAGTGATCGTGACCACTCGCACGCAATTCAAAATGTACTCCCTTTATCATGAAAGAATCATATTTTATTACCACTACTGAAAATAAGTATATTTACTATGTATATTTTCCACTGATCTAAGTACATTTCTTATAATCACGGCAAAAGGTGGGATCATGATGTAAAACTACGGTTAAAAACCCAACAGAACCAGAGAACAGATTGGTGGTGGTTCCCAGAGGGGCTGGGGGATGGAGGAAATGGGTGAAGCAGCTCAGAAGGTACCAACTCCCAGTTATAAGTAAGTTCTGGGATGTAGTGTACAACTAGTTAATGATGTTTTACATTTCAGTGTGGCCAGGAGAGTAGATTTAAGAGTTCTCATCACAAGAGAAAAATTGTGTAACTATGTTACACACAGTAACACAGAGGTGATGGGTGTTAACTAAACTTACTGTGTGATCATTTCACAAGATATACATATGTATATATATGTATCATATCACATGTCAATGATAAAACTCAAAAAAATAAAACCATATCTAAATTGACTTTATCAACTCTAGTTCATATTTTAAAAATGTTTCCAGTGTTAGCTGACAATCCATAGTCACGGCTTATAAGAAAAAAAATTCCACAGGAGGAAAAATCAGGCATGAAGACACAAATCTAGTTTATAAACACATTTAACAATTTCACAAATGTGTGTTTTTTGAATAACCTATATAGAGAAACTCAAATTTTTCTCTCTTGTACATTTTCTTAGAAATCTACGTAGATATAAACATATGGCAATTTACTTCTCATTTAGCCTATTTGGGGTGTGTGGTGAGAAGGCAGATTTCACGTTTGGTTAGCAGACGACTGTGGGCCAGTGCACAGGTCTGGTCTCGGTGGCCTCGTCAGACCACGTGAGGGCCGAGGGGTGTGGAGGAGAGCCCTGAGGCCGGGATGGAGGCGGAGGCGTACCGAAGCCTGCACGTTTTCCCCAAATGGCCAGCTTGTGAACTCTGAACAAATGAACTAAAACAAAGTGGAGAGAGTGGGGGAAGAAACATTCAGCAACAGGGTTTATGATCGGTTATAACTGCCGACTTTCCAGTATATTTGAGACTTTGAGCCCCGGTGACCACGGAGTCCCGGGTCTCATCGGCCGTTCAGTTGGGCTCCTCAGTCCGTGACCCTTGCAGACCGGCCAAGTCTGTCCATCTTTCGGGTTCTGAGACCCTGGCCTCGAACAAAAGCAGCTAACTTTGTACCCAGACGGCATCTACTGCATATCCTGTGTGCACTAAACGCTGCGCCCTCTGGATAAAACGGTGACAGCTTTTGTCTTGGGTGGGAGACAGACGCGACCGTTAAATTAGGGGTGACAACTAGTAGGCACCACCATCAGCGAAGTCAGCTCACTTGTGGCCTCACCAGCCTCACCATCCTCACCACGTGAACCAGACGCAAGGGCCAAAGGTGCCAGATAGAGCCTGCCTTTCTGAAACATGGCCTCCCACCTCCACGTCGCCCCTGACCCTCATCCGGCTTCCGCACCTGAACACTTAGAATGGCTTCCCACTGTTTACAGAAAGAAGCCCAAAGTTTGTAATCTGGTGACGACTTTCCCCATTTACTCCAAACCTCTCTTTTAAATCTTATTTCCCAAAACTACATTCCACGTACCCTTGCTCCTAGGTCGGCACATGGCTGCCGTGCTGACCTACCCCTTTCCTCCGCATCTCTGGTGACATTCTCCCTCGCATCTTCCAGAACCCAGTTCAAAAAGCACGTCTGCAATGGAGGCCCTGCGCGAACTCAAGCCAGAGTCAGCAGTCTTTTCTGAGTTCCTGAGCTTGTAACCTTAACCTCCCTTTGGATGTTTTTTTAGACTGTATCATGTTTGCCATGTACAAGACTGACACCGCTTCATGTGGCTGCCGCAATATGCTCATCTCATCTGCTCAGCCGAACGCACATGGCCTAGGACAGGGCTGCTGCAGTAAGAGGCCAAAACCCCGCCTCACAGGCCTGTGCAGACTTTCTAATCCACACAGTGAAAATGTCAGCGTCCCCACCCTACAACTAAAGAAATCAAACCTCACAAAGGTTAAGTTGCGCGCAGAGGGCCACGAGGAGAGTTACACAGCCAGAGATGAAATCTTAAGTGCCCGTGGGGTCTACTGCCACACGGCCCGTATCATGTCGAAAGTGTAGAGTTCGCGGTCTTTGCTTCTGTTTGGTTTCCACAGTTTTTAATTTTTTCCAACTGCTCATTGGCCAATTATTTTTAAACACAGTATTTATAAACACTACAGAACCTGAACCTCCACTTTCATTTGGCAGCATTAGTTATTATTAAATTTTTAATTGAAATGTAAGTTTAATATGGTTTCCTAAGGAAAACAGATTGTAAGAGGCAGGGATGACTTCCTCTCGTTTCCTCGCAAATGACACCCTTTGTTGTCACTTAAACTTTTAATCCTGGCAGAGCAGCTCAGGCCTGGAAGGACACAGAAGTAGGCAAACAGACCGAGTCGGTACTAAGTGCCTCTTAAGACCTGGTGGCGGCCTCTGAGAATCAAGAACCTGATTCCTCCTTTCCTCTCGACCGCAGAGAGAAGCCCTACCTGGGCACAGGGCGTCCGGACGGCTCCTGGAAGCCGCTCGGCCGCGGTCGAGCATCAGCACCGGAAAGCCCGGTGGAGCGATGAAGGACACAGAGCAGGGGGGCGCGGGGCGGCCGAGTTCAGGACCGGGAAGGAGGGCTCGGCTTCGAGGGCGTTTGGTCGGGACGAACGCCGCCCGGGCCGTCCCCGCGGGCACCGTCCCCGACGCCCCCGCACAGGGGGCTGAGCCCCGCCCCGCCCGCGCCGAGGGGCGCCCGGCCGGCCCGCCCCCCGCGCCGCGCCCGCCGGGCCCGGGGCCGCCCGAGCTGGGCCGGCGCGGCCGCTGACGCGACTTCCGCTTCCTTACCAGGCCCGGGCGGGCGGCCGAGCGCGCGGGGCCGGGTCAGCGCCCGGCGGGCAGCGGGGCCGCCGCGGGGCGGGGGGCGGGGGCGCGAGACCGGACGCCGCGTCCGCGCGCGGGAACCGGGATCCGGCGGCCGCCCCAGCAGCTGCACGGCCGGCGTCGGCGCGGCGGGCCTGGGGGCGGGGCCTTCGGGGACCGGAAGGGGCGGGGTCGGAAGGGAGGGCGGGCGAGGCCTTGGGGGCCGGGAAGGGGCGGGGGACGGAGGGGAAAGGGGCGGGGTCAGGGCGGGCGGAAGGGGCGGGGACAGAGGATGCCGAAAGGGGCGGGGCTGGAGGGGGTAGAGTGGGCCGAAAGGGGCGGGGACACAGGGAGGGGAGGGTCAGAGCTGCCGGGAGGGGCGGGGTCTGGAGCGCGGGGAGGGCGGGGCGGGGGAGAGGCGGGGTCAGAGGATGGGAGAGGCGGGGTCTGGAGAGCGGGGCGGGGCCGGGCGGGGCTCCGGGTTCACACACCGAGTCCCGGACGGACGGATGGGTGGACCCGTCCGTCCCCGGGGCGCGTCGGTGGTCGGGTGAACACGGGTCTCGAGGCCCGTGGAGCGGGAACGTGGGGTTCGCGCGGTGCCGACGGAATCCAGCTCGTCCGCCCACCCGTGGCTCCTCCACGCGATCTAAGTCGCTTGGGGTGGGAGGCTCATTTGCTTGTTGAACCAGAAAATGCCGAGCGCCGGGTGCTGTTGTGTCCGGGCCGCACGGCTCCGGCCACGCTGGCCTTGGCCTTGGCAACTCTGCAGCTTCGAATCTAAAAGCTTGGCAACGCCTTTGCCTTCCTATTCCCGCTAAATGCCGTCTCGGAAAGTTCCGTTGGACTTGAGAGAGGGTCGGCAGGCCGGCGTCCGGAGCCGCGGTGGCTTGGTGGAGACCAGCTGCGGTGCTTGGCGCAGCCACGCATGCTGCAGTGACTTTGCAGGTCGGCGCCAAGCCCTGGTTCTGCCTCAGCCTCTGGACGGTCACTGGCCAAGAAAGCGCGGTGGCTGCCCACCTGAAGCACGAGGAGAAGCAGCCTCGGCCAGGTGCTGGGTGTGGGGGGATGACGTGGGAGACAAAGTCACCCAACTGAACCGTGCTATGTCCAGGCCAGAGGACAAGCCAAGTTGGTTGAGGGCCCCAAACTTCACTGTTGACTAATAGACACGTGAGAAAGAATAAGTGATTATGTTAAGCCACTCGTTTTGACATGGCTCAGCACGTGGCAGCAACTCGAAAATCCCAAGAGATGGCTGTAACGAAAGCAGTGCTTGGTGGACACACACAGCAACACTTAGACATTGTTAGTGTAACCTAGGAGGTGAATTTGCTCGCAGCTCTCTTCTCTGCCAGCATCTGATCATCCCAGCGAGGGCCCGCCTTGTCTAATCGGCTTTCCCTTGTCGTAGCCCACTCACACTATGGAAGACTCATCCACAGTCATTGCCTGGATCTCCCACCTGACAGGCAGGTGGCACAGTGCGGTGTTTTTCTAAGTGTGTGGAACGCACCTTGCCTATAGGATGCAGACTCCTTCAGTGCCAAAATCACTTCTCCAGCATACGACGTTGCCCACCTCGTGTACTGTGAGTGCTCAAACACTGATCATGAAATTCTTTTAAATGTTTAAAAATTGAATTCCTCTTCATACCCCGCTGGTGAGAGGGTAAATGATACAGCCTCCTTGGTCAAACAGCTTCGAGTTTCTTAAAATGTTAAATATATGTCAACCACATGACTCGAGAAATGAGAGCACACATCCATTAAAAGGCTTGTAAATTAATATTCAATTGAAGCTTTATTAGATTGCCAAAAATATAGAAACAACCCAAATGTCCATCAACAGATGAACAACTGTGGTATATCCATATGACGGAATACTATTAAGCAATAAAAGGCAATGAAGTATTGGTACATGCTATAACATGGCTGAATCTTAAAATAATTATGAGAACTGAAAGATGGACCAAAAAGAGTATATACGAAATGATTACCTTTATATAAAATTCTAGTAAATGGAAGGTAGTATAGAGCAACTGAAAGCAGAGATTGGTTGACTGGGTGTGGAGGGGACAATCACTGTATGGAGAATTCCCACGTATGATGGATTTGCTTCCTAAGATGTACGGGTAGACATCTACAACATGAAACCTGGGCTGTTCGTTTCTACAAAGAAAATAAGAAACATTTGATCGAGGAATGGCGGTAACATAGGACCTAAGGCTACAGAAATACTTCAAATAAAGAGTTAAAAAAACAAACAAACAAAAAAGCCCAATAGGTGTTCAGCTAGAAATAAGTTATTTTAGTTTAAAACACACAGGTTAATAAATATTGGAAAACTTAAAAAATCGCTTTTTTATTTACATGAGGCAATTACATGCTACAACTACTTCTATGCAGCACAACATAAGCTAATCCTAGCCGTTGGAAGGTGTGTGCGCTAAGTGGAAGCTCCCTTGATACATGTACATGAAACTTATGCAGCCCGTCATCAACATTTTACATGTTTTTTCATCTAGTCTTCTCTTTCATGATTTATTCCATTTTACAAGAAAGTAATAGTTATTTTTAAAGGCAGAAAAGACGCATGAATGGTACTGGAAAACAGTAACCTTAGATTTTTCCAAATTGCAAAAACACTGACATGAGATTCGGGGGCAAATTATTCTACTCTGACAAGTAGAAGAAATACTCTGAATTTTCAGTGTGACCCTTTGGCACTAGTGGTTCAGGATTCCTGACGTTTGTCTGGAGTCAGGTAGTTCATGGTCAGGGTTGAGCTCTGGAAAACAGGAAGCTCAGCATCATCCATCAGAAACTTAACAGAATCTGTCATTGAATCCTCTGCAGAACGAAGATCTATGCCGCAGAACATCAGGGAAGCTCATGACACCACCAGAACATGATCTTCCAGTGCAGCTTTTAAACGTTCGTATTTAATGTCCACATTTTACCATAGGATGTATTAAAACCCTTCCTTTAAAAAGAAAAGCAGGAAAACTAAATCTTCATGGAACTATGCAAACTTTACGCCCCTTCCTTTGCCCCTTCGGCACTCAGCCCCGTGTCTATGGGCTGCCCAGAGCACACCGAGTTCCCACGTTGTGTCACTCCCGAGCAGTCCTGCACGTGACAGTCTTCCAAGGTCCCAGCACAAGCTAAAGTGCAAGTGCCCTAAAACGGTTGAGCTGGAGAACCACCCGCCACTTCAGAGGTAGAGAAACTGAGGCACAGAAGGGTTAAGTGACTCATCTATAGTTACACAATTCAAGAAAAAATACAGAAAAGAACAAATACATCCTCCCTGGTCACACTCTGGGCCTCATGCTATGCTTTTTGTCACATTGGGTGTATTTGAAGTAGATGTTTATTTACATCATCCTTGTCCTACTGAGCGTCAACTTTTTACTAGACATTTTCTTGATGTAACATGAAGTTACATTTTCTTAAAGTATGACTTTTTGGTTGCATTTCAAAGCATGTGAGAAACATGGATGAAAATAAACGAGTCGTAAATTTGGACTAAATTCTCATTCCTGTGCCTAGCATTCTAAATCTTTTCAAGTATACGATGGAGGTGTGAGAGAATCTGGCCAGATGTAAAAAATTACCCATAAGCCAAAGGCAGACCCTTCAGATCCATCACAGCAAACGTGAGGCATAAGTGCGGCATACAGAAGGTTGAGGTATCTTAGATGACAGTGTTTTATGGTGTGACTGGTGTGCAAACCGATCTTTTCAACTCAACAGACCTCTAGCTATGAATGTAAGTAAAACATACTAGGAAAAACCATCATGGGCACATTCCTGGGAGCAAGGTCATCGCAAAGGACTTAATGTTACGTTTTTGGTCCCTGAGGAGGCAGAACACCCAGTTTCTGTCCAATCCTGCTTGATGGGCGACCTACGTCCTGGGCGCCCAGCATGGTGAGGACAACTCCTTCTGACCACGAGAGCCAGTGAGAGTTGTGAACAGAGCTAAACTGGAATGTGCCTCTCTTCCCCGGGTCCTGCTCAGCACAGGGTGCCTCGGTCAGGACCCAGCGGGCACCGGAGAAGGCGGTGGGGCTCCGTGGGCCCTCGGGGCCCCTCCTCGCTCGCCTGGATGACCTAAGTGGCTCGGAAGAGGCGTCATCTCCCAGCAGGGATGGGGCAACACAGCAGTGGCCTGCCCTCCTGGCCTGTGGTGCTTGTCCCCACCGGGTGTCACCACTGTCTGGAACGAGCCTCTGGAAGTGAGCACACGTTTACAGAGCCGAGCTGTCCGGAGAGCAGGGGACAACAGGTGACTGCAGCCTTTGCCAGTGTCCTCGTCCATCAGACAAGAAACCCAGAGAACGAGCCAACCCGCGACTGCCGGAATGAGGTGCTGGGACTAAACTGAAGGTGACGAGTCAGCTCCAAGAGGATTTCTTGTCGCTGAGCCAAGAGCAGCGGAGCGTATTTCACGAGCATCCTGATGTGAAAGGACCGGAATGACAGCCAAGCGAGGGTTCCTCCCCCAAGTCCCAACTGTGGGCGGTCCCTGCTCCACGTTTGGTAGGGACCTGGCCGTCCTTCCTCTCCAGAACCTTCTCTGCAGAGATGGAGCCGCCCAATGCCCGGGTGGTCTCGGCGCTGGGTGTCTGGGTGTCGGGTAGAAACCTTAACAGGCCCCGCACTTAATCAATGAGTCAGACAGAGATTCAGATGGGAAAACAAGGCATTGTCCAGGTAGGGGAGGAGAGAGGAGAAATGTGGCCTCTCTAGGGACCCTCCAGAGTAACTCTGCCAAGGGTGATCACAACGCGATTTTCGAGGAGGCTTGAAAATGAGTAGACAGTAGGTATCTTTTTCTTAATTTTATCAGATAAAACCCAAGTACAGTATCATAGTTAATATTCCTCAAATGTATTGACTTCTGCAGAGACCAGTGAGAGACCCCTCCCCATCCTAGGCCCTCTGGTAACACTCGGTTTGAGGCTTTTACTTTGTAATTTCCAACGAATTATGAGCCCACGAATTTGTCAAACAAACACCTAAATCAGAAGTTATGTGTTTTATGTTATACCTGGAAATTGGGCTGTCAGGCTGTGTCCCACACTTGAATACAGTGAGTGACATAAGCTTGGTCACCAGCAGGAAAGCCGCGCATCCTGACACGACACCCACCCTGGCGGCAGATGGGAGCCTGGCCGAGCCTGACCGTCCTGGACCCGTCCGCCTTCCAGAGGAGGTGAGTTACTAAGACTTGGGGATTTTATATTTTACTCTAAAAAAAACTATTGGGATGATCATCCGGGAGTGTCTGTGCCGTAATTGTCAATGAAAACATAATAAGAACAGCGACGATACGTTCAGACTAAGTTTCACACAAAAGATGGAACAAAATAAACAGGAGTTCCACATGACACACGGACTTCCTCAGTCACAGTAGAGCCACGTTACCCTCTTAGTATCTCAGCTTCTTACCGAGGAAATGACTGTTGTGCCTAACACTATACTGACGCTTCTCCATTACATTTCAGAAAGTCCCGTTCAATAAATTAGGGCCTGATTCCTCAAAATACTGAAAGAAAAGCAAGCCTTTAAGAGCTGGTGAAAAGTGAGGAACTTTTTGAACATTTATTATCAGCTAATAAGAGATTTTTCAGTTTTTAAAAGTAATTTTCTTGCTGCCATTAGTTCATAAATCTCTGATGACCCATGGCCACCTCACGTACCTCTGACTTATAAAGCTGAGGTTTACACTGTGTTAAACTGTCCTCATTTTGGCCTCTTTAGTCAAGACTAGGGAACTGTTCCTTGGGTCATTAGAGATATTCTTTTTGGGTGGAAAAACATGCTTTCCTTAGTGAATAACTTTATAAGGTGTTGTTAAATCCCATGTTCCACTTCGCTGCATCTGCCTCCCTCGATTCCACCTTTCAACATGGCACAGTTCCCTGTTTAGATAAAACACTGCACACGAAGGACGTGCCGTCTTGACAGAACACTCACGTCTCCCTGAGCTTTGCACCCGTTTGAGACATACGGAAGGCTGCCAGAGGCAGACAGATGACCTCTTTGCTCTAAATTCTGGTATGATTAGTGGTTATTTTGCATTTCAGGAGTTTAATGAGAGGCTGGGTTAGTAACCGGAGGGTGCTCCGGACCTCAAACAACAGGGAGATGGCTAAATTAACTTTTCGTTATTGCTAGAAATCCTTCTGAAATTCACTGAGTGTGTTCCAACTTGACCAGCCAGGGCTCGATTGTGTCTCTTGTCTCTGTAACACCAGGCACACGGGTGTGTACTGCTGAACAGTCACTCTCATCCAACGGCCTCATTATCAAGCTACGTCATTTATGTCTTCTGAGTGGCCAGTGTTCACTGAAAAAGAACATGGATGCATTTGGTACTGGGTCCCAGTTACACAGACTGAACGCAAATGAAATACCTCAGGCCACTTAGGTTCGTTGCGTTTAGCTGGACGTTGAGCATATGCTAACAGGGTTGGTTTTTTTCCTAACGTGTCTGTAGTCTTGACTCGCCTCCGACAAATGGATGTACTGTTATTTCTAACCTTTACATATTTATATTTTGAAATATCACCCTGTAACTGAGGAGGCTGTGTTTTCAGAGCTGAGAGAACATACACACGGTCATAGTCAAATTAAGTGGATAGTTCAAGTGATCAAGGCACTGAATTTGATCCGAGCTATTGAAAGCCCCCCCGCAAATGGAGGACAGCGTCCAGTCCACGTGCTCCTCTCTCTTTCTCTATTTGCAGTTCACGTGTCGTGGAGTCGGGGCCAGAGCATCAGCTCATTAGATCAGGAACAAATGCATGTACCTCTTTTTCGGATGAGGTTACACGGGCTTAATGCAAAAGAACAAACGACAGATACAGTTACTGTCCGGAGTCAGATTTCAAGACAATCTCTCCCATTTTGAAAAGAATCTTCTAGTAAGGGTATCTGCTCCCCCGCAAAGACTAGCCAGGAAGAGCCCATCTTCACTTTCTACTTAGATAACGTTAAGATGTTTTCAAAGGAAAGAGTGCTCATGAAAGCTTCCAGGTTAATCAGTGGCTATGAACGTGCGATCACTGTCTGAGAGATTCCAGGTTAATTAGTTAATGGCTATGAACGTGAGATCCCCGTCACCAGAGAGACGACACCCAGGCAGCCGTTTAGCATCTCAGGCTGCAGAGTGCTTGGGCCCAAGCCTGGTGCCGGGCATTGCTCCCTACTGTCCCCGAAACCACCTGCTAATGTACAAGCGTCACTAATGCCAGTGACCTGGTGCCTCCTCTACGTCACGTCAACCCGGGACCAGAAACCACATCCATTTCCTGTCCCTCGAGCCACCCTAGCCACTGCGGCGCCCTAGTCTGTCTTCGTGTTGGATTTATTCATGTCCCCAAGGTTGAAGTTGAACTCTTTGAACACCTGGATGAGGACGATGCCCACCGAGACGGTGGTGAAACCACAGGCCATGCCCAGGAAGTCCACCAGGCCCACGTCGGTCCACTCCCGGAACAGCACGGCTGAGGCCAGCAGGACGAGCGTGGTGAAGACGACGTAGTAGATGGCGCCAAACACGGATGAGTCGAAGCACTCGAGCGCCCGGTTGATGTACCTGAACTGCACGATGACGCTGCAGCCCAGCACGGCCAGGAGCGCCAGGCACAGGCCCAGGGCCCGGCGGCTGGACGGGTCGTTGCGGAAGATGTCCGGGGCCGCCAGGCCGATGCCCTTAGTGGAAGGCACGGTGAAGCTCCCGAGCAGGGAGCAGATGCTGATGTAGACCATGATGTTGGTGGGGCCGTGCGCCGGCGCCACCCAGAAGATCAGCAGCAGCAGCATGAGCAGCACGATGCACAGGTAGCCCACGAACACTGCAAGACAGGGTGCCCGTCAGCGCCCCTGAGCTCGGGGCGGGGCGGCAGGGGCGGGGGCGAGGGCCCAGGGACGAGCTCGCGCTCCCCAGGGTGTCCCGGCCTGGGGACCAGAAACCGCGCTCACGAGAACTGATCGGAGCCGCTCGCGTGCCCCGAGCATGGATTTTCAGAACTGGGTCAGGAACCACTGACCCTTTCGGAGGGCAGGACATCCCACCCCCTGTCCCCCAGGGCCTGGCCCAGAGGCACAGCGCCCACTGGGGTCTGCCAGCTTCAGCACCGTCCCCCGCAGTTGTGCGGGGCACTCGAGTCACGTCGGGTACCGTCCTGCCACCCCACTCCCGTTCCGCTTGGGGCTGACACTTGCTTCGAAATTAGGGTTATGGGGGGCTGCAAGGCCTATGAATTCCATTCTCCAATTGTAAAGAGGGTGCTGGGAGTGGGGCCTGACAGGACTCGGAATAGCCTGGACACACACGCCAAGCCGCCCTGTTTCCAAAGGTGGGAAAAGGGAAGTCCGGAGCCTGCTCCGGGGAGGATTCGGGAAGAAGCCGCAGGTACGGGATGGGGGAGGACAACAGAAAGCCGCCCAGGAGGGCGACCTACGCGGGGGAGGGGCCAAGGGTGGCCGAGAGCCGCAGGTGCAGGTTTTGGGGTGGCGTGGCGGCATGACCGCAAGGGCGGGCTCCTCCTGGCCCCGGAGGCCCCAGGCTGCAGAGGGCCAGGCCAGGCGGCGGGATGCCCTGGGAGCACACCCAGAAGGCCCACACGGGACCCCCGCAGTGCTCAGGGGGCTGCCGGCAGTCACCTGGGTTGGTCAGCTTCTCCTCCAGCTCGGCCGGGGTGGCCACACTCTCAGACTTCGGGGAGTGGATGATCAACACGACGGAACCCGCGCAGCTGAGAAGACACCCCAACTTGCCCAGGATGTTGAGCTTTTCCTTCAGGAGGTAGGAGGCTAGAATGGACCTTCGGTTAAAGAGAGAGGGGGCAGGGCTGAGATCGTCCCGTCGGACCTGTCTGTACTCATCGCAGCGACGTCACAGAAGCCCCGTTTCCTTCACACCACCTTTCACTAATTTAGCTTTTAAGAGTAGAGAAGATCAGGTATTTACTGAGGTTGTAATGTCAGTACAGGTAGGAGCTCATGCCAGCGCCATGCACAGCCCATGCACACTCAACGGCTGAGCTCACACCGCTGTCCGGCATCCAGCAGATACGAAGCGCACCGGAGCAGAAAGGTAAGTTTTACGATTGACAAAAATAAAAACATCACTTCTTGATTCTTAAAAGCAAATAATCAAAAACTCTATGTTAGGTGGCAAAGTAGGATACGGAAATGGCTAAAATAATCACAAGTAATTTAGGATCCAAACACTTGAGTTAAAACAAATTGAGAAAATGCACAAATAAGAAAAAATCCGGAAGGTTGACAGTAGCTGGGCTATGGCAGGGCTGGTGATCGCTGCGGGTGACTGATTAACCTTCTCTTCTGCAACGCCCAAAACTTTTTAAGTGTGACTGCGTTACTTTTTAATGCCAAAAAGCATTCCTCGTAAAACGTCTGTTACCTCAGGGCTGCTAACACGTTTCTTCTCCTTTCTTGGTCTGACATCAGAGTGCAGTGTGAATAGGAGGACCTGGGCTTCCAATAACATGGGGCCGGTCACTGTCACTCCCCTGGTGTCTGTGCTGACGAACAGCACTCAGGGGGTGGCAAGCATCCATGGAGACGGCACGGGCCCAGATACAAGCCGGATCATTCCCTTTCTAATTTTCCTTTCACAGATGAAGAAACAGCCTGGAGAGGAGTAGCACTGTGGCCTCGGGCTCAGTGCTAATGGGAGGTGGAACCTGGTGCCGCGGTCCCCCCAGGAGACCCCAGCATCACTGAGAATGTCAGTGATGCGAGAGTCACGACCAGGTGCTAAACTGAGGGGCTGCACAGAACTGCTCAGGCGGGGGGACCGGAGGTCTGGGTGCTCTCAGCGCCTGGGGCTGGGCCCGTGGCCCCTGGGGCCGTACGAGGACTGTGCCAAGGAAGGCAGGGCTGCCAGGCAGGAAGGCAGAGGCAGGAACCACGAGGCTGTGCGCTGAGAAAAGCCCTAAGAAGTGAGAGGCGCTCCGGGGAGACGGGGTGGGTGTTTATGGGAAGGGGAAGGGGACAGCGACATCCACAGAAGGAAGGTGTTGTCATTGGTGCAGATAATGTGACATAGCGATGCTGACTCTGAGGGGTATTTTTAATTTCCAGTCCGGCAGCCACCAGTCCCATAGGCATAGTGACTGCTTTCCTGTTGTCCTTGCCCCCGGAGGTGAGGACTGAGGGAGGCAGGAGGCCAGAACCAGGCGACCGAGGCACATTGACGGCTTGTTCAGAGCTGGGCGCGTCAGCGGATGCGTGTGGGCAGATGTTCGAACACCTGCTTTGCCGCTAGCGAAGTGGGCAGCACAGAACCGCGTCCTTTGGGGGTGCATGACAGGAGGACCTGGCAGCTGCTCCCCTCTGAGTCTGCTCCTCGTGGAGAACGAGTCCCCGCCTCCCCTCTGGGCCAGGGAGGGGCAACCCGATGGCCCTGGATGGGGACAGTGCACTTACCTGCCTGACCCCGGCCCCAGGAGTCACCTACTGCCTGCTCAGAGCTCCCAGGGGCTCCGAACTCGGGCCTGCTGCCTGCCGAGCTGTGACGAAATGAAAGGCCGTCCAACGCCCTCTGCGTCGGGCCCACAGACCACGCCCGAAGGCTGGCCCAGCCATCTCCGTTTCTGTAATGCCTTACCGGGTCACAGCCACGTCCACGCGCTTCACCTGACCCGTGGCTAGACCCAGCACAGTGGTCGACTCGGGCAGGTCAGCAGGGGCCCCGGTGCTGGCAGAAGGGCCACGCCGGGCAGGGCCAGCCCGAGTGCGGTGAAGCCAGGAGCTGCCTCCTCCTGCTCCTCTCCGGACCGACCAGAGCCCTCCTCCTGGGGGCCCAGCCGCCTGCCTCCCGTTGAGTGACAAACCTCCCGTAGCCATCAGTGCCCCGTGTCATTCATCCCAACCTCCGAAACTTCCCAGGGTGGGGTTGTGACTGCGTCATGTCGGGCAGGGGGTGGCAGACGCCCATGTAAAACGCCAGCTGCCTAGAGCTGCTCAGGGTTTCCTCAGAGTCACTCGTCCCCGCGCTGGGAACACTCTGATTCCCAGAAAGTCTTCGGGGCGAGGACCAGGAGAGTGACAGCTCCGCGTGCACCGGTTCCCGTGGACAGTGAGGATCAGAAATACACTACAGCAGGTTTCTAAGGATTAGACCACATACGGTGGGACGCCGAAGACCTCTCTTCAGTTCCAACTTTACCTTTATTATTTCAACGGAGACATTCCAAGTGAAAAGTTTGAGACACACACACACACACACACACACACACACACACACACACTATATCCAAACTACACACTAAACACCAAGGCACAGAATCCCAGCTCTCACCCAAATGGCACTCCAAGGGCACCCAGGGGAGTCACCAGGACCGTGGGGACTGCCGTGTAAGCCAAGAAGTTTCCGATCTGGCCAACAGCCACTGTCAAGAGAACCAGAGGGATGGCACCACGGTTACTGAGCTGTCTCCTGGCAAGGGTGCAGCCTTGAACCTGGCGAGGGCCCGCTCGGAAACGGCGACCACTTTGCCATCACAGGTGAGAAACCAAGTGTGGCAGCGCCTGCACGCTCAAGGGTCCTGCGGCCGCGAGCAGGCCCCATAGCATCTGGCCCAGTCGGTCGGGGGACGCGGCCCAGCCTTGTGTGGGACTTCACAAGCGGGCAGGCGGTGACCGACATGGGACAGCAGCGTGTCCCGCTCTCTCCCAGCACCCTGTCTTAAGACGAGTCGTGCGGAGCTTCTCGTGTCCCTTCAGGGCCTGGGTCCTACTTGGGGGTCGGCCACAGGGCCACACCGACAGGGACACTGCTGACTGCACCGAACAGCCCCGCTCAGCACTAAGACAGCTCGCACGTGGGCTCTCCATGAGAGGAGGCGACTGGCAGCATGACACAATGAGCCTCGCGATAGCTCTGACACTCTACTGCGAGTTTTCTTCATGTATTTAAGGTTCTAAAATCAAATTTCCTTTTGTCTTATATTACAGCACATGACCTGGAACTAAACTCTGAGTGAAGAAACCTGACTTTACAGAGCGAAAACATGAAACGTCACCAAGTGCCACCAGCCCGACTGCGGCCGACTGAGCGGGAGCGTTTTCATTCCCGCAGGCCCCGGACAGCCTGCCCTGGACTGAGGACGGCAGCAGCAGGAGCCGCCGCTCCCCCTCCGCAGCCTCCGGGTCCTCGTCCCAAAGAACCCCACCCCCCGTCCTGCAGAGGACTGACTGACCTGAAGGAAGGGGTCCACGCTGTCACGCGGGTACTCACTTGCAATCGTGCCTGCCCACCACACGACGTCTGTCAAATAGGAGGTCCCTGCGGAAGAGGAAATCCAGGTGTCGGGAGGGGCGGGCGCAAGAGGTGGCCAAGCCGCACCCTGTTACATGGAAACCGAGGCATTTTGTCACGCAAACCAGGCCTGAACGTGACTGGCGAGTCCACACTGTTTGTTCGGCCCAGAAAAAACCTTTGAGTCCGACCGTGGCTAGCGGCATGAGAAGCCGCCGGAAGAGGCACAGTGTTCTTCAAAGTCCGAGCCTGCGTGTGTTTGCTGTGACCCACTTAAGGCGTGGAATCCGGCGACCTCCTGCTCTCACAGGTCACTAAGTTTTTGTGACTGAGAACCTTTCTGATGTGGCCGTCTCTCCACCCACCCTCACCGCTGCTCAGCGCTTCGGCACTGGCGTTTACGCGGTCCCTGTCTCTCTTAGGCCTGTCACAGCCAGGCCCCTCCTGCCTATGTGACAGGTGCCTGCAGCAAGAGGGTCTCCCAGCTCCTGAGACACACGTTTGTCCTTCCTCGGGTGTGCCGAAATGCTCCTGGTCCGAGAGGTTTGTTTCACTTCAGGTCGAAGTACCTAATTCTAAGTGGATGTTTCAATGCTCAGCGTTGGCTATAACAAACACAGGGAGCCAGCAAAACGGAGCCAGTGGGTAATGACCAAGTAGGGGAGATGGCCGAGTCAGAGGATCACCATTTGGCGACATCGTGACAAAAGCCGATTTACACAGGAATCATCATCAGTGGGTGGTCAGATGAGAGGACGGACGTTTACTGAGGCAGGGCGGGCTGTCACACAGAGACCTTATTTATGCAGAGAAACAGCCGTCTTTACAGGCCTCTCCAACCCCTGACTGACACCACCTTACCCACGTGGTGGGAGTTACCACGTCAGCAGTGGGGCAGACCAGCATCACATGCCTCCTGGGAGGGTGTCCCTGCCAAGTTCATCACTGGAATCTCATCGTGAAGAAACTGCGACAGTCTACGGCTTAGCTGGCCTGTGCTGTCCCAAAACAACAAGGTCACGAAACACACAGAGCTGACACCAGTGCAGATGGCAGAGACTAACGCGACACAGCACTAAACTGAAAGGAGGACAGCATTGGAGTGATCAGCCTAACTCCTCTTTTGCAGGAAAACGTGACTTACGGTTCACAAGCATGTGGCCAGGGGACAGCACTTAGCTAAAATGACCTCTGATGGGCAAAAGCACCTGCTGAGGCCTGTGCACAGCTGGTAGAGGACCCACTCCTTAAGCTTCCTGACTGGGTGCCACGCCCGTGGGAACAGGCGCACCTTCTGTGGGGCCGTGCGAGGTGGGTACAGCCAGGCGGCTTTGGCACCACCTGTGGCAGCTGTCTCCTGTCCTGTGTCCTTCTGAGTATATCTGATGCAAATGTGGCCCGTGTTGTCCTGTGACCAGAAAGTAGGGCCAAGCCTAAGACAGGCCCCCGGTGAGCTCTGTGGACCAGTTCTCGGCTATTAGCACAGGATCTGTGTTACATTTCTGGTGTGCTCACCACCCCATGTCCATTTAACAGACTGGCCCTATGCCCCCAAAATGCATGCTGGGTCCCTAAGAAGGAAAGGCATGTCGTTCACGTCCAGAGGGCTGGCGTGCGCAGCTCTGGGACCGGCTCCCAGAAAAGCCAGAAGGGGCGTGTGGAGCATTACGTTTCCATGTCTCTGGAAATCATCCTAAGTGCATGCAGCACACGAAGAAACACCTACTCAAGGAAATCTTCTAAACTGCAGTAAGAACAGGGGGTCTTTAGCATGTGAGACCCACTCCCTGTCCCTCAAATAGTCACTGAACAGGTAAATGAGCAAACAATTCAGAGATGGGGAGGCGTCAGCGGGAGCTGCTGCCAGACAGTACCTGAAATGTCCTTAACAACAAAATCCATGAGGCAAAAATTTTAATGGGCCCCAAACGAAGATGTTTCTCCAAAGGTACGCAAGTCGGCAAAGGAACATGATGAGCTGCTCAAGACCACTCTCGTTAGGAAAAGGCAAATCGAAACCATGACGGAATGTCACCTCGTACCCGTCAGGAGAACTGGAATTAAAATGAAAAATGTGGCCGTCACTCAGAAAGCTCGGGAATCACCGTAAGTGGCAGCGATGCCACTTCGGGGTAGAGAGACCCAAAGAACTGAGATGACCGGTGCGCACACCCATGCTCCCAGCAGCGCAGTTCCCAGCGATCAGCCCAAGCGTCCGTGGGTGAGTGCGCAGATAAACAGCCGGATAAGCAGAGTGCGACGGGGTGTCTTCCTGTTGCTGCACACGAAGCAGCCGTGGACCGTGCGACGCGGCCTGTGACCAGGCCTTGGAAGCGCGAGACTCTGGCGGGGGCCTGGGGCGGCGGCGCTCCCTCTGGGGCTGGAAGGAGCCGCGGCCACGCAGGCCCTGAGGCCGCGGGGCCCGCAGTGGCCAGGGGTGACACGGGGACGTCACTCACGGGGCCGACGTTCGCGGCTGGACCGGCTACCGCCCCGCAGGGCTGGGCCACAGGCTCTGTCGCGGTTTCCCGCTGCACCCGCCCCTCGCCCTCCCCCTTCGGACGGCGCCTTGCCGCGGGCCTCCGGGGGCCCCGGCCCTTTCTGGGGCCACCGTCTGCGCCGCGTGTCCTGCCCACGGGGACGGGCCGACGGTGCAAGGCCCCACCAAGGGCCCCGGAGCGGCAGCCACGGGAGGGCGCCGGCCGCAGCCCGCCCAGGCCCCGGGGGCGGCGCTGGGCTCGGCCGTTCGGGCACGAGTGACCGGGGGCTCCCGGCGGGGGGGGCGCGGCGCCGGGGACGCGGGGCTCCCGCCGGCCGCCGGGTGCGGGCGGAGGGGCAGGCGGCTTGGAGCCCCGACCCCGCGAACGAGGCCGCGAGGCCGCCGGAAGGGCCCGGGGAGAGGCCGGGGGCGCCCGGGCCTCGGGGTGCCGCTCCCCTGGGGTACTGATCCTCCAGGGTGCCCGGCCCTCCTGGGTGCCGCTCCCCCCCAGTCCGCCCTCCGGGAGCCCGCGCCTCCGGCGTGCCGACCCCCTGGGTGCCGCTCCCCTGGGTGCCGCTCCCCTGGGTGCCGACCCCCTGGGTGCCGACCCGCCGGGGGCCCGCTCGCGGGCGCCGCTCCCCCCCGCCCTACCTCGCCGCTTGGCGCGCACGATGCCCTTCTTCTGCAGCACGAACGTGGAGCCGTTCACCAGGCTGGACACCACGGCCACGCCCAGGCCGAGCGACACGGCGGCGGGGCTCGGGCTGCGCGCCCCCTCCCCGGCCCCCGCCGCCGCCGCCGCCGCCGCCGCCGCCGCAGGCCCCATGCCGCCCGCGCCGTCCCGCGCCTGCGCATGCGCGCCGCGGCCGGGAGGGGGCGGGGCCATGCCGGGCGGGGGCGGGGCGGGGCGGGCCCGGGGTCCGCGGAGCCGGGACGCGGCTGCGACCTGCGGGGTCGGCACCAGGGCGCGGTTCCCAGCGCCGCGGAGCCGGGACGCCGGGGGGCGGGTACCTGGGGAGGCTTCCGGGCGCCGCGGAGCCGGCTCCCGCGGGCGGGTCCGGGGCCAGGGGCGGGTGAGCGTGCAGAGGGGGGAGTGAATGGGAGGGGCCGTTAAGCGAAGGGGTGTAACGGGGGGCGGTGGTGAGAAAGCGGGTTAAGGGATGGGAGGTCCGTGTGCGGTCCCCTGATTTCGCAAATAAAACTCTACGGGACGGCCAGTTAAGTTTGCACGTCCGATGAACAAATACTTTCCTCGCGGGTGTCCCATGCGACGTTTGGTGCCCGTCCCCAACGCCCCCCAGCATTTCTGCAGAGATAAGAAGAAAGGATTCTTTGTGGGAAGTGAAATTTAAGAGACTTGGACTGCGCATAACTGTTATTTCTTTTTTAAACTTTTTTTTTACTGTTAAATATAAAATATGGAAAATACATAAAACAAATAAATAGTGGAACAAACTAGGATTTTGAAGTTTATATCTGGGTGACCATCTCCCAGGCCAAGACCTAGGAGGCTGGCAGCTGCCAACCTTTCTGCAGCTCGGTCGTCTCTCACTCCCCAGGGGACTATTCTGCTTTTCTTTGCGGTTTTACGTTCTAAGGGTAGGGCAGGGTCAGAACACGATAGCCTGTGGACCCAACCTGACACCAGACTCCTTTTAAAGTTTTAGCGGAATATAATCACACCCCTTCCGTAATGTACACTCTGTGGCTTCTCTCGTGCTTCAAGATCAGAGACCTGGATGTCTGGCTAAACCTTAAATATTTTCTATCCGGCTCTTAACACCGCTGTCCTTGGTGTGGGGTAGGATCCACAAAGCTGGCAGTTTGCTGCCCCCTGCCGAATGCTCTAGCCATTTCCCCCCACCTGCGGCGGCTCACCGCAGCCCACTTCTCTCTCTGGCAGTTTCCTTGGCAGGGTGGAGAAACCCAGCCAGAGAATCTCCTCGGAGCAACCCCCTTCGTCGACTGAGACTATTATAGACTGAACTGTCTTTCCACTTCATTTTTCATTTTCGAATATTGATTTTGTATCCTACGATCTTGCTGACACGAGAATGAGCTCTAATAAATTTTTAGTAGATTCTTTACGATTTTCCATATAAAACTCAGTTCATCTGCAAATAGAGAGTTTTACTTCTTTTCCAATCAGGTTGCCTCTCTTTTTCATATCTAAATGCCCCGGCTGGAAACTCGAATCTGTTGAATGTGAGGAAAAGAGCAGACGTTTTTGTCTTATTTCTTGTTTTGGTCACTCTTGTTATTTCATTACATCCTTATAGGTTCTGTGCCCATCAACATAGCAGCATAACTACGGCTGTTTGCGGTGTGTTCTAAATCAGATCGGGAGGGGGAATTTTGACATTTTAAATTTTCTCCCATTCAAAATAGTTGTATTACCCGAGATTTGACTCATACATTATCTAGAGGTGTGTTCTTTCACTTGCAAGTGTTCACAGAGTATCCTGTTATTTTTTTAATTTTAACTTTAATTTCATTATATCCAGAGAATATCCTTAATACGACTTCAAGTGTTTTACAATTCTCGTAAGGTCTGTTTTACGGCCGCTGGCTCAGTGGTACCCAAAGTTCTGACTCCCGTGGCCATTCCCCTGCGCCGGATCCTCCCAACACCCAGCCCAGGAAGTGGTCACGCGCTGCGTCCTCGTCCCGACGGGTGCCCCTCGGGTGCGGCCAGCCTCCCGGCCCGGAAGTAGCCACCTCTGAAAGGCTCGCCGGGCCTTTCCGGGAGTGCTGCGTGCGAGCGTGCGTGCGGCAGAAGTCCCGCCTCCCGGCGCCAGCGGCTGGCCCAGACCGCAGGAGGTGCGCCCCGGGGAGGAAACTGAGCGAAACTGAAGGCCGCCGGAGGCCCGGGGGCGGGGCGACGGGGCTCCTCTTCCCCATTGGCTGGGCCCGCGGGGCACCTCGCTGCGATTGGCCGGGTTGCGGGGGCGGGTCCCCGCGCGCGCCTGACCCCGGGCCGCGGGAGCTGTCGGGATCGCGGCGCGGGCGGCGGCGGCGGCGGCTGGGAGGCCGCGTCCGCGGGGCGCGCGAGCGGGGGCGCCGGGCGGGCGCGCGGCGGGGCCTCTCCCCGGGGCGGCGGCGCGGGCCGGGGCGCCGCGGGCGTTGACGCGGCTCCGGGCCTGGGCCTGCGCGCGTCGTCCGCGGCGCGCGGCCGCGTCCACTTCCAGGTGATTGCGGTGTGGGGTTTCCTGAGGAAAACGTTCTGGGGACAGGTGTCGCGCGGCGCCCCCTGCAGCGGGGGCCGGGCCGGCCCGACGCGGGCGCTGCCCTGGCCTGCCCCGCGGGCCGTCACGTGTGGGGGAGGCGGAGCGGCTGGCGCTACGGGCCGGGCCCCCGGACCGTCCGCTCCCGGCCTCGCCCCTCCGTCCCCGCCCTCCTCCCGTCCCCCTCTCCCCCCGCCGCACCGAGCCTGGCCGGAGGGTCTCCGTGAGGTTTTCCCGGCCCCGGGCGGCAGCCTTTCCGTTCCCCCCGCAGGCCCGACGGCGGGCGCGGCCGCAGGAAAGATGCCCTCGGACTCCTTCTGTTTGGCCGCCCAGGCCCGGCTGGACTCCAAATGGCTGAAGACGGACATCCAGGTGGGCGTCGGCGTGCCTGCTCGCGTGCTCCTTCCTCCACGCTTACCTGCCCGGCCACGGCGTCTGCGGGCGCGGGGAAGGGGATGCACGTCGGCTCTGGAGAGAGACAGGTTTATTTCCTGGAGCTTCACGTGCACCTGTCATCGCACAGTTCTTAGGGTCCTTTTTACCGCTCATGAGTAGCTGGATTTCAGTCACTCCGGGTGCGCGAGGAGACGTAGGTTCGGGACAGTGCCCCAGAGGAAACACGGGTCACGGGTGCTGAAGCCGGTCAGTGTCGAGGAAAAAGTGATTGCTGACCTCCGTTTTACATAATTTCTTCGGTTTTACGTACTAAATGTGAGGAATGAACGCTGTTGCTTAGACAAAGCTGCACCTTTGGAGCCTCCTGCAGACACACATTAGGGTGCAGGTCTCACGCCCACACCTGTCTTGCTGGGGATGCCCATCCCACTTGGAGTGGGAAGTGTCCCATCTCTTAGTTGGGGCTTTGTGTAGGGAACAGAATTGACACCTGGGGAATGCCTAACAGGTGGGGCAGAAACACATTTCTTAGTCACAGGGCTTAGAAAATCTGTTTTCTACAGCTGTTTCTGTTTGAAATGAATGCCCTAGAGGTTTCTAGTGACCTCGGAAAGGAAGAGGTTTTAGGGACTGAACACTTTATATGTGTGTATTGTTAAGAGCACAGATGGTGGTCCTAGCCTTTCTTGATCGTTTGTGTTTAAATGCGTCCGGCCTGTGCCCTGCGCCCAGCCGCCTCTGATGGAGTGCCCATCGTGTGGCGGGCACGTGCCTGGTTTTACTTACCTAATGCTCGTTATTTCTTCACCACTCTAATTGTTGTGCGGAGACCCTTGAATTGTTCCTTTACAGCTCTCTTGAAGAGGTAATAAAATACAGAGCTAAGAGTGTTAGCTCCGTTTACTGCCAGTAACATTCTTATATTTACAGTAAAAGTCCTGTCTGGTGTTCTTGGTGGGTTTTCAGTACACCAGAGAGTCCATTAAGCAAAGGAGCCATAAAAAAATAGTGCATGGTACCTGTTCTTAATGTGAGGCCCGGGGTCAGAGAATGGCGTTATCCTGTTCTTTCTTGCATAAGCTATATACTCAGGTGAATTTCCTATAGTTTCTATTTCTGGGTTCTTTGAAGTGGAGCATGAAATTAGATGTGTGTGAAGCAATTTTTAAAAACCTTTTGTTTTGAAATAATAATGCACTCACAGGAAATGGCAAAGAAAGTAGGGAGGTCACTGCATACTCTTTATCCAGACTCCCCCAGCAGTGACATCTCATGCAACATCAAAACCAGGAGGTTGACACTGGTGGTACCTTGTGTGCATAGCCAGTGCCGCTTTGTCACACATCTGTCTTTGTAACCACCACCACTCTGAAGATCCAGATCTGCTCCATCACCCACAGGGCTCTCCCTCTGCGTCACACTCTTCTCTCCCACCATCACTGACCCCTGGCAGTCACTTACCTGTTCTCCATCTCTATAATTTTGTCATCATGAGAACGTTGTATGGTATGTGACCTTTTGAGATTGGCTTTGTTCACTTAGCATAATGCTCTTGCGGTCCATCAGAGTTGTAGAACATACCAGTAATTAAATTTGGAATATTCGTTTCTTCTAAGCATCAACTTGAAATGATGAGGCATACAAGTTAGCTTTTAAGATTAAAATTATTAAATGTGTATATTGTCACTTGATGGTTAGAAATATCAGTAGGTTATAAAACATGAACATCTTGGTAAATTATGTTCTCATGTTTAACGGTTGGTAAGGTGTAGAAACGAAAGCATTTTGTAAATACAGATTACTTGATTGATGTTCATGATGACTTGTGATGTCTTCCATGTTTTTTTTATTCGTGATTTGGTTATTTATATCTTCTCTATATTTTGGATCAGTTTTGTCTGGGGTTTATACATCTTGTCAGTCTTTTTCAAGAACCTGACTTTTAGCTTTGGTCTTGGAAAACATCAATAATAGTTATAAGGGAAAGGAAACAAGTTTACTATTAGACTTTGACAAGAGGCTTTATGCAGAAGAAAATTGAGTAACACATTTCAAGCACCCGAGAAAAATGGGAGCCCAGGATTTTATGTTCTAGCACAACTGACTTTTTAGATGGAAACTTGTCAGCGAGCGAGAACTCAGGAAATAGTGTTTCCATGAGCCCTTCCCGAGGCGTCGAAGAGACACAGATTGTCAGGTGACTGCTTACGGTAGATGGCCAGGACGACGACAGGCCGTAAGCCTGCAGCCACGTGCAGGGCCTGGAGTACGCGAGCTTTAGAGGGAGCGCGCGCGGTGGCGGCGGGTTGTAGTTAGTACGGCGGTTCTGCACATCTCATTAATGCCGTGCATTGATGTTTTCACTCTGATGTGGTTTTCATCTGTAGGCAGGCCATTCGGGTCCTTCTTGTGTCTTCCGTTTCACCTGTCATCCTGTGTGTATTTGCGAGCCGTCGGCGCCCATCTGTACTAGAGCTTTTAATGTTCTCGTCTGCTGATTCCATCATCTCTGTCATTTCTGGATTCCTTTCTATCGATTGACGACTCTGGTATGGGCATGTTTGCCTGGTGGTTTTCACTGAGTGCTGGACTTGAGAAATACTGTACCTCGGTGCTGGTTCTGTTCGATTTCTTTGAAGACCACCGGTTTTCTCTGGCATGCAGTAAGTTACTTGACCTTTTCAAAGCTTGATCATCTGGCTTGTCTGGGCTGCTCTAGCCCAGTCTCCAGTCCTGAGCTAATTTATCTGGGCCTTCTCAGGGTTCTGCCTAGTGCTTGGTGTGATGGAGAGTTGTCTGCTTTGTCTTGGACATCATGTCACACAGCAGGCTGTGGGTTATGGCGTCCCAGCTGCCTGCAGCAGACCCGATGACATGGCCTAGAAGATGGAGGGAGCTCCCCATGGGGTGAATGCTCACCAGTTAATTGGCAAGGGAGATAAGAGAACTGGCATTTTCATCCCCCCCCTTTATTCTTCCCTTTTTAGACTGTCCTGTGGTTTCATCGTGCCAACCTTTAGAAGAACACCCCCATGCCTAGCGAGTGTGCCTGCAGGATAGCGGCTCTGTGGGGGGTGGGGTGGGGTTGGTGCCATCACACAGGCGGGAAACCTGGAAAGGGCCAGGTAGTACATACTTCTGTGGGCCGTGTGTTCCCTGTGACGACTACTCACCTGTGCGTTGGCATGTGAAAGCAGCCACAGACAATATGTAAAGAAATGAGCATGGCTGGGTTCCGATAAAACCATGTATGCTGAACTCTGAATGTCATAGTTTTTAGGGATCTTGAAATGATTTCCTTCTCTTATTCTCCAAATACTCAAAACTAAAAAGCATTCGTAGTTTGTGGGTCACAAGATCAGGTGGTGGGCCAGATTTGCCCTGTGGTCGGGTCGTAGTTTGCCGACCCCATAGTAACAAGCTGTGCCATGGGCGTCATGTACATCTTGTCCTGTCTTCTTGTCCCTTTCCCTCACGGCCCTGTCCTAGCATCTGACAAGTAGTGTCAGCACTTTAACCCATTGCTCGGGCTCTCCTTTCCAGGACAAAGTCTGTGTCTATGTTTGTTTTCTGATCCACTCTTGATCTGTTTCTGTCATCTTCTGTTTTTTTTTTTTTTTTTTCATGTTTCAGTCCCATGGTCTTGTCTCACCCATTGTAATTTCTGTTTGAGCTCCAGATGCTGTGTATGGAGTTCGTCATGATCATTGCAGGCTCTGAGTGACAGCATTCACCTCCATAGAGGACCCAGCCAGCCAGTGGCACCAGCAGCCGCAGGCCGCTGCAGACTGGTCAGGAGAGAGCCACAGGCCACTGCAGAGTGGTCAGGAAAGAGCCCCTGGGAAGGCTGTCGGCCTCTACCTCACTCTACTTCTGGTGTGTGTGGCCCCGAGGTCCTGCTCAAAGTGAGGAGTATCTGCTAGGCCTCTGCCCCGTGGGGACGCTGGCGCCAGCCTGCCTGGCAGCAGCTCCGCTCAGCTCTTGGTCCTCTCGCGAAGATGGCAGGCACTGTTGGGGAGCAGCCCGAGGCTCTTGCTGTCCTCCTCTCTTGTGTCTCAGGCTGCCTCTTCTGGCTGCCTTGTCATCTCCAGACAGGTGTACCTTATGTTCCCCTGCCTGACCTTCCCAGTTGCTTCAGAAATCTGTCCTTAAAGTTTTGTGTAATTGCTATGTTCTGTGTTCAGTAGGTGCTGAGTAACTTGTTTTTTCTGCAAGGCTAATACAAAAAGGTGGAGCCCTTTACGTTTGTCATCTGCGAATATTTGAACAGATTACATTGAACAGATTACATTTAAGGCATATTTTAACAATAGAAAAAAGAAACATCTTCTAACCTGTAAGTGCATCAGAATGCCACATGTTGACTTGGCATATTCTATTTTGCGTCATATTGTGTAACGATACAGTTCTGAGGTGGTCATTTGAATACATACCTTATGGGTTGGCCCGCCCATGCTGTTTGGTGTTCAGGTGTCGGTAGCACCCTCGTGGGGCACTACACGGTTCTCCCATGCATCCTCTCTGCATGTCATGACTTTGGTGGGACTTAGGCCTCTTCCCTAGCTCTACCTCTGGCAGGCTTGGTGTTGTGTGACCTTGGTCAAGTCATTCAGCTTGTTTATTGTCTTTCAAAAGTGGGCCTGTTATTACCCCCTTTGCTTATTTTTTAGGATGAAAATGCCTTTCCCTGCTGTGTCACTGTAGAGGTGTGAGGTGGGAATGTATGAGGCAGATGAAAAAGGGTCCTAAGACCAGATAATGCTGATTAGGAGCATCTGCATTGGGTGCAATAAAAGTTAAAGGAAATGCAAACCTTTATTCCCCCCCATGGGGAACATCTGTGTGAGTTAGCCGCTCGTGACTAAATTGACGACAGTTGTACACGTCCTCGTACACCGGCAGGCGGAGGTGGCCTTCGTTTCTTGTGTAGGCTGCTCTCAGCGCCTGGCTTGTTTTCCAGTTTGCTGGCTTCGTTCTCCTCGGGACCCTGTGCTTCCCTCCCAGCGTCCTGGGACCTCCTTCCAGGGGCTCCACCGCTCCTTCCACAGTCTAGCTCTGGGGAAGTGGCCTCATGCTGCCTTAGTCACGTTCCGCCTTGAGTATGTCCAACTCAAGGTGCGTAGTTCAAAAGGCCCTTGCAATACTTTTCTGATAGACATAGGTTATATTTGCTTGTTCCCAAGTGTAGATTTTGCTTTTTTATGATTAAATTTTAACTTTGAAGATGGTAATCATATGTTTTAGAAGTAAAAATATATAAGGTATTCTCAAAATCTTGCTTTCATTCTTCTCTGCTGCCTTCCATCCATGTTCCCCTTCACAGTGCCACATAGGTAATCTTTGTTCTAGTTTTTCTTTGCACAGCACATGCAATCGTGTGTCTTTTCTCGGACCTTCTGCAAAGGTTAGCATAGTATGTACACTGTTCTGTGCTGTGTCGTTTTCACTTACACATACGTATTGGGATAATTTTCATTAAATGTTGAATGATTGAATAAATAAGAGGAAATGAGTTTTTTTCCTATCATTCTTTAAGAGTTACATTGTGCATATGATCACTCTAAGTTTATCTTATTTGTCATTGCCAGCTTGCGTTCACAAGGGATGGGCTCTGTGGTCTGTGGAATGAGATGGTTAGAGATGGAGAAATTGTATATACTGGGACAGAATTAACCCAGAACGGAGACCTTTCTCCTAGAAAAGGTAAGAGCCTTGAACTAGTGTTTTCCATTTTGCAGAGACCTGTGTAAATTGTATTTTATAGAAATTTTGGAACGTGCTACAGAAACTGCAGTGTCCGAGCATAACTCTGTGAAGCTTTGTTTTCACTTTGGGGGTTGCGGTCTAAATGATAGTATTTCAGGCTGTCTGAATTTCATCGTTCGATGTGCATTGAAGGCTTAAAACCACCTCCCTGTGTGGTCTTTCCTCTGATGTCTCACCTGTCTCGCCTTGGCTAACCCTAGTGATTTTGAAGAAGAGCTAAATCCTGATTCTTCAGCTCAGGGGTTCTCCCCTGGTGCGCCTTGGTCAGACTCCCTCTGGTCCCACCCCCAGAGTTTCTAATCTCTTAGAGTTGGTACTGGGCCTGGAAATGTGCATTTCTAGCACTTTTCCAAGACCTGCTGACGATACTTGCTTTTCAAAGAGTGCGTCACATCTGCTTGTCCATTGGGAGTCGGGGCTGCTGTGTGTGCTGCTGAGAAAGAACATTCAGAAGCGGAGGTCACTGGGCAATTCCTCACTTTGTGGATTGCACTGGACCTGTCAATAGCGATGATTCATGTAATTAAAAAAATCATCGTTTAGCTAACGATGCGTGTTGTAACTTAAAACTTTTCCATTTCTGGGAGGGACATTCGCAAAGAGACTGACAACTGGAAGTTAAATTTTGAAAAGCAATTTATAGATTAAAAAATTTTTTTTAATTTTCCAGATGACGGTGTTGATACTCAAAGTGGAACAAAGAAGGAAGATGGTAATGACAAAGAGAAAAAGGACGAAGAAGACACCCCCGCACTTACACGAAGAGCCAAGTCTATCGTGGAGAGCTGGGTGTGGGGCAGGCAGCCAGGTCTGGTGGCCGTGGGGTTCTCGGGCTTTGGAGGGTGACCAGGCCCCCACCTTTCAGCACGTCATAGAATGTTAAAAAACTTAACATAAATTTTTTTATATTGCAGTAAACTATATATAATATGCAATTTACCATTTAAACCATTTTTCAGTGACAGTTCAGTGACGTTAAGTCCTTTCACGCTGCTGTGCACCTGTCCCCACCGTCCATTTCTGGAACTTCTTCATCTTCCCATACTGAGACTGTCTTTGTCAGACCATAACTCCCCTTTCCTCTGTCCCAGGCCCCTGAAAACCACCATTTGGCTTTCTCTCTTTAGGGTTTTGATCTGTCCGGTGACCTCACGTCGGGTGGAATCATATATTTGTTCGTTTGTCTCATAACGCTTTTCATACTGAATTCTTTTTTGTCTGCTATTAAATTTGTCTACACCTGCTTTTTGTAACTTTACTTTTTAAAGTAGAAAATGCAGGTAAACAATATAAAATTCAATTATTAAAAGAACATATAAAATAAAAGGTTTTTTCCCATCCCTCAAAAAAAGAACGTGGTTTCAAAACATGAAAACAATCAGTAGGTTTTTTCTCTCTGCCTAGGAAAAGTGCTACTGATAAGTGTTGAATTTATAATTTTGTGTTAAAATGTTACCACAGTGTTTAGAGAGAGGCAGCACACCATCATGGCTGAGAGCAGTCTGTCCCGTGTGTCACACTCATCCGGGTGACCGTGGGCAAGTTGTCCATGTCTCGGTATTTTCCTCCGTCGAGTTCACACCCTTCTCGATCACGACGTTGAGGGCCATCCGATGTGTGCGAAGTGCTGTCCATCTTGGGCACGTGTTAGGCGCTCGGGTGTGACTGTGAGCGCTCATTAACACAATTACAAGCTGTGCCAGGGCGTTGAGAGGCTGGACGTTTCCTTTTTTCCAGATGCGAGTGAGCTGAAGGAGTGCCTGTCCGTGCTGGTTAAAGAGCAGCACGCTCTGGCCATCCAGGCAGCCACCAGCACCCTCTCCGCCCTGAGGCTCAAGCAGCGGCTGGTCATCTTGGAACGCTATTTCATTGCCTTGAGTAGAACCGTTTTCCAGGAGAATGTCAAGGTTAAGTGGAAAAGCAGCAGCATTTCTCTGCCTCCCGTGGACAAAAAAAGGTAACAGAGATGCAGAAGGAATTCAGATGCCGGAAAAATACAAGAGTCAGGCTGCTTCGTCCACGGAAGTTTGGTTGGGGCTTTCAGTATAGTTCCATTTTCATCTGTATATAATGCTTTTTGCATGCTTTTTCTTTTCGAGTGTTTTATGTAATCTGGAGCGTGACGCCAGAGTGCTTATACGGTGACCGGCTCTGCTGCGCTGTCTGGGCCACTATTTTAGACCTTTTTCTGACAGTTTCTGTAGAAGCCAGCCAGAGGTTTGCTTCGGTACCTCTAGATTTGAAAATGGGATCTGAACAGCGCATTTGTTTTGTTTTGCTACTAGGTAGGGAGTAGTCAGATTGTACAGTTTAGTGCCCAGTAAGTTTACGTGCTTCCTTTTTTTCCTCCTGATGTGATTTTCTTACCCTTTATTACAAGAGACGCTCTTAGGCCTGTGGTTTTTCACATGGGTAGACATCAGCAGATTTTCTCTTCGGCAGTAACTGACAGCCCTTAGAATGCTCAAGGTTTGTGTAAAACCGTATTGGTCCAGTGTGTTGCTCTCTACCAGGCTTTTGTTCGCAGCAGGCTAGACTACAATTTCCAGGTAGAATTCACACTTTATGTGGTTAGGAGAGTTGCTTTTAGTTGTAATATCGATCTTTATTCCTTACAGAGCACATGGAAAGTACGGGAGGCAGGAAGAAGCAGGGGAAGAAAAGCCTCATTATCTTGCCTCCCAGGGACAAGACGTGCTAAGTGTCGCATCTTTCCTTCTTTTCCTGTTTAAATCTAATTGAAGTCACGTCACACGTCATATATTTGAGTCCTGGTTTTAGGAGAAATTGAACCAAATGACGGAGGAGGATTCCAGCCTATGTGATGATGGCATGGCTCTTCCCCGCTGGCCGAGAGTGGGTGGCCATCTGTGTTGGTCGTTGGGTTGTGGCCTCTCTAAGCACTCTGCTTGTTGACTCTCAGTGGATTCCCTAAGATGTAGAAGTCGCTGAGAGCCCAGCTGATCTTTCTGTGCTCTTTCCTTTGTGGTGACAATTATGGGTAGATGGATTAATTGAAATCTATTTTTCATTATTAGAGGAAATGCCTCTGTTGTAAAAATTCATTTTGAGATAATCGTAGATTCATCTGCAGCTATGAGGAACGGTACAGAGAGATCCGGTCCACCCTTCACCCCGTTTCACCTCTTGCGGTGGGCGTTTCCCACTCAGCATCATTCCCTAGAGAGCCTCCAGATGCCCGCACGTGTCAGCATTGCTGAATGGGACGCCATGGTGCGGATGTGCCATGTTGGGTTTCCTGGTTTGCCTTGGGAAGGATGTCTCGAGGTGACAGTTTACAGTTTTTGCGTGTCAGGGATAAAGCTGCTGTGCATATTCGTGGGTGGGTCTCTGTGACCCTGAGATTCTGGGAGAAGGGCCTGGGTCACGTGTAAATGCTGGGTCTCACGCGTGGGTCTCTGAGCCGCTGCCACACCCCTCCGCCATGTTGTGTGTCCTGCGTGGTCACAGGCCACGCACGAGAGGCCTAGGTTCTCCACGTGTCCCTTTGTGCTAGGGGCTCTGTAGCTGCCTGGTGACGTCCCCAACTTTCTGGAGATGACCTTGTTTCTTAGCCTACTGGGTAGTGTGGGCTGTGCCTTTTCATGGGGCCAAGCTGCTGTGGTTCCCGTTCTCGAGTGGGAAACGGGGAGCCCCTTGCTGAAGATGGAGCGGTCCTTACACCACGCAGCTCAGGACTGCTGGGTTGTGTCCAGCCACAAGGTCACGACTGCCGGGACCCAGTTCCTCGCTGCCTGCAGCAGCTCAGGGTGCTCTGTTCGGGGTGCTCCCCGCCTCATGCGAGAAGCCGCAGCATGTGCGTTTCTGCCTTCAAGACCTCGTGTCTTATCGCACGTCCGTATCGCCTGCTGTTTACTTCTCATTCGGGAGGGACGTTTCACGCCCCCCCCTTCCTGTCTCCCAGGCGGCCTCCTCTCCTTGGAGGCCATCACAAACCACGTGTCGTGCGTCTCCTCAGAGCTCCGCTGTGCACGGCTCGGGACCCACACACACACGTGTACCAGCTGCCTCTGGGTGTCCCCATGTCTTCATGGCGGGTTTCACTTGACATCGTGTCTTGGGGAGATCGTTCCATATTATTACCTATTTTTAATAGGACTTCCCTGAATATGAAAGCAAATGATAGTAAACTTTGAGGACAAAGTATGTAGTAGAAACATCAACAGTGTGAAGTTGAAAACAGTTACTTGCTGTGCACGATTTGCATGATCAAGTTCATGTGGGATGTGCATTTTGTATTCTAGTTTCTGGTCTTTTTAGGGTGACTTCTATGGTAAACCAGTTTGTATAACTGTGAAATATTTAAAATGAAACCAAGTCTTGTTGAATTGATGTAAAAGACCCATGGCAGTGATGAGCACTGGTTTGGGAGCGGGCGACCTGAGCAGGCTAAAGGTGAAAGAGCATAGGGCAGGTACGTGGGACCTGCGCGCCTGGCAGTCACCTACTCTGCAAGGGCAAGGGCCGAAACTAGCACCCCAGCTCTGCCACCTGGAGGGCCCAGGACACACTTTGGTGGCGCCTTCCCTACGACTGATTTGACTTTGGCATCTGCCATTCCTCTGACTGACCAGTTGTCATCTCACGCGTGTTGTCTACAGCGTCCGGCCCACAGGCAAAGGGGTGGAAGGACTGGCGAGAGTCGGCTCCCGGGCAGCTCTGTCCTTCGCCTTCGCGTTCCTGCGCAGGGCCTGGCGGTCAGGTACGTGCCTGCCCCATCCCGCCCCACACGCCGGGGCCAGGCTGTCTCCGCTTTGGCCACTGCGCGTCCCTGGGCCAGGGGACCTCCTTTCCCTTTTTGTAAATGACGGGCTTCAGAGTCTTCTTGGCCTTTCGGGGTCTGCTCCGTTTTAAAGAAAAGGGGTAAAATCCACCACAGGCCCCGAGTCCTCACGCCCCCTCTGCCAGCAGGAGCAGAAAATGTGGACCGGGCTTGGGGCAGCCGGGTCCCATTCACTCCCTCGAGTGCCGGTGGTGGCTCCCTGCGAGGAAGCGGGGGACTTAGCCTGGGACGGCAGCCTGCTTGCGCGGGTGCCAGGCCGTGAGGGGCTGCCCGGAGAGCAGGGCCGGCCTCGCTGGTCACCCTGACGTGCGTGTGTGCCCAGGGGAGGACGCAGACCTGTGCAGTGAGCTGCTGCAGGAGTCCCTGGACGCGCTGCGGGCCCTGCCCGAGGCCTCGCTCTTCGACGAGAACACAGTGTCCTCCGTGTGGCTGGAGGTGGTGGAGAGAGCGGCCAGGTTCCTGAGGTCCGTCGTCACTGGGTGAGTCCCCCCCACCCTCCCCCGCAGCCAACGGCCACGTGGCTCGACGAGCCTCGGGTGTCGCAGTCCCTTCTCCAGTGCTGTGCGCCCGGGGCTGGCTCCAGCGGCCTTGAGCCCTCGGGCTGCAGAGCGCAGCACTCGCTTTCTGGAGGTGGCACTGCGGAGGCCCGGAGCTGTCGTCGTGAGTGGAGTGGCACGTGAAAGACATTTTTCCAGTTAATCTCAGATGTTTTAGGACTCGAGGCTAAGTCATTCATAAAGTGTTGGAGCACCTGTGTGTGCCGCTCAGAATATGGATGCCACCGTTTGAGTGACGGGTGTTGCCTCAGACGGCGTGGGACAAAGCAGCCACTCGAGATGAAAATGTTTACGTCTAGTCTTCTTAGTGTACAAAAATTAAATGTGGATCATTTTTCTATAAGGAAAAACACGGAGTCTGGTCTTGGGTGCTGTGTATTTTTGTTATTTTTTTTTTATAATGCCAGTTTATTTTTATTTTTTCATACTACATATACATAATTTTTCCTAACATTTTATTTTTTTTCCTCCTCCCCTCTCAATGGTTTTTTAATTTAAAGAAAACCCATATATTTAATACAAAATTTAGCAGCCCAGCCACACTTAGAGGAAAAGTGAGTCCCTCCTCATTCCCTTCACCAGAGCTTTACTGTGTCCCTTCTAGCAGGAGGGGACACCTGTGGTCTTAGGGCCAACTGGCTTGGAGTGTGGGTACAAACATTGCCACTGGGCTTAGTGGGGTTCCTGAAAATGGACTTCGACTAATTTCAAAAACTCAAACATAGTGGCGATGTTGGAAGATCCTCCCTTCCCCATCTTGATTAAGAAGACTTATTGTTATTGGAAACAAGGAAAAGTTGAAATTTGTTTCTTTGATCAGAGATAAAAGTAAGCATGGGGATTCTGCCTAGAGGTTTTCTGGTGCTTGTTCAAATCGACCCTTCCCCGGTTCTGTAGGAATGTTGATTCTCCAGTCACATGTCACTGAAACTGGAAGCAGATCTAACCATGTTTCTACTCATGATTTGAACAGTGATATGATTTTACGTTACAGAAGTTTGGTGTCTGTCTTTTAATGTAATAATTTAACTTAATAAAAACATCTTTACAAGTTAATTCGATCTTTTAAAATCTAATTAAATTTTAATTGCAAGTCTCAGAAACTTGACTGTAAACATTAAAACGTGTTTCTCAAGAGAGAGAATGTAGTGGAGGTAACACCGTAGTGTTCTTTTCAGTGTGTTGTCTTTAAGCTCTGACGCTGTCTTGTTCCTTCATCCGCTGCTGTCATTTCAGGGACGTCCACGGGACGCCGGGCAACAAAGGGCCGGGCAGCATCCCCCTGCAGGACCAGCACCTGGCCCTGGCCATCTTGCTGGAGCTGGCTGTGCAGAGGGGCTCGCTGAGGTGAGGGCGCGGCAGGCCAGGGCCTTGGGGAAGGGCCTCCGGTCCGAACACCTCGGCGTTAGTGGTGTTTCGCCTCGGCGACCGTAGCATAGGTGTGGGGTTCCATGAGCCCAGAACTGCGTCCCGGGACACGCTCTTCTCTTTCAAACCTGGCACACAGCCCTCCTTCGCTTTCTTTTGTGTACAGCTTTATAGCACTCTAGGAACCGTCCTTTCTTTCCTCCTCTTACTTTTTTAAAAGTCGTCGTTTGCACTGCCGTAAGGTCCTAGAAGTTCTCTGCAGAAAGTGCTCCCTGGGCTTGTGAGCTCTCTAGGCCTCTTACCCGCAGAAGGTGATGCCTGGTGCTCACATCCTGGCACAGTGATTTTACCAGCCAGAATTGTTTTGATGGCATTATTTTAGTTTCCTTTCATATTGAAGGAATTTATTCCGTTTTGTTTAGCCGTCTGCCTTTATTGCGACAGGCCACGCCGGACAGAGTTCCCTCGTGTCTGCTAGAAAGTGAGGCTGCTTTCTCTTTCAGCCAGATGTTGGCCGCCATCCTGCTGCTGTTGCAGCTGTGGGGCAGCGGGAGGGAGGAGACCGACAACGAGCGGGCGGCCCAGGGCACCAGCGCCCCGCTGCTGCCGCTGCTGCAGCGCTTCCAGAGCATGACCTGCGGCAAGGATGCTCCGCACGCCGAGGTCGACGCGCATGTAAGTGCCGGAGCCACGCCTGGCCTTCCCATAGCTGTGTATTTTTCCGTTTTTTGGAAGAGACTGTGTCAGTGGGACCAGAGCACCTGTCCACTGGTGGGGGTCTTTGGTGGGGAGCGTGTGTTTGGCGATTCCAAGAATGGGACTGCCGCGGGAGGCTGTGGGCTGGGTGGCAGGGGATGTGGCGGAACACCACCTGTGCATGATGGGGTTCTTCGAGCAGCTAGAGAGTGGCCAGGGCCAGCCTGGCCGTGGGCGGGGGCTCTGGTGCTCGTCCTGGGCTGTGTGTTGGGTAGACGGAGCAACCTGTGCAGACACATGTGTCACAGCTGCGCCCGCCCCCTCGATGCTCAATGGCTCGCTGCTCCCTTCCTGTCGGGCTGAGCTGCTGTTCCCACGTGCTGCAGGTTTTGCGAGGACTTGTTTCTGGCAGCACCAGCCTGTGCCTCGGCTGGGATGGGGATGCAGGCCCAGGGTGCGGTGGAGGGGCATGCACAGGGTACTGGCCTTTGCGCCAGGAGGGACTGCGCAGGCCCCCTCCCTGCCTGACCACCCTCCTGCAGGCCGCCTCCTTGCGCTCAGCTTGAGCTTGCTCGGGCCCCGCACAGGGAAACGGTGCGTGCTGCCCTCTGGCCTGGGCTTCTGCCGCCGGAGGGACGGGCCCACGAGCGGCGCAGAGCTGCATCTGACACACGCTTCGCAGTGGACGTTAGAGCCAGAGCGTGGACAGCGTGGTTCACTCTGTTGGCCCTTGTGTGTGGGGGGGGCATGTGTTTCCAAGGACACCAAAGCTGGTGGCGGAGCCTGGCCTACCGGGTTCTGGGTCTGAACCCCTGAGCTGCTATGTTTTAGAGGCATGGGATGGTTCGCAAGTTTTTCTGGAGAGACCGTCACGTTGTAACGTTTCAGCCTAATTTTTCCATCATGTTGCCATCTTTGGGAGGCTGTTTTTCTGCCCTTAGAATTGGAATTAATAACGTGCAAGTAAAATTCGGTTTTCTCCGGCACTTACAGCACTCATGTTGACATAAGCGGCTTTTGTTTCCAATTTTCGAAGCCAGGCAGGGGTGCGATGCTTTGTCCCCAGGACACTTGCTCTGCATGCTTCCCTGCCACTAAGCCTGCAGGGTGGCCAGGCTATGTGTGGGTGGTGCACAGGGGAGGCGTGCAGTGGTGCAGTGGGTGTGTAAGTTCATAGCAGAAGTGCAGTGTCACCGTGTCCCTTCTCATTTGATTGCCAAAAGGAGCACTCACAGGTGATTTGTCCCTCTAAGTACCGGACTGTGAAGAGCCATGGAGGTTGTGTGTGACTTTAGTCCTTTCCGCTATTTCTGAAGACATGTGCTCCCTTTCTCCTGCAGTTTCTGTCTGGCCCTCTGAGCCCCAACGAGAGTTTCCTGAGGTACCTGACTCTTCCACAAGACAACGACCTCGCCATCGATTTACAGCAAACGGCGGTGGTCGTCATGGCCCACCTAGACCGCCTGGCCACCCCCTGCATGCCGCCTCTGTGTAGCTCTCCAGCGTCCCACAAGGTGTGTGCGGAGCGGTGTCCATTCTGTGTTCTTGTAAGCACCACCGCCTGACCCCTGTTCTGTCCCCCACGGAGGCGCCCTTCTCCTGTAAGTGTGTGAACACATCAGGGAGTTGCCGGTGGTTGGTGAGAGGTGAGCAGGAGCAGTGTCCCAGGTCCCTGGAGTTCAGGAGGCAGTCTCTGCGGGGCCTCCATCTGCACAGCCACCCGCCAGCCCGCCTTCTCGGGGCCCAGTGCCTTTCTCGTGCGCTAGGTGCTCTGACCAGGGCTGCGAGATGATGGCTCAGAGTGGGGACCCCAGTCCGCATGTGTGGACAGACCTTGCTGGTGCCGGCCCACCAAGGCCCTCACAGGAGCAGTCGCATCTGCCTCACGTCACCCCATGGCGCCAGGGTTACGCAGAACCGTCTTGGTTTTGAATCCAGGTGTTTCTAACTTGTTTTTAACAGGAAGAGTTTTTATTTCATTTAACGGTCAGTCTCTTTCCAGATAAGTAACAAGGACATGGTTTAAAATCAGAATTCCGTGTGAAGACACAGAGTCCCTTCCTGTCCTCTGCGCCCTCCATCTGGTGCCCTGCAGCTTCCTACCCGCCTGTCTCACACGCCCTTTCGGTGTTCTCTGGAGGGGACGTGGCAGCGGTAGCATGCCACCTGACCTCTGCAGCTTGTATTGTCACTAAACGGCGTGTGCCGAAGAGCGTCCTATGTCAAGAAGCACAGTTCCTGTTTTTATTTTTAATCGGCTCAGCTTTCCACGTGTGGATGTGTCATGATTTTTAACCAGTTTCCTGTTGGTGGACACTTGGGTTGCCAGTTTGCTCCTCAGATAGTGTCACGATGATTCACCTCGTATGTTTGTTCCCCTGCTCACGCACAGTAGCCCATGGTGATGCACCTGGCATGGGCGGACACGCTGATTACCACCAGACTACTTGCGTCAGCGTGAGCCCCGCCAGCCCCTCGCAAGTAGGGACTCTTGTCCCCTAGCCTTGTGCCTCAGTGTTTGGGCTTCTGCCTGTCATGGTACCGATGGTACCCGATGTGGACTGAGCATTTGACACGTGTTTGGGGTCCACTGCTAGAACAGGGCTGCCAGAGCACAACCTGCTTAGGATCTGCGTGTCACCTGCCACTGAGGAGACACTGCCGGTCGGGTCCACGTTGACGTTTTGAACCAGCTCCTCTCTTTACTTGCTTTGTTCTCGTTTTACTAAGGCTTTGCTCTCTTGCAGGGGTCATTACAGGAGGTCATAGGATGGGGCTTAATCGGGTGGAAATACTACGCCAACGTCATCGGCCCCATCCAGTGCGCGGGCCTTGCCAGCCTGGGCGTCTCGCAGATCGCCTGTGCAGAGAAGCGCTTCCTGATCCTGTCGCAGAGTGGCCGCGTGTACACGCAGGCCTATAGCAGCGACACGCTGGTGGGTATCACGCGGTGTGTGCCCCCTGCCCCACTTGGTGGCGGGTTCTCGGCCAGGGTTGCTCTCGGTCATCGTGGCCGAAGGCTTACAAGTGCACGGTTGTCGTGTGTGACTGCTCGCGTGTTCAGCAATCTCAGTTGTGCTGCTGTCAAGATTTGGGGCAGGATTCCTTAGTGGCCGAGGACTCTTCGCAGGCACACTTGTTGCATGCATGACCCCCATTTGTAAGCCAACTTTCGGGGTCAGGCAGTAGCAATGAGGGGGCAGGGCCTCATCGGTGGCGGCGGAGGGGGATGCGTGTGTCTGCTAAGGGGGCAGCTCTTCCTTGACCCAGGGGTTGCCATGCACAGGGCAGCTTAGTCACGTACAGGGTGCCTTCCCTGGTGCTCTGCAGGGGGCTGGACAGCTGACCCGGCAGCTGCCTGAGGCTCGTGTTGCTGCGTCGAGCAGCGTTGTTAGGTGGGACGCGCAGCTGGAGAGACCCAAGGTGTCATCATCGTCCTTGCGGTGCTACTAATCACTGTCTTCCTGTTTTCTCCTTTCAGGCTCCACAGCTCGTCCAGGGTCTTGTCTCCAGAAACATTGTCAAAATCGCTGCCCATTCTGACGGTCACCACTACCTGGCCTTGGCAGCCACTGGAGAGGTGTACTCCTGGGGCTGTGGGGACGGCGGACGGCTGGGCCACGGGGACACCGTGTATGTATGGCCCACTCCTGTAACTGACGTGCTCTCCCTTTGTGTTGCTTTCCCCAAAACAGGGTGGAAAGGGATGTGGCTTGGTGTCTTCCCACAGCTGCGACAGGCAGGTGGACAGGGCTGCCCGAGTGTCAGCCCCTGGGAGACGCGTGGGCGCTCTGCCCACGGCACAGGGGATGTTGCCGGCAGCCTTGGTGCACTTGTGCATACTTTGTCCTGCCTAAGTGTTTTGTACTAAAATGACTCACAGTGGAGATGAAGTGCAGACGGGGCAGTGTGTCCACCACTCCAGGAGATGCAGGGAGGAAAGGGGCGGAGCAGATGCACGAGTTGGAGGGAAGCTTTGGGGTGCAGCTTGAGCTGAACAGGGAGGAAGTGCTGAGTGGTCACGAGGTTGTCCCCGGCACGTCTTCTGACTCTGCACGTACTTCCTCTGCAGAGTGGTGGGCGCTCACTGCGTTGACCACGTCTCTGGAGAGGCAAGAGCAGGTGGCACCATGCGTGGTGAACGCCTTCTGGGTTGTAAGCGCAGGGCGTTTTGCTGACTCTGAAAGTGGGGCATCAGGTAGCGAGGCTTTTCGAACAGGTAACCCCCAGGCCTCCGCCTTCCCGTTTGTGAAACGCTCGCTGCACCGTGATCGCTAAAGCTCGCTCCTTGCTCCTTTTCACCTGTTTAATGAACACGTGGTTCCAGGCGTCTAGGAGGCCGACCGCCCCGTTGTGTGTGAGCGCTCAGTTCGATGTGGTCAGGAAGCACCGCAGCCGAGACGGCGCGTTCCCACGCCGCCACTGTGTCCCCGCTGCCCTGTCCTCCATAGCCTGTCGGTCCGGGCGCCCCTATTTGCAGACTCCCAGGCGTCAACCGAGTCTGGGGCCTGCCGGCAGCTCCTTCCCCCATGGCTGAGTGTCCTCTCTGTGGCCGGTCCGCCATGGCAATGCAGCTGTGGACCTGGCTGTCCGCATGCTTCCCGGACGCTGCTTCAGTGGTCTGGCGGCCTGGCCGATGCTGCGCTCGCACTGGGTGCTCGGTCAACGAAGGTCAGGCCGGAGTCCTCCGTATCTCAGTGGTGTCGTGACACCTGAGAGTGGAGCCGCCGTGAGGCCCAGCGGGGGCGAGGGCGCTCCCGGGGTGGACAGACGCCTGTAGGAGGTGCCGGCGGGGCGCCCACATTCTCCGTCCTCTCCACAGGCCCCTGGAGGAGCCCAAGCTCATCTCTGCCTTCTGCGGGAAGCAGGCCGGGAAGCGCGTGGTGCACATCGCCTGCGGGAGCACGTACAGCGCGGCCATCACCGCCGAGGGCGAGCTGTACACCTGGGGCCGCGGCAACTACGGCCGGCTGGGCCACGGTGAGGCGGCCGGGCCTGCATGCGCGCACGGGTCGCCACTTTGTGGGCTCATGGTGACCACGGTCCCCTGTGTTTCAAGGCTCCAGTGAAGATGAGGCCATTCCGATGCTGGTGGCTGGGCTCAAGGGACTGAAGGTCATCGACGTGGCGTGCGGCAGCGGGGACGCCCAAACCCTGGCTGTGACTGAGAATGGTATGTGAGACTCGTGCCGCCCGTAGGCGCTCACGACAAGGATGGCCACTTCCCTGGGGGCTGCGAGCTTGGAGCAGAGTGACCTCACAGGGCCGCCCCATCAGCATCTTTTAAGAGGGTGTACCTGGGTTTCTTGGCAGAGGTCCAGAGGTGACTGGAGTGGAAACTTCTGTACCCCAGAGCCAGAGAGCTGCCACCCTTTCTTTTTGGGTATTTTATTTGTTAACAAAAAGTAAGAGTTAAGATGGAATAATTGATGTTCTAAACTGTTTCTGGCTGACTACGCGTCCTAACAACCCTCCGGCAAATCCTGCCGAGTCTGTCCTGCAGTGCCATGCTGTGTTGCTGGCTCGCCTGTCGTTAATCTTAGTTTTGTGTTCATTAGTGAGACCATCCTCATTTCACTTGTTTTGAGGGAACAGCATGGAGGTAGATGGTTCAGGTTGCATCGTCTCTTGGGATCTGAGGTTGGTCTGTAGACTCGTGCGGTCTCGTGAGGCCAGCCTGTCGGGATCGACTGGGGGCCTCAGCCTGCGCTCACCTGCAGAGGGGCAGTGGCAGATCAGAGACCATCTCAGATGCCTCATGTTCACGTGGGTCCCACACCAAAGGGACAGAGTAGTCATGTTGCTGCTGCTGTGAGTCTTAGAGAAAAACGGTCTCAGTCACCCGAAAGGGCTCTTCTGACATGAAGCTTTTGAGTAGACATCTCATTGTTTTCAAGCGTCTGTTTTTGAGTGATTGAGATTCCTTATGAAACTCTTAACCAGAAAGCCTTCTCTTCAGGAAGCCTCGTTAGGGTTTGCCCTTGCACTCTGTGTGGAACTGCCGCGTAAGTGAAACTGGCGATGTGGTGACTCGTCGACTCTCCTGGGGACCGTGCATGCCGCTTGCCTCACACTACTGTTCCTTTGGTCACCCTGTCGTAGGGAAGAGTCCCTGCTACGTGACTTTTTTGCGATGACTGGTAACAGTGGAAGCATGCTGGCCTGTGCAGTCTGGCCGTGGGGGGCTGGGCTCCCTGTGAACATCAGTGAACGTTGGGGTTGCCAGCTAGGCTGTGTGACCACCAAGCCTTGTGGCCATGGCACATGGGTTGAGCTCTCTCGCCTTCGTTCACACATGTTGTCCGGCCACTTTCCTGTGTCAGTGGCAGTTGGTAGTGGTGACAGAGACTGTATCTCCCACAAACCCTAGAAGTCCTTACTGTCTGATTTTCAAGAACTTCGCTGACCTTTTAGTTTCGGTTAAAATAGAATGAGAACGTAGTCACATGTGGAGTAATCTCATTTCTTCTTTCAAACTTCTGATTTTCTCATCTTTCATGGTCTTTGACTACACCTAATTTAGCAGGGTTTTTTTAGCAATTCTTTTTGGAGTTTTTGTAAGTTACTCAGTTTTCAGAGTAAAACCCACCTTTCTTGCAGCGTTACCTTATTCCTTGGCGTCGTACCTAATGAAGCCCACAAACACTGGGCATGAACGTGAGTGCACGGTGGAGTCGGGGACGGCCGTGCGCGGGGCTGGCTCGGTGCTTGTGGGACAGCGGGCCGAGGCGCTCAGAGCTGAGCCGAAGCCCTGCTGTCGAGCTTACACCAGTAAGCGTCAGAGCCTCATGGTTCATTCAGCTAAAGCAAACGGAAGCCCCACGCTTTCCTTCCGCTGAGTCTTTCCGCATCAGCCTGAAGGATAAACTGATTTCATTTGGTAGTAACCGCCTGGGTCACGTCAACTGTACGTGTCAGTGGTCTCGACTGGTGTGTGTTGTTGGTCACAGTGGCCACTTCCAGCCGCTTGAAAGCTCCGTGAAGATGGACGGTCACTGTAACTCAGTTGCTTTTGTGTTTTCAGGTCAGGTGTGGTCTTGGGGAGACGGCGACTATGGGAAACTGGGCCGAGGCGGCAGCGACGGCTGCAAGACGCCAAAGCTGGTTGAGAAGCTCCAGGACTTAGACGTCGTCAAAGTTCGATGTGGAAGTCAGTTTTCTGTCGCTCTGACAAAAGACGGCCAAGTTTACTCCTGGGGAAAAGGTGACAACCAGAGACTCGGGCATGGGACAGAGGAACATGTTCGCTACCCCAAACTCTTGGAAGGCTTGCAGGGTGAGTGTGGCTGTGAACCTCTAACAGCCTTTTACAGTTTGCAGGTTGTTCTTCACCTGACGTTCCCCGAATGAGCAGTCATGCTCTTACCCACGTTTTGGTGTGGGTATAGGTGATAAATGGAAAGTGCTTTGTATATGTTAAAAAATGGCCTAGAATGATTTTTACCACATTTTATTTGAAACTCATTCAGTTTCACCAATTTTGGAGAGGTTTTTGGGTTTATAAATCACTTTGTAAGCTGGTTGCAGTGAGATTGGCTTCTGTTTCTTGTGTCCTCTGTCCTGACACTGTGGACATAGGCAACTTCAGATCCACATGGTCCTGTGGGAGCAGAATGGGAGATGGGTAGGGTCTGCACGTTAGATTTACTAGTAATATACAGTACTTTGCTAGCACTATTTAAATAGAAAAACTGGTCTATGGCCCTGCCGCCCTGAACATGCCCGATCTCATCTGGTCTTGGAAGCTAAGCAGGGTGGGGCTTGGTTAGTACTTGGATGAGAGACCACCTTAGGAAGACCAGGTGCTATAGGTGGAAAAAAAAATAGAAAAAATGTATTTTGTGTCTATATCCTTTGATTTTGGAGAAAAACAGATTTGTTTTAGGGAACTTCCTCAATGAAGAGTATACTTTAACATTCACCAATAGACCACAATCCGAGACATAAAACATACCTTAACACATGCAAAAGAAGAAAATCAAAGTCTGCTCTTAGACCACAGTGGAATGAAAATAAGAATCAGTAACAGCCAGGTAATCTCCAACTACATGGAGATTAAATAGCAAACTTCAAAATAACACAAATCAAAGAAAGCAATCTTGAGAAATTTTAAAATATCTTGAATTACACAAAAATGAGAACACAACTTATCAGAATTTGTAGGATGTAGTGAAAGCCGTGCTTAGAAGGAAATTTATCACATTAAGTGCATATTTTTAAAAAGATCTAAAATCAGTAATCTGTGTGCAACAAAAGAAGCCACCAACAATTGTCTTGAACACCAAATGTGAGACCATTTTAATGACCAGGTTGTGGAATCTGGAGTCTGGTCCTGACGTTAAAGGACCCCATACCCGTTGGGAAATGGGGAGTTGACCAAACAGTTAAAAGCAGTGGTTAGAAAAGAAAACTAGCCATTTCCTGTTTATATTCCGAAGGATTTTAAATTCTACAATAAGTATACACGAAAAAGGGAACAGTCAACAAAATGAAAAGGCAATTTACTGAATGGGGAAAAATATTTGTAAATCATATATTTGATGAAGGGTTAACATATCTAAAACATATAAAGAACTCATATAACTCAGTAGAGCAAAAATCAGTGAAAGTGAACATCAGAAATCAATAGAGAAGATCAGTGAAACCAAAAGCTGGTTCTTTTGGAAGGATCAGTAAAATCATACCCCACAAATATTAAAAGGTGTATTATAAACAACTGTGCCTCCAAATTTGATAGCCTAGATGAAATAGATCAATTCTTTGAAAGACACATTTTGCCAAAACTCAGGAAAAAACAGACAAACTGAATAGGCCTATGTCTATTAAAGAAATTAAATCAATAATTAATAACCTTGCAGGAGGCCTAGATGGGTTCACTGGAGAATTCTACTAAATACTTAGAAATTATTTCAATTCTCTACATTTTTTTTCAGAAGATAGAAGCAAAGAGAATACTTCTTAACTCATTCTAGGAGGCCAGCACTATACTAATACCAAAAGCCAGATGAAGACATTACAAGAAAACTACAGACTAATATTTCGTAAGAACATAGGTGAAAAAATCCTTAAAACATTAGCAAATCGAATCTAGCAATGCATAGGAAGAATTACACAGCATGACTGAGTTGAATTTATCCCAGGTATTGTAAAGCTGGTTCCACATTCAAAAATCATTTAATGTAACCCTTCTACAGGGTAAAGAAGAAAAAATCACACGATCATATTAATAGATTCAGAAGCAGCATTTGAAAAAATCTGACATCCCTCTAAGATGAAATCTTTCAGTAAACCAGAAGTAGAGGGAGCTTCCTCAACTTGAGAAAGAATATCTACAGAAAATCTACAACTAACAGTATACTTAATGGAGAGAAGCTTGAGGCCTTCCCACTAAGATCAGGGACAAGGAAAGGATTTTCTGTCTCACCAAGCTTTTCAAAATTGTACCAGTTCTAGCTAATGCGATAAACAAGAAAAGGAAAATAAAGGTAAACAGATTGTGAAGGAAGAAATAAAACTGTTTTTTTTACAGATTACATGATTGTCTATGTAGAAAATCCGAAAGAATTGACCAAAAAACTCCTGGAGCTAGTAAGCAATAGCAAGGTAGGATTCAAGGTTAATGTACCAAAGTCAATTGCTTTACTGTATACCAGCAACAGAAAAGTGGTATTTAAAATTAGAAACACAACTTCATTTACATTAGCATCCAAACAAGTAGAACACATAGGCATAAGTCTAAGAAAACGGAAGAGCTATATGAAGAAAACTACAATGAAGGAAATCGAAGAACTAAACAAACGGAGAGAGATTCTTGAGTGCTGCCAAGAGTCCGTCTTCCCAGTCGGAATCCCAGGCAGTTATTTTTATGGACGTTGGCAAACCAACTTTAAAGTTTATCTGGAGAGCCCAGCCACCCAGAATGATAAACGCGACATCGAAGGGTAGGAAGTCGGAGGACTGACTCTGCCCGGCTTACTAGGAAGCTACAGTGGTCAGGACAGTGTGACATGGGCTAAAATGTAGACAGGTCATTGGAACGGAATAGAGCTCAGAACTGGAACCATGTTAATATGGTCATCTGATCTTTGACCAAGGAGCAAAGGCAATACAGAGGATCAGAGACGGTCTTTATAGCAAACTGTGTTGGAACATCTGGACGTCTCCCTGTAAAAACATGAATAATTGATAATGGGGAAGGGTTGCATGTGCCGAGGTAGGGAGTATGTGGGAGACCAGTGCCTTCTCCATTTTACTGTGAACCTCACCCCAAATACACTGAGAATATTTCACGTGATTATACCTTGGGGCGGGAGAATGTGACCTAATAGATAAAAATACACTTGTCTCTTTCTGAAGATGTAAATCTAAGGTAAAAATAGGCTCTTTTCAAGCCCTAGCATTATCTTATTTGCAGGCCGTAGGTCTGAATAACCTGTGCCCAGTGAAGCATAATGGGTTTAGCTAACGGCAGGTGAATTGCCCTTCGGAAGTTGACAGGAAAGGCCTTCTGACCTGACTGGCCTAGCATAAATGTCTGTGTCGCCACAGGTGTCATTGTCTGTGTCTGCGATGCTCTTTCCTCCTAGGGAAGAAGGTGATTGACGTGGCTGCAGGCTCCACCCATTGCCTGGCTCTGACTGAGGACAGTGAGGTCCACAGCTGGGGCAACAACGACCAGTGCCAGCACTTTGACACCTTGCACGCGACAAAGCCAGAACCTACTGCGTTGCCTGGGCTGGACACCAAACATGTAGTTGGAATCGCCTGTGGACCGGCCCAGGTACTGCGTCTGAAGCTTGGTTCCGTGTGCGGCCGGGCGGTGCGCACGTGTAGATGTGCTGCGGGCGTGTGCGTGTCGTCCTGCATTCTGGAGCAGGTGTCCTGGATGGTCGGGTCCTTGGGACGGAGGAGGTTCTATTGCTTCTTTTCCAGCATGTGCGCCTTTTCGTTCCTTCTTCCCGCCTCATTGCACTGGCCGGGACTTGCGGTGCGACAGTGTAGGGGGTGCTGAGGGCCACGCCCTCGCCCTGCTCCTGCCTGCGGGGAGGCACCAGCCTGTCTCCCTTACGGTGACGTTGGCTGTTTGGCTTCTGGTAGACCTCATGGTCAGGTTAAGGAAACTGCCTTTGCCTCCTAGTTTCCCGAGAGTTTTCTCTTTGTCCTGCATAGATGTCAGATCTTGTCAAATGCTTTTTTTTCTCAGATGATCTGGTCACATACTTGCCATTAATCTATCTCTCCTTTCATTTCTTTCAGTGTTTACTTTCGTGCGTTTTGTAGATCTGTTGCCAGGTGCATAGATATTCAGCATTGTTTCGTGTTCTTGGTGACTTGACCCTTTTATCATTATATAAAGTCTCTCTCGTAGCCCTGTTAATTCCTTCCTCTGAAGTCTGTTTTGTCGAATATGAACATAGCTGCTTTCTATCCCTTAGCCGTTTTTTATCTTTATACTTAAGGCAGATTTCTTGTAGGTACCATATAATTAGGTTTTGTCTTTCATATGTCCTGAGAATCTCTTTTTGTTGGATGTTTAGACTGTTTAAATTGAATTATTTATAACTTTAATTTGTATCTACCATTTTTTTATTCCTTCTGTTTCCTTTGCCTTTTCCTGACTTCTTTTGGGTTACTTGAATAATCTATAGTCTTTCATTTTAGCATGTTGTCTCTGTGCCGTTTTTGGTTGTCCCCCTGGAGGTTACAGCATGTGTCCCTCACCTTCATTGTCTACTCAGAGTTACTTTTGTAAGTCTTCAAGTGGCTCGTGGTCCTCCATGCCATTTGTTACTGTGCATTAGTAATTTTGAGTGTGAGAAGATGTTTTGCAAACATTTTACCTTTTTATTTGTGGCAAAACGAGATGGGGTGGTGAAATGAGAGAGAAGGTTGAAAGTCAGTCACATGTGAGCAGGACAGTCGTGAAAGCACGTGTGCATTTCTGACCGTTAGAGGAATGAATGAGTAATAATTTCAGGCATCTTCATCACTGGTAACGGTGAATCTCATCACAGCGGTGGGACAGACCAAGAGCTGAACGTATGCGTTCATTTTTGGTTCTCGTGTTTTTCTTCCATAGAGTTTTGCCTGGTCATCTTGTTCTGAGTGGTCCATCGGCCTCCGTGTCCCTTTTGTGGTGGACGTCTGCTCCATGACTTTTGAGCAGCTGGATCTCCTGCTACGACAAGTGAGCGAGGGGATGGACGGCACGGCTGACTGGCCCCCGCCGCAAGAGAAAGAGTGCATGGCTGTGGCCACGCTGGACCTCCTGCGGCTGCAGGTGCCAACGAGTTCCTCCTCTCTTCTAAGTGTCTTAGGTGTCATCGTGTTTATGGCATTGAAGGGTGGGGGCTTCAACCTGTGAAATGAACCACTGTTGGAAGTTTTCCAGTATTTAAAGTCAGAGTGTGATGGAGTGTCATGTATGGGGCTTAAAAACAGTCAGTTATTTTGCGTCCGTTCCAGAAGTCGGCCTCTGCATCAGGTACGAGTGTGGACGGATCGTGTGGTGGCTGCTGCAATGGGCTCGTGGGTGTTCATGCACGTCAGCTCAGGTCTAGCCCTTCCTGGGAGCGCACAACGCCAGGCTAGGCAGGAGGCGGCGGAGGCGCTGGGCCTGCTGGCCTGTCCCTTCCCTGGGATGTGAGGGCTCCACTCGGCAGGGCTGCCTCTGGTGGCACCGCCTCTGAGGCTAAAGGTCAAAGTCAGAAACACCCCCCAAATGTTTCTTTTCCTTTTCCTTTGTTTTTATCGTTTTGAAGTAAAACCGTAGCTGAAATCTGTAGCTCTTAACACTGAAATCCTATGACAGTGTCATGAGAACAGTTTTGCTCATCAGAGTAATTTTCAGTTCATGACACATGGTTTCTGGGTGACCCGTCATACGCCGGCCCTCACCCTCCTTCTGCCTTGGCTTCTGGGAGGAAATGACCAAACGTGCTAATGAAATGAGCAGAAGTTTGGACAGGACCACTCTTGTCCAAAGTCTTCTGCCGGAGCCCGTTCGTCGGGACACCGGCAGTGCTCCGCGTTGGGTTAACTGCTGCGTTCCCAGCCCTCCGAAGCTGCTCTGCTGTCCTGCTGTCCTGTGACCTCTGGCTGATGAGAATTCTTGCAGCCTTTCCGATTTGTCTGTCATTTTGTCATTTTAATACACTTTGCTTCAGTGAGGATTTATATTTGTATGTAGATAACTTGACATAATGATTCTCATTCAGTCTGAGATTACAGATCTATTGTTAAAAGTTTTTGAAAAATCTTTCCTATTTACCATTAAAATTGCTTTCTTCAGTTTACCCACCCTTCCCCTTGGAGAAGTCCTAAGTGTGTGTTGAACCTGCTCATTGTATCTTTCCAAGGATCATAGCTTGACATTTTTAAATCTCTTTATCTTTTTAATCTTTCCATTCTGCCTTCTGGGTGGTTTACTCAGCTCTCTGAGTGCAGATCCTCCCATTAGCGGAATGTTCCATGTTTTGAATTGTCCGTCTTCTTACAGAACACTTGCAGAACCTCTTGGCTCCTGCCGTGTGCGTGTGTGTGTGAGTGAGTGTGAGTGTGTGTGTGTGTGTGTGTGTGTGTGTGTGTGTGTGTGTGTGAAAGAGAGAGAGAGAGAGAGAGTTAATTGTGGTCTGCACCCTGAGGCGTTTCCTCGTGCAGTCCACTGACAGGTTTTAGGTTCTGTTCCCCTCACTTGCTCTGAGTTTGGAGCGTGTGACGGGTGGGCGGAGGGTGCTGTGGCATGAGGTCAACCTGCCCGTCCATCTCGGGCTTCTGTGGCAGTGTCTGTAGCGGGCTTTGGAAGACTCCTCGCTTGTGGGTTCCCAGCTGCTCTGGGTGGAACTTACTTATCTGGTGCAAAAAACGCACGTGCCAGAGGATTTTCCTTAGGCACCTGCGTAAAACTCGACTTGTGCTATTGTTTAACCTTTGATGAGATTTGACATCCCCTCATTCCAGGGCTCCTGAGTGAAAACTGTTTTTGTCCTTTCAGTTGCATGCTGCCATTAGTCACCAGGTTGACCCAGAGTTCCTTGGTTTAGGTCTGGGCAGCGTCCTCCTCGGCAGCCTGAAGCAGACCGTGGTGGCACTGGCCAGCGGCGCGGGCGTGCTGGGCACGGTGCAGGCGGCCGCGCAGGCCGTGCTGCAGAGCGGCTGGGCCGTGCTGCTGCCCACCGCCGAGGAGCGGGCGCGCGCGCTGTCCGCGCTGCTGCCCTGTGCAGGTGCGTGGCCGGGCGGGCTTGGGGGCGGGGGGCGCCGCTGGGCAGTGTGCCCTCGCCTTGGCAAGAGCACGGCCCTTCTCCAGTTTCAGGCAACGACGTGAACGTGAGCCCCGGCCGTCGCTTCATGATTGACCTTCTGGTGGGCAGCCTGATGGCCGATGGGGGCCTGGAGTCTGCCCTGAATGCGGCCATCACCGCCGAAATCCAGGTACGGCCGAGGCACCCACCGCCGGCCCTGACTGCCCTGCGCTTGCACGTGCCAGGGCAGAGCAGCTCCCTTTCGTTGGGGTTACTGCAATACTGGAACAGACCCTAGTGGCACCCAGATGTTTTCTTCTTAATTTCTGTAGAAGTCAGTTTGGGCCTAACTGATGACATGTGCCAGGAGCAGGATCTGAGATGCCCCCAGATATTTTCTGTAACTGAAAGTTTGTGGCCGCATTCCGTGTGATAAAATGCTCCATCCCTACCGCTGAGTCGTGTCTTCGTCCCCAGATCCCTCAGGACTGGGGAGGACTCTGCGTGTTTAGATGATTCTGGCTTTCACCGTTAGAAAATAAAGCCTAGTAATAAAAACTTTGCTTTTTCACAGTAAATCTGGTTACTGGGGTGGTGCTGACCACTTTGGCCATTTGTGGGATCCGCCAGCAGTAGTGAGGGTCTTAGGGACTTGACAGAAAGGGCTGGAGACCATCACCAGTGGCCACCTGGACGTTGGATTTGTAGGACAAGCAGCCTGTTTAGAAACTGAGCAGCAGAGCAACAGGACTTCCAGCCCGGGGAAGTGGGCCGGTGTCGCCGGATGTGTGCATTGGCACCCAAAGGCAGGGACAGCTGGCCTGTGGGACCAGGGGACGCGGCCAGGTTCCTTCACCCTGCCAAGGTAGCCGGTGACCAGTTTCTGTGTTACGAATCACAGGATATCGAAGCCAGAAAAGAAGCACAGAAGGAAAAAGAAATCGATGAGCAGGAAGTGGATGCCTCGGCGCTTCACAGAAGCAGGACCCCGCTGGACAAGGACCTCATCAACACCGGCCTCTGCGAGTCCGCGGGGAGGCAGTGTCTGCCCCTGGTCCAGCTTGTCCAGCAGCTCCTCAGGTACGCGTAGGGTGTTTCGTGTTAACAGGGTTATTGGTTTTCATAGAAAGATAGTGAAGTTGGCAGTAGGGTCTGAAAAACGTGTTTGGCTGTTGAGGAAATACTTGGACAGTTAGCCAGGAGAGCTTTAGGGTGGAGAAGTGCAGCCGAGAGGAGGGCTCGCCGTGGTGTTTGCAGCAGAGCGGGGGTTCTGCAGGTTTTCACACCGGAGGGGATCGGGTTGTGCAGACAGACGCCTGGGAATGGCCGTGCCTTCATTACTAAGCAGATGGGCGCGAGTCAGGACCGCTGGTTACTTTTTTAAAACGAACCGTATCATCGCCGCCTTCTGCATGTCGCAGAAGGATGTGTTACTTTGTGAGACAACTTTAATTCAAAAGTGGGAGTAAATAAGAGAGTGGAAGTAAATAAAAGACAGACACCCATCCTGGTGGAGCTTAGCATCACAGCCTGGCGCTCAGTCGCCTGAAGTGTCCCTGCCCCTCCCGTCCCTTCTCATTTGCTTGCGGAGCCAGAACACTTCTGCTCTTCACTTGCAACTTCCGGGACCCACGTGTCCCCTCCTTCCTCCCTCTGACTGACGGTTCTGGACCCAAGTCAGACCCCACAGCTGGCGTTGGAGTCCTGTCCCTTCCCTTGCTGCCGGGTTCTTCGAGGACGTGTCACCGTGACACGGTCCCTTCGCATCTGGTCGGTCTTCCTGTCCTCACTGTGCCCCGGAGCCCCGCGTGGCCCGCTTGGTGCCTACTCGAGCAGGTCGCAGGCAGACTGCGGACGTGGATGCAGAGATGTGAGCGATGCGTGTCTGTAGGAATGACGTCACTTGCGTAGTTGAAATGCAACTTCGGACGAAAATTGGCGTCGCTGCCGCATCTCCGTCCGGAGCTTCGTGCAGGCTGTTTCTACCACTTCGGGCTGGTGCACGCAGCTCTCGGGAACGCGTCTGTCAAGCAGGCAGCGTCAGTCCACCTTCGGCGTCTTCTCTGCTCAGAGGCCGCGCTGATGTGAACCTGCGTGTGCTTGGGGCACGTCTGTGTTTCTCATTTGACTCGTGTCCTGGTTTTTTTAGCCACCTTCAATTTGTACACAGCCACCATGCCCGTTTGATTTCGCAACCCTCTTTCCCCTATGCAGAAACATCGCTTCCCAGACGGTAGCCAGGTTGAAGGACGTGGCCCGTCGGATTTCGTCGTGCCTGGACTTGGAGCAGCAGAGCCGGGACAAGTCCGCCTCCCTGGACCTGTTGCTGCGCTTCCAGCGCTTACTCATCAGTAAACTTTACCCAGGAGAAAGTACTGGGCAGACCTCAGATACTGCTAGTAAGTTGCTAAAATGTTGAAGTGCCTTGTGTGTATTTTTGGCTTTTCTGTGTAGGTTTTAGACGAGCCAGTTGTGCATGCCCAGGTGTGTGGTCCTGGTGCTGTTTCAGGCACCCATCTGGGGACTTTATTTTGCATCCACTTTTACTTGGATGACTGTATCTGTGTTAGACACATCAGTATATTTTTTTTATGTCATCGATTTAGCATTTAAATTTTTCAGACATCAGGGATGGCATCCTTTATGCTCAGGTCAGTCTCACAGAAGATTTATTAGACCTACTCCACATGTTATCTGTGGACTGTTGGAGAGTGACATAGTGTGGGAATGTCATGCCACAGGCTTTGTCTGCCACACTGGGAAGCCAGCCAGGTGTAGGGTAGTGAGTCACCGTTGGGGCGAGGCTGGGTCTCAGTTATAGCTCTGCGTGTTAGCTGCTGGACGTGGGACCAGGTCCTAGGGCTATAAATGACATTGTTCTCCCACAGACCTGGGCTGTTACCTGAGGGTGCCCATGAGGGTTAAGATAGGGTGACGTGTAGTCTCAGCTCTGCACGTGGTATCCACAAGCTTGGAACTCAGTGGCTGGCTCTCTAGAAAGTAGCGCTCTCTGTTGAGGATGGAAGGGTTTGCTGCTTTGCCAGTTTTTCTCTAGCTGGTACACGCTACCGTAGCTGTCTACCTCCCGGAAAGAGTTAGGCGTTTGGAGATGATGGAACATTGCAGGTTGAAATGGTCTGAAAGCAGTGACCACCTCAGATGTGAAGTCACAAGGAAGAGCCATGTAGGAAGAAAAGGTGAAGATTTTCTGAGATCCAGGGATGCCTGAGTTTACTCCCTGGGCGTAATTTATCAGCCTTAAGCCCTGGCTTAGAGCGCATTTGTGTATCAAATGTAAGATTTCAGAACTCTAAGTTCTGTCTTTAGTGTTTGTACACCCAGAGTTTCTGGGTACTGTGAAGTGCGGTGTACAAAAATTGACAAAACCAAGTGTACGGTTTCAAACTACATGATATGAAAAGAGCCAGGGACCAGGGGTGTAGTTCTTGTTTGAGGAAGTCATCGTGAGGACGGTAGTGAGGAGTGGAGCACCTCAGTGTATTTAAAAAGTAGATTTTAATAGGGGTAACAGAATCTTCTCCATCCTTCCGTGAGGTCCCGAGCTCATGGGCGTGGGCTCCTTGCTGAAGAAGTACACGGCCCTCTTGTGCACGCACATTGGAGACATCCTGCCCGTGGCCGCCAGCATCGCTTCCACCAGCTGGCGCCATTTCGCCGAGGTGGCCTGCATCGTGGAGGGGGACTTCACCGGTACCTTTCTAGTCCCCCCCCCCCAACACATACCCCTCTAGGGACTGATGAGAGTTAGTTTACTGTTTCCCGGGAAACCTGCTTGCCTTTCCTTCATTCGTGTTCTAGTCCTGTTGCTGTTTCTCCTTCGTTTCTTAGTTACTGACTCTGTTAAGGACCTTGGCCCAGGTGTCGGGGTGTCACTGTAAATGTGATTAGTGAGTTAGAGTCATGCCCTGGTTACCAACACCTCAATGATGATGTCCGTGGTAATAGGCTAGTTTTTTTTTCCCCAGCAATATAAAAATTAGTTGTCCCTTTCTGAACATTAATACATTTCAGTGTTGCTTATTGCTTTTTCCAGTTAATTCTGTGCCACGGGGTCATTATCATTGAGTGCTTTTTCCTGATAGTAAGCTTAGTTGTCAACACGTAATTTTCTGTGTAAGACTCTAGTTAATACTTCAGTGTTAAAACTGTTTTCGAAAAGTATTGTTGTAAATCAAAGGATTCTGTTTGATACTTACCTCTGTCTCTTTCAAAATGGAAGATCAAATAACCCTGTAGGAATATGCTAAGGCATTCCTTATTTTGTGATTTATCAGAATTTAAACCTAGAACAAGCTTATAAAATGGTTTAATAGGAGGATAAGTGCTTCTGTTTAAATCTTAATTCTTTGTAATTTTTTCCTCTTACATGTAGGTGTTCTCCTTCCTGAACTAGTCGTTTCTATAGTGCTGCTGCTCAGCAAAAATGCAGGTCTCATGCAGGAGGCGGGAGCTGTCCCTCTGCTGGGTGGCCTGTTACCACATCTGGATCGGTTCAACCACCTGGCACCAGGAAAGGACCGGGATGACCACGAGGAGTTAGCCTGGCCTGGCATCATGGGTACGGCATGTTAACTCTGATGACTTTCTCGGGAAAGTTTCTCCTGTTCTTGCCGTTGTGTTTGAAAGAACCCTTGACTGAGGAAGACCCCTGCCCACCCTTGTTCCTCTGGCAGCGTGAGTGGGAAGTGAAGATAATCCAGAGCAGAGATTTTTCTCGTAGTGATTGTCATCACATCCCGAAATGGGTTCTTTTAGAAGGTTCTGGAAAACCCTTTCTTGGGTGTCCACAGAAGGTGCCGTTGAGGTGGTTAGACCAAGCCCGGCTCCGGAGGCAGACGGTGAGCCCGGGGTGACTTTCTGGGCTCACCGGCGTTGCCTGACGTGGCATGCAGCTTCTGCGTGGCGGAGCTCTGTCCTGTTGGATGTCTCGTGCCTACCAGATGGGATGTCGCTTGTCTTCTCGAAGTTTTGAGCTTTGACGGTTTTGAATCAGTCTAAGTCACCGTACTCTGTATGGTTCTGACGTCCTGGACTCGTTGACTGAATTGAAGTTGTGGTTCAACTTTCATTTCATGGAGAAACTCGAGCAAGATGGGCTGTTTCTCCACCTTAGGACACAGGTGCCTAAAACAAGGAGTGGCATTTGTCCTGAGGAAAACAAGCCTAGGGTCTTGAGCATCATTTCTTATCTCTTTCATAGAGCTAATATTTTTAGCACCATTTGTCTATCTTTATGAACTTCAGTGGTTATTTTTGTCTCTGTTAAGTGTGGTTGAGGGCATTTCATTGGATCAGCAGTTCAAACTGACTCATTTTTGTTTTTAGGCGAGGCAGCCCTTGGTTGACCTCACAGATTGCAAGGACCTTGTCAGCTTACAATCCCTTATTTAAAAAAATTTTTATGCCCACAGCACCTGGCTCTTTCTAGGCGGTTGCCCATCCAAGTACTAACCAGGCCCCACTCTGCTTAGCTTCTGAGGTCAGATGGGGTCGAGCTTGTTCAGGGTGGCCTGGCCATAGACTCAAACTTCCTTATTTTAAAACCTGGTTTTATTGTGAAAGGTGACGTGCACATGGAAGTACAGAAAGCCTCCCATCTGTCACCCAGAAAAGCTGCCTGATGCCTGACATCGTGCAGATCAGGAAAGGGGCGCTGGCAGCACCCCGCACTCCCGCTCGTCCCCCAAGGGCCCCTCCCATCTCTGGGTTGTGTCGTCAGACAGGCATGCGCCCTGGGAGCCCGCGCACGTTGCCGCCTGTCTTTGTGGTTCATCAGCGGGCCTCAGTGCAGAGCGCAGGGTCCCGTGGCTGTGCCTCCCCCCCATACACACACACACGGAGCATGACAGTTCCTTGTTTGGCCTTCGTTCCCAGAGGTCACACGTCGTTTGTTCCACAGGCGTTTTGTCCAGAGGGTCACTCAGCCCCTTGGGGTGGAAGAGCTGTCCTTGGTCACTCTTTCAGAGCAGCACCGTGGTCTAAATCAGGTGGCTGTCCGTGTCTGATCACACAGCCCCCCTTCCTCGCTCTCTCCCTTGTGGCATCGAGCAGCAATTCTGCGTGTCACTTCGCAGGCGCTCGCCATGCTGCTTCTCTCAGTGCACATGCGGGTTCTTGTCCCGCCGCAGCTGTGCGGGCACTTGTCTGTTTCCGCGCCAGCCGTCCCCACAGACGCCGTGGTGCCCGCAGCATTGGGCTTTTGACTCAGTCTCCCCGGAGGATAGGCCGTCACGGTGTCTGTCCGCGTACTGGTGGGCCATTGCCGTGTCTTCGGAGAAATGTCCGTTCGGGTTCTTCTCTGATTCTTGCGTTGGGGTCTTTGGTCGCTGGTGTTGCATTTCGGGAGTCCGTTCCGTGTTCTGGATACACACGATGCGCAAACGTTTGCCCCCGTCTGCGGGTTCCCTTTTCGTTCTGGGGATAGTTAGCGTCCTTTGATGTTTAATTTTGACGAAGTACAGCTTACCTAGTTTTTGTTTTGTTGCCCATGCTTTGGGTGGCTTGTCCAGGAAACCTTCCAGTGTCACGAAGCTTCTCTCCTGTTTTCTTCTGACATCTTTATTTATGTTTTATGACTTTAGCTGTTACCTCCAGTTGTTTGATGGCTTTTAGGTGTCTGACCTGTTCGGAGTTCTTTTTTGCACGTGAGTGCTGCACGGCACAGTGGGTCAAGGCATGCTCCTATTCTCCTTTCCCCAACAGCCTAGCTCCAGGCCCCTCCCCCTCTCTTTGATCACACTGTTTATTTCTCAAAGAAGCAGGGAATTTGTTCTGGAACATTTCACATTTTTTGAACTTTGCCCATGGCATTTTCTTCGTCTAGTCTCACGTCTCTTGTCACTTATATTTTCTGTGAACTGCGGTTATAGGGGTCAGCTGCCTGTTTTGTCAGCTCGGAGGCCCGTGATTCTGGGTGCCCCTCCCCCAGTTCTGTTCGCATGGTCGGGGAGTTCACGTGTAGTCTGCCCTCTGAGAGCCCCCAGCACCCTGGCCCCTGGCTGTTTGGTAAGCGTGAGGTACAGTTTGCACAGGAAAGACGTAATCCACTCCCCTTTAACCATTTTTCATGACATCGAGTTGGTGTCCTAGCAGTTCCAAAGGTGACCAGGGAGGTTTCCTGAGTATCCTTATTAACTCATAGGATTTTATTGATTTGATGTTTATTGTTTGCACTTAGCTTTTCTTTTTCTCTAATGTAAACATTTGAAGTCTAGATGCCCCTCAGATATGCATTTAGCTACATGTCATCAGTTATCTGTCTGTTGTATTTCCACTGTCGTTCATTTCACCATGTTTTCTAATTTCTGTAGTTTTTTCTGGGAATTTTGTAGGACTTAAAAATACATTCCATAATTTTAAATACGTGGAGAATTTTTATTTTACTTTTGTTACCTGTTTCTGATTTAACTGCCTTGTGGTTAGCGTTCCTGCTCCACTGCTTCATTCCTTTGAAGTCTTTGAGATGCACTGTTGCCTGGGCTGTGGTCACTGTGTTACTCCATCTGCTCACGTGGTGCTTTTTTGTTTTTTAACTCGTTCTGTATCCTTGTCAAATTCTTGTTTGTGGTGTTAGTTATTGCAAGAGGTACTTGCTCTCTCATTGTGATGGTGGATTTGTCTGTCTCTTTATGTAGTTCTAACACACAGTTTGTTCTAGTCGTTTCATCTATTGATTTATTGATTTATTGATTGTGGTTTCTGTATATACAGAGTCATTTTTTACAGGTCAGAACTGCAGAAACAATGAGGAAGTGACACTCATACGCAAAGCTGATTTGGAGAACCACAATAAAGATGGAGGCTTCTGGACCGTGATTGATGGGAAAGTGTATGACATAAAAGACTTCCAGACCCAGTCGTTAACAGGGAATAGTATTCTTGGTAAGAGCATGCTTTCTGCTTCTTGGTCAAAAGTTGCAGCAGATGTCATTTTAAGCATTTGGCTTTTAAATGCTTAATTAAGTACTGTGCCAGCCCTAACATTTGATCTGCCTGTGACTTCAATGTCTGTCCTGTCATTTGAAGAATTTCTTATCGTGATGCAGTTTTGTTCTTCCAGCACTTGTTGGAACTTGTTCCAACTTCTGAGTTAGCCTGGGCAGTCCTGGGTGTGGGTGACAGATCGTTGTACTTTGGTGACCCTGACTTTGGAGTAAACTGCCCAGTCTACTACACATCGCTATTCCTGCTGCGGACATCCAGGCCAGCGGCCTGGGAGCCATGTGCCTTTGTTCCTTTCATTTCAGCTCAGTTTGCAGGGGAAGACCCAGTGGTAGCTCTGGAAGCTGCTTTGCAGTTTGAAGACACACGGGAGTCGATGCACGCCTTCTGTGTGGGCCAGTACCTGGAGGTGAGGCCGTGTGCGGTATGCACGCGGGTGTAGGGAGACCCTCCATCTGTCATCAGGACAAGTAGCTTGATGCTTATTTGTGTGAAGACTTGTGACGTTCTGGTCTTGAAACATTATTGCGTAATTGCTAATTTGTTCAGAGTGTAGACTCACACACAAAAAGAGGTTAACCTTTGGTCTTTACAATTTTATCGAACTTCTATAGAAATTTGGAAGGACATGCCATCTTAAGCTATGTATTCTGGGGAAGAAGTAGTGTAATTCTTTAGAATAGAAACATCCTTCCGACGTATTTATAAGCATTGGAGTGTGTACATAGGGACTGGCTTTCCAGGCATGGGTGCAGAGATGATAAAGTTTACTAAAGGCCACGAGGTAGGGCTTGAGACATTTCAGGAAGGAGCAAATTAACTTTGCTTGTAAGTCGTCTAATGTGACTGGCAAAGTTTAAGACTTTTTCACTGGAACTCTTTCTTTTCTAACTGGGTTTGCTCTTTGCCCTAAGTCACAGCTCACTGATAGCAATAGTGTCACATCATGCATCTGTTTCTCTTTGGGTTCTTCACATAACATCATGAATACTCCTTCCGGAAGCTTCTGTCTCATCTCCCAAAGAGTCTGGTAGCACAGGCGTTGCCGCGCACTGCGGTTCCCCACCAGCAGGCAGGTGTGGCGAGCGTCCACCCTGGGATGTGTGTGTGTGGCTTGTCTCCCCGCTGCATGAGTGGCGGTGTGAGCCCCGGTCGCAGGGCACAGGATGGGCCCCAAGCGCCTGGGTCACTTCCTCATGGTCATGCAGCCCGTGAAAGGACAAGAGCTGTCACTTTTCCTGGTTTGCCATTTTCTCATACTGACGGGGACTTTGTTTCTCTCAGCCTGAGCAAGAAGTCGTCACCATCCCGGACCTGGGAAGTCTGTCCTCGCCCCTGATGGACACAGAGAGGAACCTGGGCCTGCTTCTCGGCTTGCACGCCTCCTATTTAGCTGTGAGCACACCGCTGTCTCCTGTCGAAGTCGAATGTGCCAGTAAGAGAAACTGTGTTTTCTGCGAATAGGTTAGCAGATCTTTACTGACCATCTGCACAGTGGAGGGTGTACTGCCTTACCCTCGTGTCCGTCATACTCCGTGGCATACAGCTGCCCATTTAGCACCTTGCGCGAGGGGTGCCTCAGCGCCCCCTTCCCTGTGCAGAGGTGAAGGCAGGTCTCCCATGGTGCCCGCCGTGCTGACGGCTGTGCCTGTGCACGTAGCTGGGAAGTGTGAATGCGACTCTCGCTCTGGGTCCTGATGCCAGGCAGCACCTCCTGGTCCTCATGCAGGCACAGGCAGGCCTCGGAGATGCTGTGGGTGGGCTCCAGACCGCAACAAAGTGCACATTGCCGTGGAGCGAGTTGCATGAAGTTTGCGGTGTCCCAGTGCATGTGAACATCCTGTTTACACCAGACTGGAGTCTGTTAGGGGTGCCACAGAGTCGTGTCTAAAACGCCGCAATTAAAAAATGTGTCGTTGCTCAAAATGCTGAGCATGGACTGAGCCTCAGAGAGTCCCAGTCTTTGCTGGTGGAGCGTCTGCCTCAGTGTTCGTACAACCCACGTGATGCGCGGGGAAGCAGAGCGTGGCGGGTCGTGATGGGCCTGTGCAGGGATCCGAAGCCGCCTCTGTCACTGCCTGCTGTGACTTTCACACGAGCAATGCAGAATTTACCTTCTAAGTCAAGCACTCAGTTTTTTTTCTTTCTTGGTGTGGCTCAGTCCGAAAGGTCTGAGGGTTCTGTGATGCTCGCACTTCCCAGAGTGGCTCCAGTCGTCCGTCTTCTCTGGAGGCCTGCAGACCAGCCAGATCCACTACAGCTACAACGAAGAGAAGGACGAGGACCACTGCAGCTCTCCGGGAGGCACGCCTGCCAGCAAGTCCCGACTGTGCTCCCACGGCCGCGCCCTGGGCGACCATTCCCAGGCGTTCCTGCAGGCCCTCGCCGACAACAATGTCCAGGATCACAGCGTCAAGGTGAGCCAGGCTGCGCACACCCAGTGTCCTCCTGTCCGCCTCCAGGCTTCAACCCGTGAGCACCTTCGTGCTCTTTGAGCAGCTGGGCACTGCCGTTGACGCCCTGTTTGGAGGGCTGGGTCGGAGGTGAGGGCTTGGTTCAGTTCAGAACGCCAGTGACGCTAAAGGCAAGGCTATCAGAAGCTGTGGTGTGTGTATAGTGTTCACGATGACGTGCTGCGGTGGCCCCGGAGTTGCCTCCAGCTGTTTTCGTTGCAGGACTTCCTGTGCCAGATAGAAAGGTACTGTAGGCAGTGCCACCTGACCACGCCAATCACATTTCCTCCCGAGCATCCTGTGGAAGAGGTCGGCCGCTTGCTGCTCTGCTGCCTGTTGAAGCACGAAGACTTAGGTATGAAGCTCGATGTTTTCGCCCGCTGGAGACCTTTGGCTGACAGGCGGTGCGTGCTCTCACCCTGCTCCTTGCGAAACGTCTTTTCCAGGTCACGTGGCACTGTCTCTAGCTCATGCCGGGACGCTCGGTGTCGAACAAGCCAAGCACAGGGCACTGCCCAAGTCAGTGGTGGATGTGTGCAGAGTTGTCTACCAGGCGAAATGCTCGCTCATTAAGGTAAAGGGGTTTCAGTTCTCTTCCTGCCACATACCGCAGCCGTCGCTAAGGTGTCGTCGTCTTCGCGCTTGACTTTGTAGACGCATCAGGAGCAGGGCCGTTCTTACAAGGAGGTCTGCGCCCCCGTCATCGAGCGTTTGAGGTTCCTCTTCAATGAGCTGAGACCCGCAGTTTGCAGCGATCTGTCCATAATGTCCAAGTTGAAACTGTTGGGTTCTGTGCCCCGTTGGAGGAGGATAGCCCAGAAGATGATTCGGGAACGAAGGAAAAAGAGGGGTAAGAGCGTGGGAGTAGGGAAGTGCTGTCGTGCGCGTGTGTCCGTGTCGGTGCCGTGTGCCGCTGTGCACTTCAGGGGGCATCGCGCTGTGGCTGGGCCCACCAGGGCTGTGCGTGCCTGAGCGCGCGGACCCAGCGGGGTTTCCCAAGACATCGGGTCGCAGTGCAGCTCTGGGATTGAGTGTGCCAATTCGGTAACTGGTAAGTTGGTGCTGAAGATACCGTTAGGCTCTGTGCTGACGGGGCGGGTGAGCATTCTTGTTGCTCGTCTCAGGGCTGAGGTATGTAGGGACGTCGCGTCTGCAGGAATCATGCCGTTCTTGTAGAGGGCTTTTCCTTGGAAATGCTGAGTTTTCTGATATAAAAGGAATTAGGATTAACATGGCTTTCAGGAAGCAACTGTGTAAGGATGTGGGAAAGACTTTGCATTATTAAATAACTAGAATTTGAATAAAATACATAAAATGCTATAGAATTTAGCCACTTGTAATTATAAACAAATCTATAGATATTTTTTGTTATATTCGTAGGAATTGCACTGATTCATTCACAGACCAGCTTATTAAACAATAGTAATTCCTGGGCCTTGGTGGTTTCATCGACAGTAATGTTAGGAGAGACTAACTTGTTTTGGACCGTCCTTAGTTGATTGAGTTGATTGTCCCTGAGCAAACCCTTAAGTGTACAACTTGTCTGAGTCCTGTAGATGCACTGGGTCAGGGAATCATGACAAGGACACTACTGGGCCCTCTACTCGGGAACCCAGCAGAAGCACAGGCTCAGGAGGTGCCTGCCTCAGCCTCAGGGTGTCCCCACACCCCAGCGTTTCCTCCAGGGTTTGCAGCCCACACTGTCACCTCTTAGAGTTTCTTGTGGCCTTATATACTGAATGGTTTGATGTTTTCGGGGGCATCTCCGGTACCACCCTTAAATCAGCTGATTCGCTGGTGGTGCTCTGTAGGGCTTAGAGACCTATGGCTCTCACGGTCACAGTTTATGACTGAATGGACATGTTAAAGTGAGCAGAAGGAGACGTGGATGGAGGGAGCCCTGGAGGAAGCGGGACTGTGGCCCCGGGTGGAGTCACACAGCCTGTGCTTAGTCTCAGCAGTGATGTGTGAGGCACATGCAAGGGCCCATCAGCTAGGGATGCTCACCTGAGCCTTGGCATCCAGGTTGCTATTGGGGGTCAGCCACATAGACGCCTGGGGCCTGCACGATTGCTCCATGTGACTTACACTGCACCACCCATAGCAGAAAGAGGCCATTGCCATAAGTCAGACTCTTCTCATAAGCTCTGTTCAGACCTACAAACATGGTCCCAGGCCTCAGGCACACAGAGATGCTCTCAACTTGGGGCTCAGGTCCCAGGAGCTGGTGAGGGGCTGGTGCTGAAGGACCAGGCCCTTCATGGGAGTTTGCAGTGTTCGGGCAGCCCAGGCCTGGGTTCATGCTTTATTCCCAGGTGCGTCATTATGTTGCCTCTGATCTGTATTACATGCTGAGAATTAGGCTAAAAGCCTTGAAACAGACCAAAAGTATGGTAGCCACACCCACATCACACTGCAAATTCATCAGTAGTTTTTCTCTAATTAAAGAGGCTAACGTAGTAAAAGGCTTGCAGGTAGTTCAATGCACACTGGTGGCAGACCCCTCTGTACTAGTCCTGGGTGGGCAAGCCAGGGTCTCAGATCAAAGGCAGCCTGCTACTTGCTGTGCATACCCACGAGCTGAGACTGGGTTGTGCATTTTTAAATCAGTTTTTTTTTTTAAAAGAAGAAGAATAATGTGTTTGATGCCTGAAAATGATGTAAAGTTTAAATTACAGCGTCATAAAGTTAGCTACTGTTTCTGCTGCATCCCAGAGTTGAAGGTTTGCAATAGACCAGATGGCCTGTAGAGATTAAAATACACACCACATGGCCCTTTAAGACAAAGCTGGGTGGCCCCTGGGCTTCCCCTTCTTAGGGCTTCTCCGTGGGAGCTCAAGCCATCCTCATGTTCCTGACATGGCAGTGCAGAGTGTCTTTCCTGAGTGTCACATGAGAGTAATTATGGTAGTTTTTACTTTGTACTTTGAGCATTTCATTTGACAGTGAATATTAAAATATTTACATCCTTTATCTTCACGTATATTTAAATATTTGTTAAAACTATATGTAAGCAAATAGTTTTTATAACGAGTGATGTTTTTAAACAGTTCTTAAGAAGCCAGAATCTATTGATGATGAAGAAAAAATCGGAAATGAAGGGAGTGATTTAGAAGAAGCTTGTATTTTGCCTCTCAGTCCTATAAATGTGGACAAAAGACCCATCATAATTAAGTCACCCAAGGTGAAGTATTTCCTGTGATCAGGGGATTGCCGACTAGAAACCCAGCACACAGCAAAGAGGCCATAAGCATTGTCGCTTTGGTCTTAAGCGTCTGTCGGGTGGAGGGTGCAGTGGGCTGTTGAAAGTGCAGTGACTGTGCCTCTGGTGCCTCGTGGTGCCCTGGCTAGATCCATAGCTGGAGAAGTCTTTCCTTCTGCTGTTAGTAGCCCATTCCCCATCCATCCACCCATTCACCTGTCCGTCTGTCCACCCGTCTGTCCGTCCATCCATCCATCCAGTCACCTATCTGTCCATCCACCCGTCCACCCTTCCACCTGTCCATCCAATCATCTACCCACCCACCCATCCATCGAATGTACTCTTTGCTCCAGAAACTGTCCTGGCCGGCTCCCAAGGCTGTCAGTGTAGTTGACAGTTAACTTGGTGTGCCAAGGTGGCTCGCTCCGAAGGACATAAGTAGAGACGTAAAGTATCTTACCGGTTTGAACCTGTCGGCACTTACGCTTTTTTTACTTCATGGAGCCCGTGTTAACATGAGTAGGGTAAACCCGTGAAAACTGGTTTCCTCAGGACAAATGGCAGCCCCTGTTGAGCACGGTTCCCGGCGTTCACCGGTACAAGTGGCTGAAGCAGAGCGTCCAGGAGCTGTCTCCCCAGTCCGCGCTGCTCAGCACCATTGCCGACTTCGCCCTGAGAGAAGAGCCGGTGGACGTGGAGAAGATGAGGAAGTGTCTGCTGAAGCAGGTAGGGGGCCGCGGACGTCCGTGGCCCTGAACCCCGCGCCCTGAACCCCGCGCCCTGACCGCCCTGGCTGACGGCCTGGCCTGCCCCGTTTCACTGTCGCGCAGCTGGAGAGAGCGGAGGTCCGCCTGGAGGGGATCGACACGATCCTGCAGCTGGCGACGAAGCCCTTCCTGCTGCCCTCCGTGCAGTACGCCGTGTTCTGTGGCTGGCAGAGACTCATCCCTGAGGGCGTCGACACAGGGTGAGTCTTCGTCACGGCCCTCCGCAGCCGAGGAAGCGGAAAACACGCTGTTCCAGGGGGAGGCAGGTCTGTTCTAAGTAAGATTCTTCTCTCTGAAGGGAACCCCTCACGGATTGTTTGAAGGATGTCGATCTGATCCCACCTTTCAACCGGATGCTGCTGGAAGTGACGTTTGGCAAGCTGCACGCTTGGGCTGTTCAGAACATTCGAAATATTCTGATGGATGCCAACGCCAAATTTAAAGAGCTCGGTGAGTTAGAAGACGCTGACGGTTCAGAGGCCGTGTTAAGATAGATGTCGGCGCGACGTCCCCGGTCACATCAGCGTCATCTCCTGGTTCGCCCGTCAGTGACGTGTTGTGGAAGGCACGGTGCCGAGTTTTGCTTTCGGGAAGGCTTCGGTCACGGTGCACATTAGAATGACGATCTAAACTGCTTTAAGCTGTCTCAGATTATAAACAGTTTTCAGAATTTGGCAGAAAACCACAAATCACGTGGTATCCTAAGTAAAGCTTTGACATCTTAACGTTTTCGTGTTTATCACTCAAACCACATGCCCTAAAATACGTAGGCCGTGTTGACACGACACTTAATTTCTTGGCTAGCTTAAGCATCTGCAGGGAGGTGCTAGGGCTGATTCCATGGAAGGGAAATGAGACGTATCTGTTCTATTTGAAAGGGAGTGAGTTCGGAAGGGCAGCGAGCGAAGTTCTGTGGTCAGATGGAGAGGGCTGACCGTGGGGTGGGAGGACTGGCACTGTCGCAAGCGGCACAGACACCGCCTGATGCCCACACTCTGGGAATCCACGGGGAAACAATGTTTCAAAAACACTGATGCTTCCCGTGTGACGTTTGTCTTCGTATCTACGCACGAGAAGTTTACGTGGGTGCCGATGCTTTCTAGGTGTCCAGCCCGTGCCCCTGCACATCCTTGCCAACGAGAACCCTTCGGGACCCAGCCTGGGAACGACCCCGCATGCGCGCTTTCTCCTGGTGCTGCTGAGGGTGCTCACGGCACAGCACGGCGCGCACAGCCTGAACCTGCTGCTGAACTCGGGCGCGCTGGCCCTCACGCAGACCACCCTGCGGCTCATCGGTGGGTGCGCACCGCCCCCTCTCCCGGCCTTTGTTTGACCACGGTCAACTTCAAGTGACGTAAAGCTACATGGAATGTGTCGTATTGATAAAAATACACTCTGGGCTATGGGGTCTTCGAAAGTATCTTCATCGGTACTTGCTGGTTGGGGGGGGTTTGCCAGTCCTGACCGCTGCTTTGCCTGACAGGCCCCAGCTGTGAGAGTGCTGAGGAGGACCTGAGCACGCCCGCCCGCGGTGCCACGGTCCTCGAGGAGACCAGGAGAGAGGCGGCGCCCCTGCAGCCCCCGGTCTCTGGGCCCGAGCTGGCTGCCATGATGAAGATCGGAGCCCGGGTCGTGAGGGGCGTGGACTGGAAGTGGGGTGACCAGGTACTAAGGGGCCGCTTCACAGGTGGCTGTGCCCTCGCCGCAGCGCTTGCTCCACTCTGACCTGCGTGCCGTCGGTGGGTGGGAACTGGAATAAATAATGGCCTTGGCTCAGGAAGTGTGTCGTAGACCATGACAGGGCCGTCGGTGGACTCAGACAATTGGAACAGCGTCCCAGGCAGGGCGCTGTGCAGGCTCAGGTCTGCCAGGAGGGGCAGCTGTTTCTAGGGACGTCCGGTGTGGCTCAAACCCAGGTGCAGCCTGGAGTGAGCAAGAGAGTAGGACACGGAGCCCTGTGGGGTTCCCGGCGTTGTCCCACGGCCTTGAGGCGGAGACATCCAGGCACCCGCAGGCTTCACCTCGCTGGCCCTTGTGGCTGTTGGGTGTGGCTACCTTCCTGTTTCTCCACACAGCACATGGCTCCTCAAATAGGGGTCACGGGGCTGGTATCTGCGTCACGGCCGTCATCACTGGCTGATGACAGTGCTCACCTGCCTGGGCGCTGGGAGCACCCTCATTCTGTTGAGGGGTTTTCAGCCTCGCACTAGAGCAGGGCCTCCCGGTCACTGCGGAAACCTGAGTGTCCCGGAGTGGGTGGCACACGCCCAGACAGCTTCCCTTTGTTGATGGGACATAGGGACACTGAGGGTTGGGGCTGAGCAGGGGTGCTCCTGCCCATCCAGGTGTTTGTGAAGGGCTGATGGGGCAGGGGGCCAGACCAGGCTGGTCCCCATTTGCCTCTCGCCAGGGGAACGCGAGCCAGTTGGCTGGTGCCTAGTAGCAGGTGACGCCGTGAGCTGCACGGCGCAGGCCCGCAGCCCTGAGTGGTCTGTGCTCTGGCTCCCCAGGACGGGCCGTCCCCTGGCCTCGGCCGCGTGATCGGCGACCTGGGAGAGGACGGGTGGATCCGGGTCCAGTGGGACACGGGCAGCACCAACTCCTACCGGATGGGCAAGGAGGGGAAGTACGACCTGAAGCTGGCGGAGCTGCCAGCCTGTGCGCAGCCCTCCGCGGAGGACTCAGACACCGAGGATGACTCTGGTGGGTGCCATGCTGAGGACAGGCCCCGGCCTTGCCTGGGACAGTGCTGTCAGGGCGCTGGCCTGAGGGTCTGGCGTGTGTGAGCCCCAGGCTGTGAGGCGGGGCTGCGCTTGGCCCTGTAGTCAGCCGCCTCACTGTGGAGCCTGTCAGCAGGGCTGGCTTCCCACACCTTGTCCCTCCCAGGGGGAGCTAGTCAGCAGAGGCGACCACTAGGAGGGACCCCAGGAAATCTGGGTGGTGAGAGGAGGGCTGCCTGACGTTTAGACATGGCCCAGGGCCCCTGGGATGCGTGCGGGAGGCCTGTGGTGTGCGGGGGCCCATGTGCTGGCTCCCAGCTCATGCTCTGACCAAGCGTGCAGCATGCCTCCCTCCCAAGCGACCCTCGTGGGAAAGAGGAAGACTGAGAGGCTGAAACGGCGAGGGCTGATGGTTTGCTCCGAGCGTGTGCTCATGGGGGTTGCGGCCCATCAACACAGGTGACAAATGCAGGTGCGACCATAGCCCAGCCTGGTGCTTGGCACCGCGTGACACCCAGGCCAGCTGCCCCTCCTCCCAGCTGCCTGCCGGGTGTCACTCAGGGAAGTGAGGTCTGAGGAGGGCCGGCTGAGCGACAGAAGTGTGGCCTGGCTACCTCGTGCCTCCTTGTCCAGACCCCATGGGCCTCTGGTTTCCTGCCATAGAGGCCGCATGCAAGAGGCCCTCCGCCTCCACCCGGGTGTAGCCAGCTCATCAGCAAGCAGCTTAGGGTGAGCCTCGAGTGCGTCCTGGACGCCATCCTCTTGTAAAGGGCCGCGTCCCTTTCCACAGTAAAACAAAGTGTTAGTCCTAAGTCACACGCAGGGCGCCTCCCGTTCTATTTGGGGTACGGTTCCTTACACGATTCCCTTTTCCAGAAGCTGAGCAAACGGACAAGAGCATCCACCCCACCGCAGTGGTGCTTACGAGCACCGTTAACCTGCTGCAGACTCTCTGTCTGTCTGCGGCCATCCACGCCGAAGTCATGCAGAACGACGCCACCAAGACCCTGTGTGGGCTGCTGCGCGCGTTGGTGGAGAGTGGCACGACGGACAAGACACGTACGCGTGAGGGGTTGTGGGCCCACGGAGTCGTGTGTGTGCGCGCGTGCATGCTCCAGTGTGGCTGTGACAGATTAGCACAGACTTGGCCGCTGCTTTGGCACGTTAAAGTACCATAGACTGGGTGGCCTCACAGCAGCGTGTACCGTCTCTGTCTGGAGACCAGAAGGCTGAGGTCGAGGTGTGGCAGGGCTGCACTCCCTCCCGAGCCTCAGGACAGGCTCCTTCCTGCCGCTCCCCGCTGCCGGTGGCTGAGGCCTCCTTGGCCTGTGGCCGCATCACTGCATTCTCTGCCTCGTCTTCATGTAGACAGCTCATGGTGCAGTTTAAACATGAGTGATGTCACGGGGGACAATTTAAAACATGAGATTCAAAATAAAGTGGATGCGGTCTGAGAAATAATGCTGTTTCAGTAACGAACAGTCGGCGACACCATTCCGTAGGTAGCGTCAGCTGCCGCGTGTGCTGTAGGGTGTGGAGTGTGGCAGGCGTCCCTTAAGCTAATGCGAAAGCCTTCGGCTCTCACTTTGCATCACTGAACTGTGCTGCACGGGCAGCGCCGCTTATGACCAAAGGTGTGGCTTGGGAAGGACAGGTCGGGACCGACCGCTCCTTCCCGGGAGTCTGTGCCGAGCTGTCTTCTCGCCGCCCACAGCGTCCCCGGAGCGGCAGGTGCGCCGCGAGCAGCACCGGGGCTGGTGCTCGCTGGGCTTCGTGCGCAGCATCGCGGTCACGTCGCGCATGTGCGCCGCCCTCAGCTCGCCTCGGTGGATCGCCCTGCTGCTGACGGTGGTGGAGGGACACACGCCGTTCTCGGCCGCCGCGCTGCAGCGGCAGGTAACTGCCCCGGGTGGGCGTGCAGGCGGGACCGTGAGGCCCACGGCCAGTCCCCAGTTTAGGCAAAGGTGGGCAGCGAGTTGAGCGCAGGGAGCTTGGGCTGGCCCGGAGCGAGCCCCTTGCCCCTGATGGGTAGTAGCCCCAGCAGGACCTTGCAGCGGCACCCGTCCAACAGCCGGCAGGGCACCTGGGCCACCACTGTCCCACAGGCTTCCTTGGTCCCTTCAAGTTGGCCACTTCGCATGACTTCTGCGTGACTGCAGAAGAATGATGACCTTTCACGTCAAGAATTCCTGCATCTGCCACGAAGCTCTGTTTTCATCCCGACAACCCAGATCATCGGTCACGTCGTGTGGGACTGTCTGGCTGTTAAATAACGAATACGAGAACGTTCTCACTATTTATTCATTCTGGGGACAACAAAAGCAGAAAGTAAAAGTGTGTCGTGCCTGATGTGTGAGCCAGTGTTTTCCGCAGATCCTGGCAGTGCACCTGCTCCGTGCAGTGCTGCCATCGTGGGACCTGGCCGAGAGGGCGCAGGACATGGAGGGCCTCGTGCAGCAGCTGTTCGGCTTCCTGGGCGGCCTGCTCACCACCTGCTCCTCAGACGCGCCGCTGCTCAGAGGTGGGCTGTGCCCAGGCCCTGCGCCTCTCTCTGGCACCCCGCTTGTGAGCAGGCCCGACAGCCCATCTGTCCTGTCTTGCAGACCCCGTGGCGAGGCGGCGGGTCCGGCCGCAGGCATCCCTGACGGCCACACACAGCAGCACGCTGGCGGAGGAGACGGTGGCACTGCTGCGCGTGCTGCACCGCCTGGGCCAGTGGCGTGGGCTCGTGAGCGCGCACATCAACGCCCGGCTGCGTGCTGCCTCCCACGGCTGCGGGGGACATGAGTGCGGGGTGGGTGCCTTTGCTTTCAAACGCTGCGGTTTGCCCCAGGCACCTGTACGCTTGGTAATGACCAAGCGTGCCAGCTGCCAGGCGCTTGGCCACAGCCCAGTCTCTGTGCCCTAGGCCCTGTTGGACGACAGCCTGCCCGACTCTGGGGACCCGGACGTGGGCGGCCTCATGGCGGTCCTAGCAGTCATCGGAGGTATCGATGGCCGCCTGCGCCTGGGTGGCCAGGTCACACACGACGAGTTTGGGGAAGGCACCGTGACGCGCATCACCCCAAAGGGCAGAATCACCGTGCAGTTTGCGGACATGCGCACATGTCGTGTTTGCCCATTGAATCAGCTGAAGCCGGTAGGTGGCCTTGGGCTGGTGCCAGGACGTGAGGTAGAGGGCTTTGCTGGGACGGGGTAAAGCGTCAGCGCTGGCAAGGGTGCCTTCAGGTGCCCCTTGCATCCAGGAAGCTGGCCAGCCTCAGCATGGCCATCGCCACCTCTGGTTCCCTTTGTGTAGCATCAAGAGACAGGATGCTGCAGTGCAACGAAGAAGGCATTGCGTGACTGTAACCTCCTTGCTGTTAGTTACCCTAAAGCATGAAGTTAGGAAGTTTAGATTTTGTTGAACAACTCAACTTTTAAAAAACCTGGAAGTGATCCCTTTAAATGACCTTCACGCAGCAAGCACTTTGTAACTGTGCAGATTGGCACGGCAGCTACAGTCATCTTAAACCTGAAAGTTTGGCATGTGGAGGGACAGTGAGTGATTTACGTCACCTCGATGTGACCTAAGTTGTAGTCATTATATTTTTCTGTAAAACAGTGTTTTTGATTGTTCAGAAACACATACGTGTTGGATAGAATTTGAAATGCATAGGAAATACTTAGGGAAACGGTAACCACCACCCTGATGTAATTGTTGAGAAGTTTATAATTAAAAAACTAATTTAGGCTAAATTCATCACACACGTAAACCTGTGATGTCGTCTTTTGACATTTCACATCTCAGCTGTGAAAACCCGGAGGTCGGAGGTACTGCGGGCCTAAGTCTCTTGGTTAAGATAGCTTTCAGAACGTTCTCTTCTTTTCTGGCCGCGGGCGTGTTTGAAGCTCTCTCTGCTCTCTCTCAGCTCCCTGCCGTGCCGTTCAGCATCACCAACTTGCCCTTCACCGAGCCCATGCTCTCCGTCTGGGCTCAACTGGTGAACCTCGCCGGAAGCAAATTGGAAAAACACAAAATCAAGAAGTCAGCTAAACAGGGTTTTGCAGGTTAGTGCATGGGGCTTCGTGATGAAACAAAGCTCCCGATCAACTGGCGCGGCTTGGACAGGGCCTGTCACTTTGCTCCTGTCACCCCGGTCTTTGGGCTCGATGACTTGGCCAAGATGAGGGGAACATCTTGTTTGTGGCGGAGGTGTCTGGTTAGGATTGCGGCGGTTTGGGAAACGTTCGAGTATGCTCTTTGTCCCACCGGCTCACTGAGGTGGGAGTGTGGGGGGCAGGAAGGGGAGGCCGGGGGAGGGGGTGGGCCTGCAGCGGCCTACGGCACGAGGCTGAGTCCCCTTCCCCCACAGGACAGGTGGACCTGGGCCTGCTGAGGTGCCAGCAGCTGAAGCTGTACATCCTGAAGGCGGGCCGCGCCCTGCTGTCCCACCAGGACCAGCTCAGGCAGATCCTTTCGCAGCCGGCAGTTCAGGAGGCCACAGCCACACACACAGGTGCCTCCAGAGGAAGCGCGTGTCAGTCGTGAGAAAGGCAGACGCTGGTGTAGAAAGCAGGCGGGGGGCGCAGACAGGCAGCCCACGGGAGGGAGTGCAGACGTAGCCCCGAATGTGGCTGCGAGACTTCAGCCTGGCCAGAGACAGAGCCCATGGAGGGCAGGGAGGGGACGCTACTCCTGCTCTGTGGTCGTTTTAGCGTGTCATCCGTAACACGAGAGAGGTCACGGTTGAAGACCCCATGTCACGTGGGTTTTGTTTTTAAATCCAGATGATGGAGCAGCCACGTCCCCTGACCTGGGGGACATGTCTCCGGAAGGGCCGCAGCCCCCAATGATCCTTCTGCAGCAGCTGCTGGCCTCGGCCACCCAGCCGTCCCCGGTGAAGGCCATATTTGACAAACAGGAGCTTGAGGTACATACAGCATCCCCGGCAGAGGTGGTCTGTGCGTGTGTGCATGTGCGTGAGCCGTCTTTTGTAGACGTGTGTTTCTTGGGGGTGTGTTCTGAATTTTAAGTGGTATCTCAAGGTGGTTACACCTGCTTCGGGATTTAACCATGTCTGTCGTAGGACCTTAAGAATCTGGTGAGAGTGAAGGGAATGAAGTTTAGCCCTATTCTGAATTTCTGTGAATTATTTGAAAAAATGGACCCAATTCAGCACCACTTGAATGCTCAAATGACCCTGGAAGAATTTTCTCAGGACATGTCGCCCTCGAAAGAGCTCAGCACCCCTAGGAAGGCTGGCCTGCTTGCATCACTTGGCCAGGCCCCTCCTCAGGCCCTCAGCCCTCACCCACTACACCACCCCAGCAGCTCGGGGTTGGGGCCAGGGCACAGCCGTAGAAGAGCTCCAGGAGCGGCGGGAACTCTCGAGCCTGAAACGTGGAGGGCCTGACATTTTTAAAAATCCTTCTTGCATGGAATATGTACAAAATTCTAGATAAAATAGGCCAAACAAAACCTTGAGTGCTCAATTCAGCAGGCAGGAAACACCCGAGTAGAAGTCCCCAGAGACCAGACCTGCGGGGAGCCGGGGTCCAGAGTGGGGAGGCAGCTGCCTCTGGCTGGTGACTGAAAGGCTGACCGTTGTCCCGAGTGAGCTAGGAACGGTGGGGCACAAAGGGGCGAGGCAGGAAGGGGTTGTTGGGGCCGGGGGAGGAGATGCAGGGCCTCTGATTGCAGTCGGCATCGCTTCTGCTGCCTCTCACAGCTGGTGGCCTTGACAGCGTTCCCGTGTTGGCGGGTGTCACATTGTGTTGGCTCTGGGCCCTGTCGGGCTCTCTGGAGAACGTGGGATCTCTTTCTCACAGAGACATCATTACCTAGCATTTTTCCTCAGCCCTGTGCAGGCTTTGTTCTAGGCTCTTCTGTGCCCTTAGTCCTGGTTCCTGCTCTCTGATTCTGTGGGGTTAGAATCTCTTTGGGGGTTCTCGTGGAAAACTCTCCCTCCCGACCAACTTCCTGACTCGGTTGGACTTGGACCTCAACCTGTGTCTCTAGCACTGGCTAGTGAAGACATCCCTCTGGCTTGCTGCTGTGTTCTTCAGAACTTTACACGTGCTCCTTGTGCGTCACCGGGTTGGGGGGCGGCCTCTGTGCACTTGCGGTGACCGCTCTGGGGCCCACCCTCCAGCCTCCCACTGCAGTCGAGGGCTCACCCACTGGCTTCCCTTGTGGTCACGGCTTGTCCCTGCTCACTTTGAATTGCTTTGGCCTTTGCCCAGGGCCATCGAGCAGCTTTAAGCAGCTTTCTGCCCAGAATTCGTAGTAATTACCAGCAGAGGTTTAGTCCTAACGCCCTAACTCCCATGACCAGAACCAGCGCTGCTAGCTCACTCCGGTTCTGAAACGTGAGCTTTTACGGTGAAGCCTGTCGTTTGGGACTTATTCGGACTTTGCGGCAAAACTCTAGGCTTTGGACACCAAGCATTGGAAGGCTCGATGCTGTCCTCAGTTTAAAAATTAGCCAGTCCCGGGCACCATGAGACGCCTGGCCAGTGACTCGTTGCAGCGTGTTCCCCTGTACCCTGCGTTCCCTTACTTTATACCTGGCGTTGGTTTGGCGGTCCGTGCTGTCTGTGTCTTTGGTGTAGGGGAGAGACCAGGAACTGGGCAGGGCTCGCTGGAGCATCAGACCTTTCCCCCGTATTGAACTGCGCAGTGTGTAACCGGTTTTATTGGTGTGAAAACGCACGTGCGGGCGTCAGCGTATAGGCCGCTCCTACACCCACCTCCCAGGGCCCTCCACTCCCACTCTCCTCCACGGCCACCCTGCCAACCCTCTCCCCCATCAACAGCCATGTGGGGGCAGCAGGTTGGTGGCCTGACCCTTGGACGGGGTGCTGTGGGAGACACCAGGCTACGGCAGGCTGGCCGTCGTACGGACGAGACCGCCGCACCCCACGTATCGAGACGCTGAAGTGCAGTTGTTACTCAACATTTGGCCAGTAGTGGCCGTCCCAGTATTTCCTCGGCGTGCAGGTTTTTCAGTGACACACTGACTTCTGAGCTGACAAAATGGAAGCACGTGGCGCTCTGGTTCCTGGGCTGCCACCGTGCAGTTGGCGGCAGGGGCCGTCAGGGTGTTTGCCACCGACGTGGAGTGGCCCCCAGCACCTCTCTCGTTTGCCCAGGCTGCCGCCTTGGCCGTGTGTCAGTGCCTGGCCGTGGAGGCCACTCACCCGTCCAGCCCGGGCTGCGAGGACTGTGGCGCCAGCGAGGCTGCTGCGCCCATGGCCGTGCGGCGCATCCGCCCCGTCAGGACGAAGAAGCACAGGCCGCCGCCCGCGCCCGCCGTGCTGCAGCTCATGGAGATGGGCTTCCCTCGCCGGAGCATTGAGCTCGCACTCAAGTCGCTGACGGGCGCCGCCGGGAATGCCGCGGGCTTGCCGGGTACCGTGTCTTCCTGTGGTGTCTCCCCGGGGCCCCTACCCCAATGACCCGTGGGGTCCCTTGGAAGGCCGCCGTTGGGGCTGCGGGCGTGGCGGGTCCTCACTGGGCATGCCCCATGTGCTCGCTCGTAGGCGTGGAGGCCTTGGTGGGCTGGCTGCTGGACCACGCCGACGTGCAGGTCACCGACCTCTCTGACGCAGACACGGGCTCGGAGGAGTGCTCTGATGAGGAGGGCGTGGACGAGGTGGACGACACGGCCTACGCCATGGTCAGTGCCGCCCGCGCCTCTCTGGTCTGCCGCGCTGCCTGTGCTGAGCTGCCTCTGTCTGTCCAACACCCCTGTCCCGACATCAGTGACGTGGGGCCACCTCTCGAAGGCGCTCCGTTAAAAAGTCACATTCTGTGTGACGCTGACTTCTGAGCTGAGTGAGCTGTGCTTTGGGTTTCACTGGGTGACTCCTCGGAAGGTTGTTGGACTTTGAGCCTCTGAGCTTCATCCGCCTCCCTGTGCTGTTGCTGCTAATCCTTTCTGTGTGAAGCGTTTTACAGGGAAGAGGTGGTGTGACGTCTCATACTGTATTTCTCAACACTGGGTTCCACACCACCTTTGCAGCAGCTTTGTCTGGCCACCATCTAAAAAGCGGGTTTGCTCTCTTGCAGTCCACTGGCGCCGTCGTGACAGAGAGCCAGACTTACAAGAGACGAGCCGACTTCCTGAGTAACGACGATTACGCCGTGTACGTGCGGGAGAACGTCCAGGTGAGCGGCTGTCGCGGGCTGAGGGCAGAGCCGGAGCGCGGGAGGTGGCTGGCCACAGCGATGAGGCTGAGAGACGTGTGCTGCTCTAGTATCCCCATTTCAGACATTTTAAAATCTCTATTTGCTGGTTTTCCGTACGTCGTTCTCACTGCCGTCCAGCTTATAAAATCTTTTTCTGCTTTTCCTGTGGTCCTTTATTCACTTTAAACTCTCTCTTTTTTTGTGTTACTTGTCTTGTTCTAGTTAACCTACTCCAGAGAAAATGCCAGAAGTCTTCTCGTTTCACCTGTAAATGTGTCAGTGTGTGTCCTGATAAAGGATTTTATTTTTAACGTCGTCATGTTACTGTTACCTCACGTTACTTAACGAAACAAACAGTAATTCCTAATGTCAAATTATGTCCACTGGTCAGATTATATCCAGTTGCTCAGACTTCCCAAATTTTCACAAAAATGGCTTTTCATAGTAGTTTCAAAGATTCGGATATAGTCAGGGTCACACACCTTACACTGGGCGCTGTGCCCTGAAGATCTAACCCAGGAACCGTTTCTCTGCCTCTGTTTCCTTTTCTTGCCATTCGTTGCTGAAGCTGTTGGCCCACCTCCCCCTCCTCTGCGTGTCACACGGAGTCGGAGGGAGGGCTGGGGGCGGCTGGACGTGGGCGGGAAGGGACCACGTGCACCGGCAGGCCGGGATGGGGCTTGTGAGCCCGCGCCGTCTGCTCACAAGCTGTGTGCTGTCATTTGTCTCAGCACTTCAGCAGCCTTAGCGCCGTTGCTGGACCCAGCGGGACTTGGTCATCCAAGTTGATTAGCTGGAGTTCTGCTCTTGCAAGAAAACTTTCTCGGCAGCTCTGGCTACTCTTCATAGGCCAGTTTATGCAGGAAAGGCAGGATAAGGGCCTGCTTTTTGTGTGTGTGGTGTTTCGTTTTATCAGCTTTCGCAATGGTGAGTCGGCACCCTGGTGTTTGTACGGTGACCCAGACGTTTGTTTTGCTTACCGTGGTTGTGATGGATTTGTTGACTGTGACAGCTTTGACGTATTTCAGTCGTTTTCGTCTCCATCCAGCTGTTCTTTAGCGTGAACCTATCGGTCTGTGACAGCTTGCCGTGTGGCACCAGTCAATCCGGGTTCGCCTGGTACAGTTCTGCCTCAGCCAGCGTCCTCGGGAGCCGTGCCTCCATCTAGTATCAAGCGCGCTCTGGGTGCTCGAGGAGGTCCTTTTTGGAGTAGATAATGCCACTTACAGTTGTTTCTTTCACCTACGCTACCCACTGCGCTGACTCTTAGTTTCCTTTTCGTTTGAGGTGGGAATGATGGTGAGATGCTGTCGAACGTATGAGGAAGTGTCGGAAGGAGACGTGGGCAAAGTGATCAAGTTGGACAGAGATGGGCTACACGACCTCAACGTGCAGTGTGATTGGCAGCAGAAAGGAGGCACTTACTGGGTCAGGTATATTCACGTGGAACTTATAGGTGAGCAGGTTCTTTGTCATGTCCTTTCACTTTTTCTTAACTAGGGACAGAGTTCCTGGAGGGAATGCTAAGTGCCATTTGTTTATCGTTGGGATCTTTAGGCTATCCTCCACCAAGTTCTCCTTCTCACATCAAGATTGGTGATAAAGTCCGTGTCAAAGCCTCCGTCACCACCCCAAAATACAAGTGGGGATCCGTGACCCATCAGAGCGTGGGGGTTGTGAAAGGTAATCTCATCTGGCAACTCCAAATGCTCGCTTTTCGACAACTAATGTAAACCCAGTGTTTTATCACTCGGGAGCAAGGGAAACAGTGTGAAGAAAGCCTCGTGGTGGAGAAATCGTGTTCTTTAGCTTGTCAGTGCTCTAGATGGGAGCACACGTGTAACTGAAGAGTCAGGTTTACTAACTCATTGCAACTTGGGAGGACATGAACCCTAGAAAATGAGATGCCTCCATAAGTGGATGTTACAAGGACTGATGGGGTTTGTGTCAGGCAGTTCGGAGAGGGCTCAGGGAAGGAAGGTCATTATGAGAGGGGTACCTTAATAAATACCTGGGAGGCAGAAGGAATGGAGCCAGGAGGAAGTTACGACTGGTAAGGAAACGGGTGTTCACATTAGCCAGGACAGGGCGTCTGGATGTGTTTGGTATGTGAATTAATTCGAACTTGATCAGATACGCTCAGGAGTGGTTTTGTTTTCGTCTTGATCAATCGTTCACAGGGTGACCTTGTCTGAGGATGGCATTCTGTGGACTTGCTCTGTAAAGCATTTTGCCACATGCCTGCATGTGTCTGGCCAGTTCCCTCCGTCGTGGCTGTTTTTCTCTTTATTTTATGCTGTGTCGAAATTTAGGACTGAATTTAAGAAATGAAAATGTGCAAGTGATAAAAGTTAGAAACTAGAAACACAAGATTCTCAGTTTATATTTAATATGATATTGAGATTTCAGATCAAGCGAATGGCATACTTTTAAAGATGTAGTCTGTCCGTTTTAACAGTTGCATGAGAAATAAATGCGTACGCACACAGCTTAGTTTTATCTTTAGGCCCTTTCAGTGTCATAAAGAGACTCCTCCTGTTCCACAGCCGGGATGAGCAATGGGGACACTGTTGTGCTTCCCAGTGGGTGGGGTTCCTCAGGTAATTTAGCAGTTTACTTTAGCTTAACATTTTTGTTTACCAAAGAGATTTTTAAAAACTTCACAAATCAAATCAGACATAAATTTTAAAAAATAAGAATTTGATGGTAGCAGAGCGCCCTCACAAGAGGTCACGAGCTGTTTTGTCACCATTAATACGATCTGTGTTCCGTAAGATAACAGAAGTAGTTTTGGAGATGGTGTAAAGTACTCTTTAAAACAGACCTTCTACCGGGGACAAAGTAATTTAAAACAAATCTCACCGCGGAAAATTTCAAACATACAAGAGCAGAGACTAGAGTATATGAGCTGCCATGGACCCGTCACCTGCTTCAGCAGCTGTCACCCCCAGCCAGGCCATCTCAGCCGTGGTCCCCCCCGCGTTATTTTGAAGCTGACCCCTGACTGGCATCCCGTGCTAGTTCGTCCCCGAGTGTCGCAGCGCATCTTGGAAAGAGAAGCACTCCTCGTAGAGGACAAGTCACTGTGACCTGATCGCACATGGCGGGTGCGGTTTTTTTTGGCTTCTTGCTGGTGACAGATGTCTCCCACCCTTTCCGTTCTGTGCTAGCGTTCAGCGCCAACGGCAAAGACGTCATCGTCGACTTCCCCCAGCAGTCGCACTGGACCGGGCTGTTGTCAGAGATGGAGCTGGTGCCGAGCGTTCACCCCGGGGTCACGTGAGTTTTTATTTCCCTGTCGCCAGGTTTGTTGGGGAGAATGTTTTTCTGGAAGGAAGTTTAGTAAACGGACACGTCTTCTTGGCGACTCAGTGGCTGTCTTAACCATAGGTGCGATGGCTGCCAGATGTTCCCCATCAACGGGTCTCGATTCAAATGCCGAAACTGTGATGACTTCGACTTCTGTGAGGCGTGTTTCAAGGCCAGAAAGCACAACAGCAGGCACACGTTTGGCAGGATAAATGAGCCGGGTACGGTGGCCGGCAGCGCTCGCAGTGAGGGATGGGCGCAGACGCGGCCCCGTTAGGAGCCCCGCTCTGTGGGGCGCGCTGCGCGTGTAGGGCGAGGCAGAGGGGGGTCCTGACTCACCTGATGACTTGCTCTTCTCCAAGCAGTCAGGGGCCGTGGACATTAGAACAGCAGGGTTCGTCTGCCTGTTTTTTTATGAAGAACATTAAAAGGGTCTTAAAAACGACTGCGCGTTGCGTCGTGCAGGTGTGGAGCCAGGAGGCTGCGGCAGGGGGAAGCTTCTCATCTGTGTCTGTGGCACCGCGTGCTCTTTGTCGTGGCAGAAGATTCACGACACGGACTCTGCCCCTTTAGTTATCATTGAGTGTGTAATCCATTCGTCTTTTCAGTTGGCCCTCTCTCAGATCTTTGTCATTTTTTCTTTTTTCCTATGGAATTTGGGTTTAGTTTTTTTTTCATTTTTTGTCTCCTGGAGGTGAATGCTCATTAGCTCGGTAATTTCTCATGTGTGTCTTTTAATATATAAAGCTACATTTTTAAATTTATTTTTAAGCAAGGCTTAAACCGTATCCTGCAATACTGATATGCGGTGATATTTTATTAGTAGTCTTTTCAAAGTATTTTTAGAAAATTCCATTGGAATTATTTTCTCGAATTCATTTATTTAAAATTTTTAAACATCAGCATTGTCTGTATTTTTTTTTACTGGTTTCTGCATTGCCTCCAGGGTGTGTACCCTGATTTATATTTGACATTTTTGGAAACTTTCATGTGATCATTCGACTCAGCATATGAGATTCTGTAAATATTTCACGTGTGCCTAGAAGACTGTCCCTCACAGTGAGTTCTGTGGTGAAGTTTGTGTTCTCTTGGTTGTGACGATTCGGCCCCGCCAGTATTAACACGTTTGACCACCGTTTCATAGGGCAGTCGGCGATATTTTGTGGTCGTTCTGGAAAACAGCTGAAGCGTTGTCACAGCAGTCAGCCAGGGATGCTGCTGGACAGCTGGTCCCGCATGGTGAACAGCCTGCACGTGTCGTCCTCCGTAAACCAGGCCTCTCGGCTCATTGACGGCAGCGAGCCCTGCTGGCAGTCCTCCGGTTCGCAGGGAAAGGTAGGGTGACGTGGGCGCCTCCTGGCGCTTGATCCAGACGGCTTTACCTCCAGCTCCCAAATGAACTTTGAAAACCTGCGAGATCGCATTGCGACGCCTCCTGTCAGGACTTGTTTTACGTCTGAGTTGATGATTATCTTAGACATACCATTCGATTTTCATCGTCAGAGATTTTGAACAGCAGGAGGCCCCAGACTTTAACACCAGTCAGTAGAGGGTGTAATAGGGTTTGGCATTTTTTATTCCCCGAGTGAAAAATACACATGTTCAGAGTCTACTGTGATGAGAAGTTCTTTCTCATACATCCTCATAGGCGTGCTGGCTTTTAGGAGGCTGTCACACTTGCCCTCACGTGTGGTCACGTCACGCAGGTCAGTCCTGCAGGGAGAGGCTTGTGCTCCAGAGTGACTCACGTTCTGTAACCCACTCTGGTGGGTTCAGAGGGAGCACCCTGGACCAGGAGAGCACACGTCGTTTCTGGGATTAGAGGGAGCCTCTTCCAGTGAATGAGTAAAGGAGCGGGATGTCCTCTCTCCTGCCACAGTGCGTTTTAAACATCTCACGTAGATGCAGGCTTTAGTGATACTGTTTTAGTAGCTGAATTTTGCTAACTGTGAATACGTTTTGTTTTTAAGCATTGGATTCGTTTGGAGATGTTCCCAGATGTTCTTGTTTACAGATTAAAAATGATAGTTGACCCTGCTGACAGCAGTTACATGCCGTCCCTGGTTGTGGTGTCAGGTAATGAAGTTAGTCCTTTCAGAAAGTACCTGCTATCGTGTTGTGAAAACTCCTGTGTCTGATTCCTTTACCCCTCTCTTGTTTCCAGGTGGAAATTCGCTAAATAACCTAATTGAACTAAAGACAATCAACATTAACCCCGCCGATACCACAGTGTCCCTTCTGAGTGACTGCACGGAGGTAAGTAGGAATGATAGTGTTCCTTTCGATGGTTTGCAGATGATGATGAGGTGACCTTTCTGACTACGTCTCTACTAATATCTACCATTTACACCCCCCAAATTTGACCTGTACACACCTTGAATTGGCTACTTATCAGATCATCTTGAAAGGGAAACAGGACATTCTCACTTTGGTGAGAAAGGAGGTAAATGCTCTTGGTAAAAGTCCTTACCAAGCCCATCAGGTTGCCGTTTTGTCCTGCAAAAGTTGTTTCCATTAAACGTACACTACTGCGTAACGCCTTTTTCAGGTGTCCATGTGACAGACAGTGAGGTTGCTTTTTTGGTGGCACGCCTGTGGGCATGCAGTGCTGACCCTGTTGTGAAGTGCTGAGTTCTCAGTTTGTTTTGATCGGTGAGAAGATGCTTTTCAAAATAAATCCAAGTTTATTGTATTTTGAAAATTCTGTGTTATAAGATCAGTGAAGGTCCTCTTTAACAGCACCCTTATATTTTATTTCTTTAAAAATTTTTTTAATGCCTACAGCACCTGGTATGCCCAGGTGGTCTCCCAAGTACTAACCAGGCCGAACCCTGCTTAGCTGCTGAGATCAGATGAGATCAGACGCTTTCAGGGTGGCATGCCGTAGACTCCCCCTTATATTTTTAGAGCCGTGAGGATGCCTCTCAAATCTCTCCACACAGATGTCAACACTGTTTTAATAGATATCTGAGAAATAGTACAAATTAAGACAGTTTTTTGTGCTGCCCGTATTGTTACATGAGGAAACTGGATTTGTACAATGATAGACGATAAAGGCATCTGATAGTTTAATGTTTATCATGAGTAGGTTTACTTTTAAGTTATTAAATGACGTTTACCATCCATCGTTATTATTTACTTGGGTCTTCGCACACAAGAGCAAACATGTTCAAGGAGATCTCAGTGTTACTTCAAAGAAGCTGATACACAGCCGTAGGTTAATTTATTCGAAGGTGAGGGGTTGGTAACTCATATCTTGTCCACGGCACGTACCAGCTCCTTTCCTGAGTCCCCGATTTGATGATCCCGCTTCGTGTACCCCATAAAGGTTTTATTTTCTTCTGACCTTCAGCTAATAGAATTCTGAATGTCATTGAGCTACGTTATGATATACTGATAATTGGTAACGAATATCTGCAGTGTCAATAAGTGAATGTGATGGCAAATCATTAAAGTAAAAGATAATATTCAGTTTCTCTTTAAAAAGATATTTTTGATTTGTAGTGCATTTAGTCGCTGGGATCCTGGTGTGAACGAGCCCACGATAGATGTTTATGAGCCAATCACAAAATGTGATTCCTGGTAACACGTTAGGGGACTAGGGAGTTACTGGTTTAGCTGCAGTCGCCACGCGGGTACATTTTTAGTGTCCGTACCTCAGTGGCACACACTAGAGTTGAAACGACGTGTGCTGCCCAGAGCTTCCTCATGGTCCAGGCGTGAGCACAGTTGGTCACGCGTTGACAATTGTCTGACGAGACAACGGGGTCGCAGGGCTCTTTGTGCTGTTTCCTCTAACTCGTACGCATTCGCACGTCTGTGTGATGTTTTAAAACGTGCGAAGGCGCTGGGAGCCGCCTGCCGTCTGATTCCCCAACACTCCCAGGCTCAGAACAGCTTGTGGACACAGGCTCGCAGCCGTCGCGTGGAGCTCTCCGCCCTCGGCTCCGGAGAAGGTTGCTGTGGCCTGTGCTGTGGCGAGCCCGCTCAGGCCGCCCGTGTTGTGTCCAGTATCACAGGTACATCGAGATCGCCATCAAGCAGTGCCGGAGCTCTGGGATCGACTGCAAGATCCACGGCCTCGTCCTGCTGGGCCGCGTCCGTGCCGAGGACGAGGACTGGGCCGCCGTCCCTTTCCTGGCCTCGGACAACGAAGAGGAGGACGACGAGAAGGCCAGCGGAGGGAGGTGGGCCTCTGTCCCCTGGGTCTGCGCCATCCCGGGAGACACTTCATCAGAGCAGGTCTCGGAGGGAGGGTGTTGTCACGCCCGTGGGGCTGGCTGGTGACTTTTAGTCACGTTTGCAAAAACTGTCATTGATTTGGTTTAGGGAAACGTTTACTGTGGAAACACATCGTACTTGGAAAAATGCCACTGTATAGGGGAAGGAAAAGCATGTAGTTTCCTCTTCACCTGTCCCCAAGCATGTTTCCCTGTGGAAGCGGTCAGTGTGCCACGGGTTTTATGAGCTTCTTTGCTGAGCACCGTTTACCTTTAAATGTAAAAAGTTCATTGTGGTAAAATGCACATAATGTAAGCTGGACCGTCTCACCTGCTTTGGAGCCTGAGCTCAGTGCTGCCAAGCACACCCACATCGTGCCCTCAGAGGGCCAGGGTTGCCAGACAGGTTGCCAGAGCGGGAGTGCTGTATGCATGGTCCCAGGGGGAGGGCGGGAGGCGCATCCCGGAGCCAGCGGAGCTTTGCGGCCACTGCCCTGCACCTGGGGGTGCCTCCTGCGTGTGCCCTCAGCTGCCCCCTGCTGTGAGGCACGGTCTGGCAGTTGCCAAGAGGTGCAGCTGTGGGGGTCAGCGAGGCCATCCAGGGTTCTGCGATCGGGGCTTGGGACTTTGTTTTATTCCAGAAACTTTGCGTGGAAGTTGAAAAGAGAAAAGTGTGGGTCACCCTGTCTTATCTAGAATGTACATTACCCCAGGGATCCAGTCCAAACCGATGTGTCCGCACACGTCGTGTAAGGGAAATGCCAGTTCACTGAAATCATTGGTGCTTTTCAGAGAAAGGGGGATAGGCTGGCGTCGTCTTACTCTAGCTGAATGAACCAGCTCGTTATAATTTGCACATGTGCTACCACGTGTGAAATAACGGGAAAACTCTGGGCTTCACCCGTGAAGAGACGTTTACATAATGGAATGCAGTAGGAATCCTAGACATTTGGATGTAATGGATGTTTTCCCTCCAGATATCATTCGTTGGCCAATAACTGGGAGCAATGAGTGGTCCAGGTAGCCTTCCACAGGCAGACCAGCCAGGTGCCCGCACTGGCCACCTGCCGGCAGCGGTCCCGCTGGGTGACACGTGGTTCAGTCCTTACGTGTCTCGAACATGACTCCCCGTGTCCTGTACACATTTTGAACTAAAAGTTTCAAGTAATGACATGTGCACCTACTTCCTTTTCCCCTTTCTGGTATCAGATGAAAGAGTTTTTCTACATTTTTATTTTTAGATTATAATTTTTACTTTTTAAAGTCTACGTTCATTAGCATGTACCATGTTAGGAAGTCACACCTGTCTAGAACTCATCCCTGGAGACTTAGGTCACCTATCCCAGCCACTGAAAACGGAGCGAAGCATGGAAGCTGGAGCCTCAGATGGAGGCAGCCGCTCCTCAGCCTCTGGCATCAAAGCGTCCGTCACCAGGGCAGCCCAGCGCTGTCAGGCTCCGCTCGGGGGCCAGGCGGAGGCTGTGTCCACGAGGCGTGCAGCCACGCGGGCGGGTCAGGAGCAGCTGCCAGCCTCCGGGGGGGCGGGGTGGGGACCGCCAGCAGAGCCTGCTGGTGTGGAGGTGGCCGGTGGGAAGGCAGAAGGTGGGCTCTGCTTTGGGCCCGCCCGTCCACGCTAGAGGGTGAGTGGCTGTGTCAGTTTTGTTATTTCTTCAGGAGAACAAATGGCCGCACACCTGTCCAGGTTTAGGGACATTGGTCCAGCACCGGTCCCACGGTGACTTGGAGGTGGGCGGCAGCTACTGCGTTCCACCCGGAGATGAGGGGGCGCTGCCCAGAACTCGGGGCTTGAGGGATTTTCTCAGGAAAACGAACGCCTGAGAGTGATGGCGACCAGCGGACTTCGTGTGCTCAAGTTGCTTTCCTTTTAATTTTTAAAATTTTTATGCGGAGCCATCTGTTTTTCTCTCTCCTGTGGTCAGCCTCATCAGGAAGAAGGCGGCGGGACTGGAATCGGCAGCCACCATAAGGACCAAAGTGTTCGTGTGGGGACTGAATGACAAGGACCAGCTGGGCGGGCTGAAAGGCTCTAAGGTACTCCCTGTGCCTGACGTCCCGTGTCACCTGTCACCACATGACTGAGGAGGAGCTTTGGAAGTTTTTATAATGGTTCTACCTTCCACATGTTGACTTTTCTAAAGTAATTCGTGACACAAACTCACAGACCTTATCCAACTTAGTTTGCTGAAAAGCCTCTCCTTTGGGAAGATAGTACATTTTAGGTATAGTTGCATTATTGCGGTTTTATAAACCAGAAAATACACTTTTGAAAAGAGTTAGCAAGCACATGGATGACAGTTACAGACTACAGTCATTTCGCCCACCGTGAACAGAATGATGAGAAAGAACACCGTAGAGGGACGGAGATGAGCAAGACGTGATTTGAAGAGTAGATGTGACAAGCGGTGCATTCAAACTAGAGCTGGACTCAGGGTCCCCCACATTACTCAGTGTCCCCTACCTGAGGGCCACAGAACAGCCCTCCAAGTGGCAGACACGTGTGCTCTCGTCGGGGTCCCGAGACTACGCCGCTGCAGCCCCCTCGGTCCCTGCTGTCGATCTGGGAAGGAAAGTTAGAACATACTTAGGTCTCTCCTTTCAAGACAACCCATTTTCGTCTTTACTTGAACAGCCCTAGCCTCCACTTGGAGGTGGGCAGGGGGCAGTAAGCCCGGAGGGTCAGTTGTGATCACGGGGGCCTGTCCTGGGGGTGAGGCTATGGCCCCTATTGGAGTCGGCTCATGAAAGGTGGCTTTGGGCTCCACAGCTGTGATAGGAACCGTCGCCCACCGTGGTGACCGCCTCGGACACACGGGAATGGCGAAGGGCTTCTCTGGGCCTGTAAGATTTTTAAATTAAATCGCACACATCTGAATGGGGAGTTTCAGCGTGTCGTTTTTAGAGGTGTCAGAATCGACAGGAATGAGCAGGATGTGACTGAAATAGGATGTCGTTTAGCAGTTTGTTTATGTCTTCACATTCTGTGTGTTTTATTTTTCCCCTTTTATTTCGGAGAGGTTTTAGTATGCCCACGTAGAAAGCAGAGGGAACTGGTGGCCCTGTATCAAAGTCAGCAGTTACCAGCAGATGTGTGTTTTTTTGTTTTGTTTTTACGTCCAGCACACCCCCCTCCTGTTTATTTTAAAGTAAATCTCATGATACCATCTCATCCTTAAAATACTGAACCGTGTGTTCCTAAGAGAAAATCACTGCTTTGGTTAATGTAATCAAGCAGATTAACAGTAATTCCTGTGTCATCTAATAAGGATACTTCTAATTATAAAAGTGGAAATAAAATTGTTTCTTTCTGTTTCAGATAAAGGTTCCTTCGTTCTCAGAGACGTTGTCTGCTTTGAATGCAGTACAGGTGGCCGGTGGTTCCAAAAGCTTGTTTGCGGGTATGATTGTTCCAATATTAAAACTTTTAAAGATCATGTTTTGCACTAAAAGCATAGTAGTTATGCTGTGAAGAGTGAGTGCTGCTCGCCCTTGTCCTTGCAGTGACCGTGGAAGGGAAGGTGTACGCCTGCGGAGAAGCCACGAACGGCCGGCTGGGGCTGGGTGTCTCCAGTGGGACTGTGCCCGTCCCTCGGCAGGTCACAGCGCTCAGCAGTTACGTGGTCAAGAAGGTGGCCGTTCACTCAGGTACCAGGCTGGCACTGGCACGCAGGAGAGGGTTGGCCCAAGGCTCATGCTCTGCCAGTCACTGGGGCTCTTAAACCGTTTCTTCTAAGGCATCCTTGTGCTCCTCTGTAGTCCCGCGTGGTTAGTAGGGATGGACTTGGAGGGTGTCAGTGTCCAGGGCATCTAGAAGGAATTACTGTTGCCACATGAGGCCTTTGGACATGAGCTGTTGGCCGTCCAGGTGGGGGCATTCCCCTCAGGGGAGGGGTCTCTGGTCCGGGAGCCTGGTGTCGGCTTCATAGTCTTTGAGGTCATCACATTCTGTGCTCAAAGACTTTATTTTTCTGGGAAAGAGCCTCTAACTTTCTTTAGATTTCCAGTGTCTACGAACCCCAGCGATAAGAAAGGTCCATTAAAACATCACACTCCTTTGTTTTAGCAAATCTGTTGTGAGTGTTATTTTAAGGCACTGCGCTGGGCCTCTGAGGAAAGAAACGTAGTGTGCGCATGTTGAAGAGGGCGAGGGTCAGCCCTGTGTGACAAGAAATCCAAACAGGAGTGTCCTAAGCAAGGCAGAAGTTAGCTCGTCTCCCCCGGAAAAGGCTGGTGTGGTCCAGGGCCAGCATGGTGCCTCCACGCTCACCCCCACTGACAGACCGCCCTGCGGCTCGATGCGAGGCCACATGGGCATCCCCCAGCCGCCTCCGTCCTCCAGGCCTCTTTTCCAGAAGTCTCATTCGTGTCACATTTCTGTTGCCATCCTCTCTGGGCAGGAGGGCGGGGGGGCTGGGAGCCCAGGAGTTGGCAGGGACCAAGGTGACAGGTGTATGTGGGAAGAGGCATGCGGCGCCCCACTTTTCTTAAACAGTTCTGCTGCTGGGGTCACTTCTCAAAAGCTCGACTGCCCCTGCACTTGATGACATGCCTTATCACAAATGCACCTATTTTTACTTTTCCATCTGAGTTTGGGTTACTTGTATGTTTAACATAGCAGGAAACCCATCACTAAACAGCATTATTTCGCCTCTTTCCTGGTAAAATTTTTTCTGGGATTTAAACTTCGTAGTTTATAAACATTCACTCGTTCTATATATCTGTCACCCTGGAAAGTCGACCTTTTTAAGGTGTCGATTGAGCACAGGCTCGTGCCAGGCGCGCAGGCGGTCGCACTGCGGCTGTCCATGCCCACCTCCGTGTGAACGTTGCAGGCGGCCGGCATGCCACAGCCTTAACCGCCGACGGGAAGGTGTTCTCCTGGGGCGAAGGCGACGACGGCAAACTCGGACACTTCAGCAGGATGTGAGTGCCCTGTTCCTCGCTAATAAGAAGCTCCTCCTGCCAGTCACAGTGACTGCCTTCTGGCAGTTACTTTGCAGAAAAGTGACTAGGTTATCTGTGAAAATGGAGCTGAAAGTAGTTTTGCAGCCTGTGTGCCCGCGTCCTCACGCGTTCTGTTCTGAGGTCTGAGTTAAGTCCAGCTGCAGACGTGGGTCAGTGTGCATGTCCCTTCTCGCCTTCTGTGGGGAGGGCCGCGTTGGTTATGGGGAATGTCCCCTCCCTTCTCTAGGAACTGTGACAAACCGCGGCTCATCGAGGCCTTGAAGAGCAGGCGCATCCGGGACATCGCCTGCGGGAGCTCACACAGTGCAGCCCTCACGTCCAGCGGGGAGCTCTACACCTGGGGCCTCGGCGAGTACGGCCGGCTGGGCCACGGGGACAACACAACCCAGCTGAAGCCCAAAATGGTGATTACGCGCACTTGCGTCACCTGTAGACACATCATCGCCCGCTGGGTCACGAAGAGGCTGGGCCTCGGCGTGGGGAGGCTCATGGGCCGTGCATGTCGTCGCCTTTTGGCCTGGAAAAGAACCTGGCCCTCCCCAGCGCCCACGCCTGATTCTATTTTTCCTTTGTGGTCGAGCAGGTGAAAGTCCTCGTGGGTCACAGAGTGGTGCAGGTGGCCTGCGGGAGCAGGGACGCCCAGACGCTGGCTCTGACCGATGAGGGTGAGCTGCGCGCGGTGGCAGTGGCCAGCGGGGGTTGTGTGGTGAGACGCCACCTCAAGCGTTGTCCCGCCCCTAGGTCTGGTGTTTTCCTGGGGCGATGGCGACTTTGGGAAGTTGGGCCGGGGCGGAAGTGAAGGCTGCAACGTCCCCCAGAACATCGAGAGGCTGAATGGGCAGGGCGTGTGCCAGATCGAGTGCGGCGCCCAGTTCTCCCTGGCCCTCACGAAGTCGGGTGTGGTGTGGACATGGTACGTGGACCCCGTGGGAGTCCCCGGAGCTGTGCTAGAGCCTCCATCTCCCTACCCCACACCGCGGGCCTCCTGCGCCTTTGAGTGCGGATGGTGAAAGTGTGACAGGACCTGTCCCGCGTAACTGGGTGGTGTGAAGACGGCGCCAGAGCCGCAGTGGCCCGGCGTGTCATTCCTGTTGACGTGAGGTTCATCAGGAGGGTTTCTTCTGATTCCCTTAATCTTGGGAGGGTTGATGTGTGTTTCACGTGTGTCAGGCGCTGGACACTCTGATCGGCCGTAGCCGGGTCCCGTGGCCCAGAGGCAGCATGAAAGTTAAGGACACGGGAGTGTTAGAGGAACGAGGGTGTGATCACGTTTTCATCTCTGAAAACTACGTCAACACCTAAATACTGGAAAGTTCACATCCAGGGTCATGCGTCATTAGTGGTGCCTTTGTTACGACAGATGTAAAGACCTCGGGCAGCATGTGACAGTGCCGCTGAGCCAGCTCTGGGGCTGCAGGCAGTGGGGGTCCCCCGTGGCACGCCATCGGCCTGTCTCCACATGCTGACGTGAGCTCTGGCCTCCCACAGGGGCAAGGGTGACTACTTCCGGCTGGGCCACGGCTCCGACGTGCACGTGCGGAAGCCCCAGGTGGTGGAGGGGCTGCGGGGGAAGAAGATCGTGCACGTGGCCGTCGGGGCCCTGCACTGCCTGGCTGTCACGGACGCGGGACAGGTAAGCCGGGCTCGTGGCAAGCCCTGTTCCTGTCACAAGTGTCCCTCATGGTGAGGCGAGTGTGGACAAGCAGGCACTGGGCCATTGTCAGCGGGGTCCCCGTTGTCAGCCTGGGCGGGCAGGACCCCAGGGAGGCGTCACTAGCCCACGGGCACAGGAAGCGGCTTTCCGACTCCAGGGTCCTCAGCACAGGAGGGGGCCATTGCCATCGGAGACGCTGCCATGGCCCAGGGTGAGTGGCATCGCTCCAGAAACAGGTGGCTCATTGGGAAGTCCGCACGCTTTGGCTCAGAGATGAAGCCGGGCAGGTCTAGGGTAACACGTTCTGCGGTGACAAGCCACGGCGTTAGCGCTGGGATGCACTGACAGCAGCCGGTGGTGCACTGTCACTCACTCAGCGTGAGGAAAAAGTGGATGACACCTTCTGATTCTTTAACACCGCGGTGTGAACGACGGTCATTTCCTTACCCACGGGGGACACGTCTGGGACTCCCAGTGTGGACAGTGCCAAACCCTGTGCATACTGCAGGTCCTCGAATCACGTTGTTTTGTTCAGCGTCATTTTTGCTACATTGTTGTTTCCCAGCGGAGGCCACCGTCTGTGCGGGGTCTGCACATTCTCCCCCCACATCCCAAAGACGTGCCTTTGGGGTGGTCTGGTGTGTCTAGATCATTCCCGCCCAAGCAGGTGCACCCTGTGATGGAGGGCCATCTGCCCGGGTGGCCTCCTGCCCTGTACCCTGAGCTGCCACGACAGGCCCCAGGCCATGGCCGGCCGAAGGCAGCAAGGGGAACCACAATGAGGGACAGCTGCCCTTGAAAAATGCACACATTGTCTGTGATCATTTTTCTTTACAAAATAAGGGAACTAACAGGTCACTGCACTTAGTGAAAGAGGACGTCCCTGCATACTCTCACAGGTGGCAGATGAACTCAGTGGGTTGACGTGATGTAAACACTCATAGTCATCGGCGAGAGTTCTGCAGTAAACTAAGAAAATGTTCCTCTTGACAGGTGTACGCTTGGGGTGACAATGACCATGGCCAGCAGGGCAATGGCACGACCACAGTCAATAGGAAGCCCACGCTCGTGCAAGGCTTGGAAGGCCAGAAGATCACGCGGGTGGCCTGCGGGTCTTCGCACAGTGTGGCCTGGACGACGGTGGACGTGGCAACGCCCTCTGTGCACGAGCCAGTCCTGTTCCAGACTGCAAGGGACCCTCTGGGTGCCTCCTACCTAGGTAACCTGGACTTGTGTCCTGCCAGCGTGTTCCGAAGAAGAGCTGTGGCCAGCCACTGTCCTGTCCCCTTGTCCCTCACGGCCCCTCCCCAACCTCCCGCACCACCACTGCTTTCTGTCCCTAGGTCGGTTTTCATTCTCTGGAGTTCTATACAAATAATCATCTAGCATCTACTTTTTTCACTTAGCCTAATCTTTTTGTGTAGAATTGGCATTATTATTTCGGCAGAATTCACCCGTGAAGCCATCTGGACATAGTTTTCTTTGTGGGGTTTCCCTGTGTGTTTTAACCACAAATTTCACTCCCTTTATAAATGTAGCATTTATTTCTTTTCTAGTGAGATTTGTAACCTTTGCTGGAAGTTATCTGTTTCAACTCAGTTGTTGAATTTATTGGGATTAAAGTTGGTCTTGATGTTTTTGCTTACCTTTTAATATTTTTAGAATCCGTAGTGATATCATCTCTCATTCCTGATATTGGTAATTCTACTCTTTCCAGTTTCTCTAGAGGTTTATAATTTTGTTAATTTTTTCAAAGGACAAGTCGATGTTTTCTTGGCTTTTCTCTGCTGCTTTCCTGTTTTCTAGTTCCTCCCCGCTCTAGTCCTTACTAATTCTTCACTTGGTTCTGTTCTTTTCTAGTTTCTTATGTTGCAAGCTTAGGTCATTGATTTAGAAGCTTCCTACTTCTCTAACGTAAACGTTGTTCTCTCCTTGATGAAGTGATTCTCCTGTCGCTGTGCCAGTTACCCTCCTTATGCCCTTGCTTTCTTTGCTTTAAAATCTAAGCTTGCTTTTGGTCGGCACTTTTTATGAGCCGTGGTGTTCCATACACTGTGGTATTCAGCAGTGTATCTTTCCTTTTAACCTTTTTTTTTCGTATTAAAACAGATTTTCTTGAAGGCATCATGTAGTTGGATTTCACTTTTTAAAATTTACTCTGACAATCTCTCCATGGAGTGTTTAGTCCACTCATGGTTAATGTGGCTATTGATGTCTTTGTGTCACATCTGTCACGCTCTTCGCTTTCTGTTCTGGATGTTTATTGTTGTCTTTTTTTCTTTGAATTATTTTTTATGATTTAATTTTTTTTCTCCTTTTGCTAACTTAACTATGTTACTCTAGTGATTACTTTGGGTGTGTATTGCAACCTTTAACTTGCTGTAGTCCGCCCCCTGGCGATGTGACACCGCTTCAGGAGCGGTGTGTGAATCATATAGCAGTAGTTCTGTTCCCTCCCTCCTAGCTTCTGTGCTCTCATTGCCATACGTTTCTGTGTATGTTGTAAATTTCACAGCAATTTTTATTAATTTCCTTTAAACATTAGGTCATCTGTCCAGATGATTTAAATAACGAGAAAAAACGTCTCTGCATTTAGTGACGTGGGTTCTTTCCCAGCGCTCCCCACTCCTTCCTGGGGATCCATGTTTCTTCTGCCTGGAGGACTTTCATCATGTTCTATGCTTGTGCTGGGGACACTTCGGTCAGCATTTTACGGCTGAACTAGTCATTGTTTTGCAGTATGTTTTAGCTAGGTATAGAATTCTAGGTTACAGGTTTTTCATTCAACATTTTAAAGGCGTTGTTCCATTTTCTTCGAGCTTGCATTGTTTCATCGAGCATTTACTGTCATTTTTATCTCTCTTTTCCTGTACATTATATGTCTTTTTCTTTAGACTGCTTGTGAAAATTTTTTCTTTGTCCCCCAGGGTTTGAGCAATTTGATTATAGTGTGCCTTCTTGATTCTGGTGCTTGTTGTTCATTGTGCTTCTTGGATGTTTGGTTTATAATTTTCATCAAATTTTGAGGTTTTCCAGTCACTTTTTTCCTTAAAAATTTTTTTTCTTTACCTTCGTCTCTTCTCTCTTTTGAGAAGTCTAGTTTCACACCTGATGGTTCTTTAAAAATTGGGCCACAGGTAGCGGATGCTCTGTTCTATTCATTTTTTTTTTTTATGTTCTTTTCTTTCGAATAGTTTCTAATTGCTGTGTCTTTATCTCAGACATTGTAGTTTCCTCTCTAGGATTTTGATTTCGGTATTTTTATATCTTCTGTCTCTCTAGTTCTTTTTAGTTCTTTTTTTCAACATACGGAATACACCTAACAAATGCTTTGATTTCCTTGTCTGTGTCAGTGTCAGTTCTGAGTTGTTTAGAATGATTTTCCTTTTTCCCACTCCTGAACTAGGTGGTAATTTTCTTCCTTTCTGCTCCCCTGGTGACTTTCGGTTGGATGCCACACACTGTGGCCTGTATTCAGATGTTCTGGAGATTTTTGTATGTCTGTAGATCTTGAGCTTAGGTACAGCTAAGTTACTCTGAGTTTGATGCATTTGGGTTTTGGCTCTGGGAAGGGAAGCAGTTCTGACCTGATGCTACTCTCAGGCTGGCTGTTCTACCTCTGAGGCCCCTCTGAGTGCTCTGGTCAGTGCCTCTCAGTTGTGAGTCTTCCCCTCTGGCCAGTGGGGCAGGCGCTGTGCTGAGCCTCTCTCCCTTCCACGCAGTTCAGTCCATGGCTTTGGGCAGTCCGCCATACACAGGCCCCCCAGCGTCAGCTGCACCCTCGTCGGGGTGAGTGGACACATGGCACCTCTTTAAGGCTCTCATGGCAGCTTGCCCCTGTCCAGTCCTGTCAGCTCTGGCCACCAGGACCTCCTGCACATGAGCTTAGCCCCCATTTTCATAGAGACCCCTGGGCTCCACCTCGCCCCCATTGAGACCTAGGGACTGCCAGGGCAGTGAGCTGGACCATGTGTCCAGTAAGATCGTTATTGGTGACATCCCGTCTTCTCTCCACTGTTTGGATCATTTCTTGTCTCACATGTCAACGTAAGTAAGTATAGATGTTAGTTATAGCAGTCTACTGTGGACATGTGTGTCACAGTTGTTAAATGTATTCTGCATGAGCGTCTACATCTTTCTGCAGTTACAGTGAGCCTTTGCTGAAGTAACTGTTTTATAGAGCCGTAACTGAGAGAAAACAAGTGGGTTTTTTACTTTAGAGGCCGTTAATGAACATGGTACTTAATGTTGAAATAGCAAAATGCGGACTGTGGTGTTTTAGAATTAAACTGAAGGTCACAGTATAGGAACAGAACAGACTGTGATCCTAAAAACTGAGCCCGAGCCTTTTCTTTTCCAGGCGTGCCTTCGGATGCTGACCCTTCTGCCACCAGCAATAAGACCAGTGGTGTAAACAATCTGAAACCAAACCGCCCGTCTCTTGCCAAGATTCTCCTGTCATTGGATGGAAACCTGGCAAAGCAGCAGGCCCTGTCTCACGTGCTCACGGCACTGCAGATCACCTATGCCAGGTGGGCTGCTGGGCCCACTCGAAATTCCGCGATCGTGTGAGCTTTGGGTCTTTGTGACTTTTTGATAGGTCACATGTCTCAGAGAAGGTTGTAGTGTTGCCTTTAAACACTGTGAGGTCGACAGTAGGTGGCGATACGAACTGTGCATACTGTAATGGGGGCTGAAATGTGACTCAAAACCTTGTCAGAACATTTTGTTCTTTTTTGTGGCCTGAGCAGCACGAATATTTGGGGGAGGAGGGGAAGAATCAGTGGATACTAGGATTCAGTGATGTTTAAAGCCACTTACCTTGTTCACTCAAACACTCGACAAGGCAGAGTTTTGGTAGTTGGAACTCTTCCGAGATGTTGCTGCTGTTTTTGCAGAGTAAGTGGGTCTGTCTGTGGGTCATGGTTATGGCTGTGGTGCGTGGAAGTCCGTACACAGGTGACTCGGTTGTTGAGAGGACCCCTTGTCCCTGCTGCCCCTGGTGCGGTGCCCTCGCCGTGTGGTGCCCTCAGCGTGCAGCTCTCAGGGGACGCAGGATCACCCTCTGACTCCAGCAATACGTGGGGGGGTCCGGTGTTCAGCGGTTTTCTCTTCTCGTCGGCGTGCGAACGTTTGGCTCATAGCTGATGAGCTCTGTGCGACCCGGGACACATGAGGGAGACCTTCAGTGAACGCGTGCTCTGTGCCGACCAGTGTCCTACGGCGACGATGACCTCTCACTGCCGGCCCGGCTTGTCTCCGGACAGGGACGCCGTCGTTGGGGCCCTGATGCCAGCCAGCATGATCGCCCCGGTGGAGTGTCCCTCGTTGTCTCCGGCACCGCCTTCAGACACCTCTGCCACAGCCAGCCCTGTGAACGGAGAGGACTGTGTGCCAGCTGGAGACCTCGACGACAGCCTGAGTCTGAGTCCATGGCAGGAGAAGAGAAGCGAGGTAGAGTCGGCAAGGGGCTCCCTTGCAGCCGTATGGTGTGTAGGAGGGGACGGGTCATTCCGTCATTGAGTCGGAGCGTGTTTTCCTGCCTGCCACGACTTCGGGCTCGATGGAAAATAGTCTGTTTTATTGAAAAGGAAACTTCCTATTGCTTAGTTGGAAATAGGTTTATTCTTATAAAATTGTTAAGTGCAGGTCTGTAGTTTTTTGTTTTTGTGTTTTAAATTCTGAAACCTTACAGCTCTGAAAGTCAAAGATTTTGTAAATTTTTGGGGAAAACCCGACTCGAATAACTGAGAGCTCGTTTTCATCTTTTCCACGTAACCTGCTGTGAATGCTGAGAGTTTTCCTGGGAATGCGAATGTGTTCAACTTTGAGGGGCTGCCCCAGACCCCATTCGAGGTGGCAGTGGTGGTGTAAGCATCTGGCTATTGCTCTAGACTCTGGAACATTCCAGATGGCCAGAGAGGTTTAGGTATGCCTTTTTGGAGTCTTGTGGGGAGTATGCCACATTGTGTTTTTCTTCTTCCTGTGTGTTTTTAAACTAGATTATCTGTTCCGAGGATGCTGTGACCCCCTCCGCGGTGACCCCGTCTGCTTCCTCGTCGTCTTCGCGTCCATTTATCCCGGTGACAGATGACCCAGGAGCTGCCAGCATCATTGCAGAAACTATGACCAAAACCAAAGAGGTCAAGGGGCTTTCTTTTTTCCCACTTTATTTTGCGGTGATCTTAAGCGTACACAGAAGGTGCAGATGGAGCGTGTAGAAACAGAACGCAGTGTGGTCTGGTGCACAGTCGCAAGCCCACGCTGTTGGGGACAGCTGCAGGCGCAGCCCCTTGCTGGCACAGGCTTCGTGTGTCCTGAGTGTCAGCACATTCAGATCGGCTCGGGACTGTCTCGTCCACACACCCACTCAGGTTTTGCTCGTTGTTATTGGGTATTGCTGTTCACATCCCTCTTAGTGGACAGAGCAGGGATGTCCTCTGACCTTGCTGGACCTGCGTCCTCCCCTCCTCCCTCATGCTCTCTGGCCCAAAGCAGGCTGCCCACCTGGCTCTGTCACACCAGCCACCCCCACACGTGGACTCGGCCTGCCACCCACTCAGCTGCTCCCTACACCAGCTCATCCCACCCTGCCCGTGCCTCCTCCATTGCCCATGTGCCCCCTGGGGACAGACGTGCATTATTTTTAATACATTTGGAACTCTTGGTCCATTATCCTGTCACTGGAAATTATTTGTAACCATCTGTGATAGTGAGAGAGTCATTACTTATAAACTAGGGATCTGGACTCCACTTTCGCTGTTCGGCAGTCCCCTAGGATGAAGGTTTAATGCGGATGTTATTCCAAATTATTATTATTATACCTGTGTTATGAACTTATTCGCAGTGTGAATTATCACTTCTTTATAGTTTAGGCAGATGCTGTTGTTAATTTGTAAAACAGTTAATTGGCCTTGAAAGCATAGCACGTGGCAGTGGAGATTTTAGGGGCTGTCATTTCTTAATCTGATATTTCATGGTCTTAAATGCCCCATCAAGTCCCTCCTTGTTCGTTATTGCTACACATCTCGTTTCCTTTGAGTTTATGGGTGACAATCTCTTAACGTATCATTTCTCATTTTACTCGTTGGGCTTTTTAGGATGTCGAAAGCCAAAATAAAGCATCAGGTCCAGAACCTCTGTCCTTGGATGAGTTCACCAGTCTGCTGGTCTCAGACGACACCCGTGTCCTGGTGGACCTGCTCAAGCTGTCGGTGTGCAGCCGGGCGGGGGACAAGGGCAGGGACGTGCTCTCGGCGGTGCTCTCCGGCATGGGCACCGCCTACCCACAGGTGAGCCCGCAGCCGAAGCGGGTCCCCTCTCCCCCAGGGCAGTGCTGCTACCGTGTCCCACCTGCTGCCAGGGTTTATTCTAGGAGACAGCAAATCCTGTCCCTAGCGTACATGTTGCAGTCATCTCCCAGATTGCCCTTGATGTCGTTTTGGTGTTTTTAGCCACTTAGAAATTTCTGATTTTTTTAACATCATTTTTTTTCATCTATGGCTTTTGGATTTTATGTTACGCTGAAAGTGAGCTCACCAATACGACGCTGTTTAAAGACATTCTTCCATTTATTCTAGTTACTTTTATGATTTCATTTATCACGTTGACCTTTTTGAGCTATCTGGGATTTATCGTGATACTGAGGGATAAGTAGGGATCCAGTCCTTCTTTTCTCCTCGGTGGCAACCATGTTGGTCGTGGATTACTGAATAATCCCTCTTTGGCAGTTCAAAAACCACTTTTATCGTATTCGAAATTCCCGGATGCGTTTGGGTCCGTTTACAGACGTCTCTGATCCACTAATCTAGCTCTTCGTGCTCCAGTGCCACAGCGTTCTGACTGTGACAGCTTCAGAATAGGTTTTCACAGTTGGTGGCACTGGATGTGACAGGATAGTCTCCCATGGTGGGGTGTTCTGTATGGATTCATCCCATGTGGGGCCACCAGCCATCACACCTGGCGGCTTAAAGTGTCCTTCTGCTCAAGCTGAGTTTATTTCCGTTTGAATAGCCACATATGGCCAGTGCCGGTTGTAAGGTCGACCTGTGTCATGCATCAGAAGATAGGATCGATCCGTCAAGTCCTCGGGCCTCGCTGTCTTTTTAGAATGGGCCGTGTCACGAGGTCATTTGTGTTTCTCTGGGCCCAGGTCACCACCAGCAAAGCCATGAAGTGCTTAAGTGTGGTTGAGTGGGCTTGGGAACATAGTAAGTGGTTTGGTGGAGAAATTTGTGGGCTTGTTATTCCTTACTCATATTCAGGAAGAATATGCTAAAAAGCTATAGGTTCCCTACTTTCTAGTTTTCAAGGCAAGTTACTTGGTGTGATTCTGAGAGAGTAAAGCACGGTAAATCGTCACCAGCAAAAAGTTAATTTTTTCACGAGTTTATTGTATGTTTTGGAGGAGAGGATATGAATGAGAACGTGCATTCGGTGTAGCCCTGACCCCCACGCTGTCGCACACTCCTGCTGGGCCTGGTTCTCGGCCCTCTCAGTAAGAGTGGGCGTCCCATTGTTTGCAGATAAGGAACTGTGTCCTGACGGGTTGTCCCTGACTAAAGGACACTCAGCTTGCTGGTGGAGAAATGGGGTTGGGCCCTGAGCACTCTGGGCAGAGCCGCGTCTGTGAGCCTGTCCCCTCTGTGGACTGGCAGGCTCTGCCGCGGGATTTGACGACGTCAGCATCCGCATCTCAGTGACGCACAGGGTCGGGGGGCAGAAACAAAGGTAGAATTGTCTTCAGAGTGCATTGGCTGTGGCAAGATGCTACTCCCGTGTCCTGCCCTGACCTGATGTTTGAATTTACGATGAGGTCTCAGTGACAGTGATTGGTCTTTCGTTCATAAAACTGTTTACTCAGCTCACCTACTTGTCATCTATGAGGAAAAATGGAGGAAAATAGTTATTTTTGGAAAGTATAAAAGAGAGGATGGCATTTTTTTCCAAATTAAAAGAAATTGGTTAGTTAATGTATCATTGCCATTGCAACATATTCTCGTTTGTTTTTAAAAATAACAGTCAGGTCTATGGCCACGCCGCCCTGAATGTGCTCGGTCCCGCCTGATCTCGGAAGCTAAGCAGGGTCGGGCCTGGTTAGTACTAGGATGCGAGACCACCTGGGAAGACCGGGTGCTGTAGGCGGAAAAATAAAAAAATAAGGGATTGTGAGCTGACAAGGTTCTTGCAATCTGTGAGGTCAACCAAGGGCTGCTTCGCCTAAAATTTTTTTTAAAAAATAGCGTCAAGGAATTTATAGTCTCCAGTGTTGGCCATTGAAATGAGTGACCGTGAGGCTTTCCAAGTGGGATGAGGGTGTTGCGGCTTGTTGAGAGTAAAGTCGCGGGGCGACCCTTAATGTCCTGGGCCAGGACAGCCTGGTTCTGCTCCTGTTTGTCACCCAGCCCAGACGTGCTGTCCGCCCATTTGGCTGGGCGGCTGGGTCGGTTCCCTCCGTCTCCACTCTTTCCCTAGGTGGCGTGTCCCTGCAGCGGGCTTTCTGCACTAGGAGGTGCTCTCGTCTGGGTGTGAATGGAAGCTGTCGTGGTCATAGGCGTTTTGTGTCTTCATCGGGCTTGTTGAGTGTTTTCTGTATCAGGTGCCTCCAGCTTCTTGGGTGTGTGTCACCCCGGGCTTCACAGACCCTCGACGATCTCGATCTCTGTGCCATCTGGGTTTTCAGGGAGGGGAAGCTGAGCCCTGATTGGAACTGGGTTTCTCAAACCCCCACGTCCGCCCTGTCCCCTCCGCCACCCTGTCCCTGCAGAGAGCTCGGGAGCAGGGCCAGCAGAGGTGGCATCCTCGCAACCGCCTGTTGGTAACCCCACTGCCCCCACAGGTGGCAGATATGCTGCTGGAGCTGTGTGTCACCGAGCTGGAGGATGTAGCCACAGACTCGCAGAGCGGTCGTCTGTCCTCTCAGCCTGTGGTGGTAGAGAGTAGTCACCCCTACACGGACGACACTTCCTCCAGCGGCACTGTGAAGATCCCAGGTACTCGGGGCCCGACTAGGGGCAGGTGGCGGTCACAGTGCCACAGTGAAGATGCTGGGTACTTGGGGCTGAGCCCAGGGGACAGAATGGGGGTCTCGGTGCCACAGTGTCACTGAAGACGCAGCATAAATGTCTGTCAGGCGCCTTAGCCAGCACAGCTCAGGTCTAGTGAAGGTCTCGTGCGGTCTCCAGAAGCCCCCTTGTGTCCCAGTTCAGCAGTGTCAGTTTGTAGTTTGCCTGTGATTTCCCTGCAGAGACCTGGAGTCATCACTTCTTAGGCTGTCGTGTGGACTCTCTTGTCCCACAGAAGACTCCAGACCCCATGCTCAGTGCTTGGATCTGGGGCGACATTCCAGGGGGTGGGAGGGTAAAGCTCGGTCTGGTACTGGGTTGTCACATAAGAGGTCGCCCTGCAGGGAGCACCAGGCGCCCAGGCGGGGTCCCTGGGAGGGAGACGGGGTGGGGGGAAGGACGGCCGGGCTTCGGAGCTCATTTTCTGAGCTCGGTTCCTCCTGACGCCCTGCCTGCGTCAGCTGAGACACGGTGGAGCCTCGGTCCGTACACGGGGGCTGTGGCGTAGGGAGGGAGTGTCACTGCTTTGCGCCACCTGTCCTCCAGGTGCAGAAGGGCTCCGGGTGGAGTTTGACCGGCAGTGCTCCACTGAGAGGCGCCACGACCCCCTCACCGTCATGGACAGTGTCAACAGGATCGTCTCTGTGCGCTCAGGTGCGGGGCGCGAGGGCCAGGGCGGCCATGCGCCCGTCGCGGGAGGGAGCACACGGTGCCACACAGCTGCAGCGCAGGGGGTTTCAGCCGCCACCTCCTGGGACCAAGTGGGAGCGCACTGCACCGCCAGGGGCTGGGTTGCAGGGGACTGGTGTGGGAGCGGTCCGTGTCAGGGACACAGGCCTTCTGGGGGGCCCAGCGTCCCCCAGACAGTGGGAGACGGTGCGGTGAGATGCGTGAGAGGGCCACCAGGTATGTGCGAGGTCGGTGTGGGCCCACTGCCCAGCTTGGGGAGGGGCTGGCTGGTGCTTCGACTGATGGCAAGGGCCGGGCCCTTGGCGCGCTCCCTGCGTAAGTGCAGGGCACATGGGCCATGGCCTTGGGGCCCGCACCCTGGCCCCTGCTCCAGGGCTGCCTCAGTGCCCTCCTGGGCTTCGTAGGGTCAGCAGCACGGACGGGGCTGTGCGCACCTCGGACTTCAACCTTCTCTGGCCAGGGTCAGCCACCTCTCCAACATTGCTTTGGGTGACGTGGTGTCATCACAGACAGGCGTGGATTTTTTCTGGCAGTGTGACATGTGTCTGTGTTCAGTGGTGAGGTCAGCAGGAGTCTGTCCCCTCCAGGCCATACCCACACTGCTGCACAATGGCCCTGCTGAGTAGAAGCCTGGTCGGGGGACACGCTGGGGACCTGTCTCCGCAGCTGCTGTCCGTGGAGCCCCGGGCCCTGGGCTCTGGCTGGCCTGCTGCTGTCCCCTCGGGGGCGGCCCCTCCACACTCAGGCCTTTGCGTGTTCGCCCCGCTAGGGGAAAGCAGGCCTCCTCCCCCCATTGCCTAGGGAATGCCGTCCTGTGGGGGTTCCTTAGGAGACGCCTATGGCCCCTGGTGGGTTGTGCATCGGCCGGTCCTGCGGGCCTGATGCTTCGTCGTCGTTGTGTGTTCCCATGGGCGGTCTCGCCCGCCATCTGTCCCCGCTTGACGGTTCAGTGCACTGACGTGCAACCAGCGGGAGTGTGTGAGCTCAGGTTCTGGGGAGCCGGCTCAGCTGTTTGGACACTGCGTGCATGGCCACGTCTGAGGCCCGTGTGGGTCGGGCAGCACAGTGAGCCGACACCGTGTGCTGTGCCCCACAGGCCGAGAGTGGTCCGACTGGTCCAGTGAGCTGCGCATCCCCGGGGACGAGCTCAAGTGGAAGTTCATCAGCGATGGGTCTGTGAACGGCTGGGGCTGGCGCTTCACTGTCTACCCCATCATGCCGGCTGCAGGTGAGGGGCTGGCGTCCGTGCTGTCTCTCACGTAGGGCCTGGGGTCCACCGTCCTCTGCTGCAGTGGGAGCCACCCCGGCCCCGCCAGCCACGCAGAGCCACCCGCATGTCTGCTTTGCATCCTCATCAGCAGGAGAGGGCAGTGCTGCTGCAGTGCTTAGGCTGGTGGCTTTGCAGAGGAGATGTAGTGTGCGCGTGCAGTTACGTGACGCAGACGGTGGCACTTCTGGGGGCCCCCAGACAGCGGCATCCAGGTGGACAGGGCGCTTCCTGGTGCGGGAGCCCTTTCCCCACCCGGTGTGGGGACGTTGACAGTGCTCACTCCTCAGGCCCTAAGGACCTCCTTTCCGACCGCTGCGTCCTGTCCTGTCCGTCCATGGACTTGGTGACGTGTCTGTTGGACTTCCGGCTAAATCTTGCCTCGAACAGAAGCATCGTCCCTCGCCTGGCGGCATCGCTAGCAGCATGCGCACAGCTGAGCGCCTTAGGTAGGTGGCACCCGTGGCACCGTGACAGTGTCCTCAGGAGACAGCACTCAGGCTCCTGATGTTTCTGTCTGCTCACTGCAGCCGCCAGCCACAGAATGTGGGCCCTGCAGAGACTGAGGAAGCTGCTGACGACCGAGTTTGGGCAGTCGATCAACATCAACCGGCTGCTGGGGGATCACGACGGGGAGAGCAGGGCTCTGGTACGGAGCGGGGGGCATCCGGACACTGGCCCTGGCGGAAACGTCCCACTCGGGGGCAGAGGGGGGACCGCCCAGGAGGCGGATGCTCAGCTCCCTGTCCTTAGTGTGGCATCCCGCCTGTCCTTTGGGATTTCTTCTCCCTTGAAAGCACTGGTGCGTGGTTTGAGGCAGGAGAGCACCCGCACAGTGAGACAATTGACTCACGTGCCCCGCGGCCGCCCTGTCCCCGCAGAGCTTCACGGGCAGTGCCCTGGCTGCGCTGGTGAAAGGGCTTCCGGAGGCCCTGCAGAGGCAGTTCGAGTACGAGGACCCCGTTGTGAGAGGCGGCAAGCAGCTGCTGCATAGCCCGTTCTTCAAGGTGACCTGGGGACAGGTGGCGCTCCCTCGGGCACGGGGAGGGGTGCAGAAGCGGGCCGCAAAAGCTTCCAAACGGTTGTGACCCATGGCCTCCCTGTGAGCATTAGCCTGCTCTACGACACGTGTGTGTGGGCCACGCGCATCGCTGGGGGCTGTGCAGGGACTGGCCGTGCCACTGGCCGTGGCAAAGCGCTCGCGGGGCCCATGGTGTTTGGTCTGGGGTAGGGAGCCCCAGGACGAGGCCCGGTGTATGGAAAGCCTGTGACGGTGGCCGTCAGGCACTCGGGGTTGAGCAGGCGGAGCGTTGGCTGCCTCTCTCAGTCCCTGTGTGGTTAACGTTTGTGGCTGCAGGTCCTGGTAGCTCTGGCTTGTGACCTGGAGCTCGACACCCTGCCTTGCTGTGCCGAGACGCACAAGTGGGCCTGGTTCCGAAGATACTGCATGGCCTCCCGCGTCGCCGTGGCCCTGGACAGAAGGGCACCGCTGCCCCGAGTGTTTCTCGATGAGGTACGTCGCCACGGGTCGCTTTGGGGAGGCAGAGATGCGTTCGTTTGATGGCAGTGCAAAGCAGCACTCGTGCTGTGACATGGTGACGTGTCTCTGGCCGGGAATTACCATAAAGGGCAAAGCATGTGGGTGAAAGTGGTCCAGCTGATGCCGAATTTCAGTTAAGGGGTTGTTTTAGTGGAGACGGAGTGACACTGCCTGACCGTGTCTCAGGGTCTTAGGGTTCACGCAGCCGTTGCTTCTGTCACCGACGTGTAGTCGCAGAGCTGATGTTGCTGTTCCCTCCCGTTCTCAGGTGGCATTCCTCCTGCCTGCCCCCCCCCCCCCCCGTAGAGTCGCTGTCGCTCTAGAGAGGTGAGTGCTTGGTCCACAGTCTCACGCGTTTGCTGTCGCTACCTAGGTGGCTAAGAAGATCCGTGAGCTGATGGCGGACAGCGAGAGCCTGGACATTCTGCACGAGAGCCATAGCGTCTTCAGGAGGGAGCAGGATGAGCAGCTGGTGCAGTGGATGAACAGGTCGCTCCGTCATGGGCATGGGTGCGTGGGGTGGCGGGCACACACGCACCGTTGCCCGTGCTGAGGGCCGCTTCGCATGTGTCCTAGGCGGCCAGATGACTGGACCCTTTCTGCTGGCGGCAGTGGCACTGTGTACGGCTGGGGACATAACCACAGGGGACAGCTTGGGGGTGTCGAAGGCGCAAAAGTCAAGGTCCCCACCCCGTGCGAGGCCCTGGCGGCACTCAGGCCGGCGCAGCTGATCGGTGGGGAGCAGACCCTGTTTGCGGTGACAGCTGACGGCAAGGTGAGGGTGCGTCCTGGCGTCGTGCTGGCGTTGACACCGACAGCCGGGGCCACAGCGCTTCACTTGGCTCACAGCCAGACGTCTTCAGATCCGCAATGCCCACAGCTCACGGTCCCCACCCTTTCTGGCACTAGGGACCGGAGCTTCGCGAGCAGGCAGCGCCCGAGCATCTGAGGTGGAGCTGGGGTGGCGCCGCCAGCGCTGGGGCGCGGCCGCAGATGCGGACGAGGCTCCTCGGCTCACTCGTCGGCCACTCGGCTCCTGCTGGGTGGCCCGTTCCTCACAGGCGGCCGCGGGGCTGGAGGACCCCCGCTCTGTGATCTTTCTGTGCGGTCGGACCTTCGTGCGTCCGGCGCTCTCGTTTTTATTGTGCAGCGTGGGGTGCGCCAGGTGTGGCGTGACTACCCAGTGGTCAGTGGTTCCCTTGGGCCTGTTCCCGTTATTTTCGTGGTTGCAGTGCGTCCTGTAGAAAGCTCAGTGCTGCTGGTGCGTGGGCGTCATCACTGCTTAGGATTTCACCTGGTGTCTTGCTGCTTCGTCCTGCTCTTTTTTTAACATGTTTCGAGAGTTTCTGTGTTTTCTTGCAGAGCTGTGACGTGTGAGGGGGCTCCTCTCTGGTCCGGGTCTGGGAGAACAGGGCTTATTGATGGGTGGGGTGCAGGTTCACGCTGACAGGGTCACACCTGGGTCCACTTTACAAAGGAAACCTGTGACTGAACGTCACACGCCCACCTGGGGCTTTGGTGGACGTCCTTTGTCAGGTTAAGGAGGCCCCCTTCTGTTTCTGTGCATGAGCGGATACCGACTTGTCAGATGTTTTCCGCTTTCAGACACATCTACGTAGATGGTTTCCCCCGTAGTGGGTTGTCACAGCGAACGGGACTAATGACCTCACAGGATTAATTCCTTTCCCCGGGTCAGGACTAGAGGTGCTTGGCTCGGCCCTCCAGCCCACTCTCCTACCAGGCATCTGGGTTTTTAATTTCAGTGATTATCTTTTTAATTTCTGGAAGTTCAGCTTTGGGTTATTTTAGTCTTATTCCTTAGGGACACGTTCCAGCTTTTGTTTCTTTAAACTGAACATGAGACTCGTCCTGCTGATGCTCACTCGTCGTGCTTCTTTCCTCTTGCGTGCTGTGAATTTTTAAACGCACCCTCCCATAGAAAAATTATAACTGTATTTGAGCTCACCGTGTTCCTTAGAACATTTTCGGTCGAACTTCTTTGAGGCCGAATTTGAAATCAGTTGTCTAAGAATTTGTAACCCTTGGGTGTAACGAGCCTGAGGCGCTGTAAATTAAAGTCTCTCCCTGAGGAATTTGGGGCACACGCTGTAATTCAGACTGAAAGCCAACGTGACGGTCAGCATTTGTGGCTTCGCATTCTTAGGAGAGATTCCCCCTTGCTCAGTGCTCACGTGGACAAAGGCGACACTCCAGTCTGTGAGGGGACAGCCCCTTGCAGCCCAGCTTCCACGGTCTCCTTTTAGGGACTTTGCCCCCCAGCCCGTTCGCCCGACACCCTCAGACTCGATGCCCAGACAAGCTGGGTCTGGGCTCGTTCAGCCCCCCAAGTTCTTGGTTTCACTTCCTCTTTTCGTCCTGAGGTCTCCACTCTACAGCCACAAGTATGAACAGTGCGAAACAGCATTTAAACTTACTTATTTATTTTTAATTTTTAATTTTTTTTAGCGTTTAGATTTCTATGAGAGGTTTGACATATATTCGGAAATGGCAGTCTGATTTTTTTAAATTAATGAAAGGTGTTTTGTGTCCCCAAACAACTGCCCACTTCGAGGAAAGAAAATTAGTGCATTCTGCTATGTGTGAAATAGTAAATGTATTTACAGTTTTTTTATGAGTATTGGTGGGTGTTATTGAGGGGTTGCATATAATAATCAAAATTTTTTTTCGTTTTGGTATTAATTACAGCTGGTATTCTAGATAAAAATAGAAGTGCTTCTGGGGAAAAGGCCTTGTTTTTAAAACATTTTGTGAATTTGGTATTTCTTTTCTTTCTTTTTCTTTTTCTTTCTTTTTTTCTTTTTTAGGCGAGGCAACCCTTGGTTGACCTCACAGATTGGAAGGACCTTGTCAGCTTACAATCCCTTATTTTTTAATTTTTTCCGCCTACAGCACCTGGCCAGTACTGACCAGGCCCGACCCTGAGATCAGACGGGATTGGGCAGGTTCAGGGTGGCTGGCATGGACGTAGACGAATTTGGTGTTTCTAGCAGTCATAACTAGTTTTTCATTTTTAGAGCTGTGATAAAGCACAAATAACGTCTTTAAAGCTCCTATGATTTTAAAAATTTTGAATTTATTTCTCTGTGGTCGAAATATCTAGAGCATTGATGGGGTTTATCAGTTACTGAAATATAATACAGGGCTGTTGAGGTAAAGTCTGATGTCCATGTCGCTCTTTCTCGTGTAGCTGTACGCCACTGGATATGGTGCAGGCGGCCGGCTAGGAATTGGGGGCACGGAATCGGTCTCCACCCCAACATTACTTGAATCCATCCAGCATGTGTTTATTAAGAAGGTGGCTGTGAACTCAGGAGGGAAGCACTGCCTCGCCCTGTCTTCGGAAGGAGAAGTTTACTCGTGGGGCGAGGCGGAGGACGGGAAGCTGGGGCATGGCAACAGAAGGTAGGATGAGAAAACGCGATTTCAGCGTTACGTTTTCCTTGTCTCTTCATTCTAGTGCTTGTGTAGTCTGTTGGCACTTTCTTTTTCAGAACAACTTTTATGAGTTAAATGTTACCGACTCGTGTGGCAGGAGTAAGTTCACATGACGACGTGTGTAGTCTCGCCGACCTGACGCCTCTACTTGGGGGGAAATCGATTCTGAGTTTTCGATTTCCAAGTATGAAGTACAGTGAGCTTCCTTTCATCCTCTTCTCAACTCCCCTTGCCCTGGTCCAAGTTCCCTACCAAGTCACAGTCGGCACTTTATGTGTGTGACATTAATAAAACTATAAATACAGAGAGGATGGTAAGTGAGGGTGAAAGGACACTCACATGGCAGTTTTTTTAAACAAAGCAACTATGCCCACTCATTTTAAAAAATGAATGGGAACTCCCTGCCAAGTTGGGGCAACAGCGACTTTTATAACTGAAATCACAAAAACACCAGGCACAGGATGTACAGCAGCGCTAAAGATGTCGGGGAGCCTGCGCCAAGGGGCAGCGCCCACGAGCGTTGGAAGGACAGCCCCAGAGCTCACGAGAGACAAGGGTGGGCCTGTCCCCAGAACCTTGCGACGCGTAGAGGTGGGGCCTTCGCTGTGAATGAGCCGCTGCTCGGGTGCCCCTGCAGAGCTGAAACTGCTCACGGTCACTTAGCCCTGCTGCAGGGATCGGAGCCCACGTAGGTCCATGAACAGGAGCACATCACACCCGGCACGGTGCGCCTCTCTGCCTTCCTCACCCGATCAGGCATTACTTGCCACGTGTCTCTCCAGTGGTGCTGGGAGGATGGTGAGTTCACAAACACAGGAGAGTGGAACTGGACCCTCCTAACGCCACTCAGGAAAATGAACTCTAAATGGGTTAAAGACCTAAACACGAGACCTGAAGCCATGAACCACCCAGGAGAAAACACAGGGAAAAGCTCCTTGACGCGGGTCTTGGCCATGACTTTTTTGACGGGATGCCACACGCGTAAGCAGGAAGCAAAAATGTGAGGGAAAAAACCAAAGGAAACAATTCTGTTCTTTGAGAAAGTCAGTATAATCAATGAGACCTCTGTCTGATCAAGAAAAAAAGAGCATGAAATTAGAGCAGTATGAGGAGCGAGGGGGTTGCCATCACCGCAGCACGGGTGGTAATCGAAAGCCGAGGAATAGCAGCTTCGTGCAGACAGATTAAACTTTTTAGGTGGGATGGACAAGGTCCTCAGAGGACGCACTGTTAGATGCTCACTCAGAAAGAAACAGGTGATTGAAAGAGCGCCGTGTCTGTTAAAGAAATTGAACTTCCCCCAGATGAAGCTGCAGGACCTGATGGCCGGTGATTCCCATCACGGGAAAGGACGGGGACGCCGGTTCTTCACAGACCAACTCAGAAGACCGAGGACGGAATTATCTCCAATTCACCCCCCCACCACCACCACCAAGGACAGCTTTATTTCTGTGTTGAAACCGGAATCGGACATTAGGAAAAGACAGACGTGAACAGGGTGGAAGGATTCTTAACGCCATGGAGAATCAGACTCCACAGTCAGTCCAGAGCAGGGTGACGCAACACGACAGGCCGGGTCTGTGCTCGCTGCCGCACCATCGTTTCCCCTCCGGAGAGGACTCGGCGTGGAGAGCAGCGCGTGGCCGTCCCGCAGACGAGGCGAGGAGCGCTCGGCAGATTCCAGCGTCTGTTTTTTTGCCGAAAACGTGCGGCAGCCGGAGGACAGGGACGCCTTGTCTCAGTGCACAGCGCAGATGCTGGTGTTTTTTTGTTTTTTTAAACAAATTGAAGGCAAGACCCTCCACCCCTGAAAAGGTTGCGACTCGCTTTGCTGTGATGCGTGCTTCGTCGCGGTGGTGTGTGGCGGAGGCGTGACTGTGGCACAGAGCTCCCTACCTGGTAGAGAGTGTGGGTCAGACCCAGAGCCTCAGGCCCTGTGGTGACAGGCTGAGCATTCTTTCCCTTCGTCCGGAGCAAGGCAAACTCTGCTGGTTACCACTCTGTTCGGCCCGGGGCCACAGGTGGAGCGAGTGCCGATGGCAGTACAGAGTGATACACGTCCCTCGGGCCGGGACAGCACAATGCTGCGTGCCCACCTGTGATGTGGCCGATGATGCAGAAACTGATGGCGCCTACAGGAAAACCTGACTGGGATCAACGAGTGATGTTCGCTGGGTTGCAGGGGAAAAGACCACTTAGTAAAGTCGGTCGGGTGCATTTATACTTACACACGTGCAAACAGACACTGAAGTTTAAAATACCATTTACAGCATCCCCCTCCCGAAACTGAAATAGTAAGGGATACGTTTGGTCAAAAAATGTGGACGACTGAACAGACAGAAAGCTACGAAGTATTGCGGAGAGAAATGTTAAAAGACCTGACATCATGGAGGCGTTTAGTGTGTAAAATTTTTTTGATTTGTCAGTTTTCTCAAAAATTAACCTGTAGGTTCAACCCCTTCCCCATCAGAAATTCTGTAGAAATCAACAAGCTGATTATAAAACTCATGGAAAGGGGAAGTGCCCAGAAGAGTCTAAGCAGCTTTGGCAGTGAGGAGCAGAGCCGGAGGACTGACACTTTCTGACTTCAGGCCTCATTCAAAGCCACAGTGATCACCACAGTCGATGTCGACAGAAAAAGAAAGAAACACGTCAGTGGACGTACTCATGGATGCTGACGCGGGGAGCAGGGAAAGTGAAGTGATTTCTCCCTCAGTTTCCATGCACAGTTTGCAAAAGTGCACAGACAGTTTTTTGGAGAAAAGATAGTCTTTTAATGAATGGTTTCGAATGGTTCGATGACCAACCGTATGGCAAACAGGGAACTTAAGTTTTTGCATCAAATCAAATGATTCCTAGGCAAAGACATAACACTGAAAACTAGAGAAAACCTTTGTGACCTCGAGTCAGACAGAGAAGTCTTTAGGCAGAACTAACTGCGAAAGCACATCCAGAATCACTAGGGAGCGTTCAAAACCCCATGGCAGGAACTCGAGCTCTTACTGCCACGTTGTAGGCTCGTTGACCCTCGGACGATGAAACCACTCAAAAGAAATGTAGATTCACAGCAAGATGGGTGGCAGCCTCTTTCTGTCAAAGGCCGAGGGGGCGTAAACATGGGAGCAAACATCGCCTGCCAGCCGGGTGCAGGCTCTGGCGTATGCGTTTCTCTTAGGTTCTGTTTGAAACAACTTTTTTAAAAAACATAAAACCCATTCTTAGCCCACTGGCCTTTGAAAAACAGGCCACGGGCCAGACCGGGCCCCATGTGGCTGCCTCTTCCCACCCGATGGGGCCCGGAAGCCTCCGGGTCCTGGCACAGGCGACTCCTGTGAGGAAAGATGGTGGGAAACAAGGGCGTTCGGGGTTCAGGTCTGGATGCTTTTTCTTGGTTGATGTCTAAGTCGAGTCGAAGGATGGCGACTGAGGCACTGAATCGGTGAGCGGCAAACCCAAAGCCTAACGTTGTTGCTGTCCAGGAGTTGAGTTGTGTTTCACTTGTATTCGGTGACCTCTTTGCAGCCCGTGTGACCGCCCTCGTGTCATTGAGTCTCTGAGGGGCATCGAGGTGGTTGACGTTGCTGCCGGCGGAGCCCACAGCGCCTGCGTCACCGCGGCAGGAGGCCTGTACACGTGGGGCAAGGGCCGGTATGGCCGTCTGGGGCACAGCGACAGCGAGGACCAGCTGAAGCCCAAGCTGGTGAGGGGGCACGGGCCGGGCTGAGGGGCGGCTCACTGCTGTCACCATAGCTTTGCCAAGTGACGAGGACTTCCTGCTCCGGGTTCTGCTTAGTTTTAGGGTTGGCGGTCTTTGCCTTGCTGTTTACAAGTAGGTTTCATTTTATTTACATACAGGGTTTGGTTTTGGTGGAAATAAAAACCGTCTTGGTGTGTAGTGGCAGGGCATTTTGATAGCAAAGTACCTGAAGGACCCTTTTATTTGTACTTGTGTCACTTGGCACCCAGTGAAAGGCTTTGTCCCCTCGAAGCCCGCGGGGCTGAGGCCGGAGCAGATCCGCAGCTGTCCTGGTGTGGACGCACTCGCCGGGGACATAGTGCCTGCCTCCTGCAATCGTGATGCTCAGCTGAGTGGCTGGAGCGTTTTCCATCTTGTCCCCTGGGCCATTGAAGTGGCCTGCCCTCTGTAGAGATGGAGCGGGTGCCCAGCTCGGAGAGGCCCGTCCCCAGAGTGCCCCCTGCCATCGCCCTCATAAATCTGTGCCCTCTCCTCAGGTGGAGGCGCTGCAGGGCCACCGGGTGGTCGATGTCGCCTGTGGCAGTGGAGACGCTCAGACCCTGTGCCTCACAGAGGACGACACCGTGTGGTCCTGGGGCGATGGGGACTACGGCAAACTCGGCAGGGGCGGCAGCGATGGCTGCAAGGTGCCCATGAAGGTATGCCAGCCCGCGCGGCCCGCCCCCCACGTGCCTCTCTGGGGGGTCAGACCACACCCCCGCACCCACACCTGCTCGGCAGGAGGCATCGTGGGTGTGTGGGTCAAAGCAAGCAGCGGGCGCAGAGGGACTGAAGCATCTCGGTGCTGCCGGTGCTCTCACAGTTCGCTGCTGCGGACCGGGACGCAGGCTGCCTTGTCCCTACCGCGTCTCTGTTTTTCCCTAAGGAGCGTGAGGCATTAGCCCCGCCATGGTTCCCTAGGCCAGCCCTGTCTCAGGAGGAAGCTGTCGTGCACTCTGATGCTCAGAGGGCTTCCAGGGACTGGGTGCTGGCGCTGGGCGGAAACTAAGAAGCGAGGTTCAGTTAAGGTCACAGTGAGAGTGAAAATCTGAAAGACGTCATGGGACCGTGGTGTCCCAGGCCAGGGGAGACCACAGGCGGGCAGTGAGCCCAGCGGGAGCCCCATGCGGGCTCTGTGGGCTTCCGGCACCAGCCTGACCAAGGTCCCGCGGAGCTGGATGGACCTGCACAGCAGTAGGGAGTGTCTGAAGGCCTGGGCCCCTGGCCATGCCCCACTGGAGCCTGCTTCCCCCGCCCCTCGCGGGCCTCGGGCTCCTGCAGGGCTGGAGGGCAGGCGAAGGAGCTGTCACACGACAGAGGTGGAGTTGGGGGAGGGAAGTGACCACCGACCCTCAGCTATGACACGTCTAGCCCCAGGGGCATGACGGCTCGTGGCCGCCTGTCAGTCCAGGGCCTCCGAGCCAGGTATCCTGACCCTCGTGAGGACGCTCGCTTGGTCCGCTGGGCAGGACTTGAAGTTGTGACAAGGACTTGACGCGGAAGGGAGTCCTGCATTCTTGGTCAGGCCCACATCCATCCCAGTGGGTGGCCGTCAGAGCATGAGGGAGGCGTCTAACGGGGTCCCTCCCTCCCTCCCTCCCTCCCTTCCAGGTTGACGCTCTCACGGGCCTCGGTGCGGTGAAGGTGGAGTGTGGCTCCCAGTTCTCGGTTGCCCTCACCAAGTCCGGCGCTGTCTACACTTGGTACGCGAGACTCGTGCTTAATTAACCCCATCGAGGTGCAGACTGTTCATGTAGCTCGACATGTGACACGTCTGGCAGGCCGTGACGTGTGTCCTGAAACCTGGAGCCAGGAGGGTGGGCAGATGGTAGATGGCTCAGCCTTGAACTCCCGTCCCGGGTTCCCTCGTGCACAGGGGCAAAGGCGACTACCACAGGCTGGGCCATGGGTCCGATGACCACGTCAGACGACCCCGGCAGGTGCAGGGGCTGCAGGGGAAGAAGGTCATCGCCATCGCCACCGGCTCCCTGCACTGCGTGTGCTGCACCGAGGATGGTAGGTAGAGGCCTGCGGGCGGTGCGATTGGGTGACACGCAGCAGGCCGTGCACCGGCCATTCTCACCCTCACCTGGTGTTAGCACCTGGGAATGTGCAGGTTCCCCGGCCGTGCAGGACAGACCTACCAGGGAGGCCGAGCTGTGTGCACAGAGTCCCGCTCGCAGGGCTGACCCTCGGCTGGTCCGCCACGGACGGGCCTCGCTGTGCGAAGCCGTCTGCGCAGACCATGTGGTCTCTGCCGGAGCCTGCTTCCTCGGGGGTCTGGAACCTGGGCACGTGCCAGGCAGAGGCGCTCACGTGACCAGCCCCGCGAAACACTGGGCACCGAGTCTGCTGCACTTCCTGGCAGAGGACACACCACGTGCTGTCACAGCTCGCCACTGGGGACCTGAAGCACATCCTGTGGGACGTGACGAAGACGGGGGAGGACTTTGAGAGTGCGAGCGGGTCTTGACCTGCCATAGCTGGTTCGAAGGTGGTGCGAAGGGGCCGGGGGCTGTGGTAGCCTCTAGAAGCTGGCCAGCAGGGGCTGTCAGGGATCCTGCCACGTGCCACCTCTCGGCATTGTGACACGAGGTCCCGGGGCCAGAGGGTGGCGTTCACACAGTAGGCAGCCAGCTCCCAGCGGGAGGGTGCCGGGGATCGTGACGGGGGGCGGCAGTGCGTGTGCATGTCGGTCCTCGTGCGCCATTCCTTGTTCTGAATTTGTTGTGTTTAGGTGAAGTTTATACGTGGGGTGACAATGACGAGGGGCAGCTGGGAGACGGAACAACAAACGCCATCCAGAGGCCCCGGTTGGTAGCGGCCCTTCAGGGCAAGAAGGTCAACCGTGTGGCCTGCGGCTCGGCACACACTCTGGCCTGGTCGACCAGCAAGCCCGCCAGCGCCGGGAAGCTGCCTGTGCAGGTGGGTGCCGGGCCCCGGGGAGCATGCGGGCTGTGGCAGGTCTGTGCGCCCATCAAGCTGTGTGCATGGCCACACGCACGTGTCATGCTCCCATTACGTGTTCACAGACGTGCTCTGCTGGGAGCAGCTCCGGTTCCTGGTGTTGGAAACAACGCTCGGGAACCTCAGTGTTCACGGCAACCAGCGGGGCGCGTGCTCCGCGTGTTGCCTCGTTCCCGGTCTTGTAAACTGTGTGGAAGCGTCCTCAGAGGACAGCTGTGCGCGCAGGCACAGCGCGCATGACATGGCCCTGTGTTCCAGGTGCCCATGGAGTACAGCCACCTGCAGGACTTGCCTGTGGTGGCCCTGCGGAACCGGCTGCTGCTGCTGCACCACGTCTCCGAGCTCTTCTGCCCCTGCATCCCCATGTTCGACCTGGAGGGCGCCCTCGACGAGGCGGGCCTCGGGCCAGCCGTGGGCTTCGACACGCTGCGCGGAATCCTCATATCCCAGGGGAAGGTGTGTGGAGCCACCTTCTCTGCGGGCGGGGTGGGGTCTCAGGTGTGTCAGTCCAGCGTGGTGTCCCAAACCGGAAGTCCAGGCTCCAGCGCCTCGCGAACGTTCTCTGGGTGGCTGCCATCGGCTGAACCGTCCCGGGTGTGGGAACACGGCTGTGGCAGATGGACAGGGGCAGACGGAGAGGTCCCTTCTGAGCTGGAGCCCGCGCTCAGGCTGCAGGTCCCCAGTGGGCTCTGCCCCTCAGTCCTGCGGGGTGTGCGGGGCTCGCAGGGCCGGGCCCCGGGCCCCGGGCCCCGGCAGCAGGAGGGTGGATGCTCGAGGCCGTTTCCTCCCCGGGCGGCCCAGAGCTGTCTGTACCAGGGCTTTAGGCCCTGGTCACAGGCTAACTTGGCAGCTGTGCCTAGGGTCGTGGAGGAGGCACCTCCACAGGCACTCCGGCAGCCCCTGCCGTGGAGCTTTCTAGAGGCAAGAGGTCCAGCTCAGGCGCGGTTGTAGTGTTTCTGGCGGGCGGGTTGACAGGGTGCCCTGGCAGGGGCCGCGCCACTCTGTGCGGGGAAAGCGTGCGGCGCTCGGGGTCAGGAGCCCTCATCCCGAGTCTGTCTGCGAGGTGGTCGCAGTCACTCGGCTGTTTTGGTGCCCTGTCCAAGCAGATGTCTTTTGGGGCTTGGTTTGTGGATGCGCGTACGTTGTATTTCCGGGTGTGATGCAGAGACCTGGGGTAATGGGGAGAGCTCACTGGTGGTGGAAGCAGGGAAACGGGCAGGTGCAGCTCACGTGAGACAGGTTTTTGGCAACAGGAAGTAAACATGGTGATTTTCACCGCTTTTTTAATCTGTTAAAGTGGAGTTGCAGATGGGCAGTGAAGAGGGAAAGGCTTTTCTTCTCAGGGAGAGGCAGGCCTTCCCACACAGGCTGCAAGCATGAGGATGGCAGGATGAAGGGGCCGGAGGGGCACAGGGAGGCTGGGGGTGGGGACGGGGGGCGCGAGGATGGAGGGGCACCGGCTCCGAACGGCGCCTCGGCACCCGGGGTGCAGCCCGGCCTCTGTTCTGGGCTGAGGCTGGGGAGTGAGTCTCTGCGGTGACTGAGGCCCGGACTCCCTTCAGAGCTCTGGGAGACAGCACCCCAGAGGGCCAGGCGGGGGGGGGGGACACTGAGGACACTGCCCAGGCTGCAGGCAAGGGGTCTGGAAAGGAGAGGGCGAGTGGTGGAGGCAGAACTGCACTTCTGCCGCTGTGTCCCACCATGAGACCCTCCCCTCAATCTGCTCTGGGACCTTGGCCTTCGGGTTGTCAGGGGTGGCAGCCCACAGGCTCTGACCTGGGAGGGTGGCCCAGGCCCAGCTGCGGATCCCTGAGGAGGACACACTGGCCACTTGGCAGACACCTAAGGCCCCACGGATGCTCCCCCTCCTGAATGTCACTCGAGTCTCCTTCCCTCCTCTCACGTGCACCGCCGTGCGTCCCTGCACACGGTCCGTGTCCGTGCGGTGGCCGGGCCGGCCCGGCCCTGGGTGGTGCTGCGCCTCGCCCCCTTTCCCTGCCGCCTCCACCTTGGGAATTCCAAGTTCCAGCGCGTGGCGCCCCTGTATCCCCTCCCCCATCACTGTCCCCATCCCCACCCCAAGCCTGGCTTGCTCCCCGGGCTTCCTGGCCCTGTGCTGCCGTGTGCTGGGTGCCCTGGTCGGGACAGTGACACCGAGGCACAGTTAGGGTTCGGTGCCAGTCTCGCCCAGCTGGGCTTTTTGGTTTGGCTCGGAGGCCTGGGTTATCTCGTCGTCCCTCAGCCTGGCCCGAGGCCGCAGGTGCTCAGCCGGCTATCTGTCCTGTGTGCCCAACTCCCCCCAGGCGGCCTGAGCACCCCCTGTGGTTTTGCATGTCGACACCAGGTCACTCCCCTGAGGCCGTCTCGTGACTAGAAGAGAGTTTGGCAGTTACCTGTCCCTGAGAGAACGTGACTTTCAGGAGCAGGAGCTTTTAGCTGCAACCTGACTGATGGGGGGCGCTCCTGTGCGTGTCCGACTCTGAAGCCTGTCTGCCATGTTCCAGGAGGTTGCTTTCCGGAAGGTGGTGCAGGCGACGATGGTGCGTGACCGGCAGCACGGGCCCGTGGTGGAGCTGAACCGCATCCAGGTAACACAAGGAGCAGTGTGCACTCGGCGTGACACGTCGGGGCTGTGAGCGCCCCCCCGCCAGGTGGCCTGTCCGTAGCAGAGGCAGGAAACCGTGACCTGGAAGCACAGACACATAGAAGTGGAAAGGGAGACGGAGGGGGCTGTGCACCTGCTGTCCCCGGGCCACAGCAGCGCCTCTGTTCCATGGCGGGGGGTCAGGGGGGGTCGCTTGTGTTGACCAGCTGCGTGTCCTCTGCTGGGCAGGGGGCTATGCCCCCTTCCCTGGGCTGGCAGCCCCTAGGCGTGTGTCTTTGGTTCTGAGAAGCAGGGCCAGTGGGAGGCATCGTAGGTGGCAACAGTCCCCGTTCCCGCCGGCCGCCCGCCCTTCCCGGCTCCGGCAGCGCGGCCGGTTCTGCAGGCCAGGATCCTGACGCGCAGTCCCATGGCCGGAACCCAGGAAACGGCCCAGGGCCCGTCAGCTGCCCAGTGTGCGCCGGGTTCCGGCCAGAGCCCGCGGAAACGGCCCGGTGCCTGGCGTGTGGAGTGGGGGCGGGGCCGAGCTCCCGGCCAGAGGCCGCGGAAGAACAAGCCCTTTGTCCCCACAGTTCCGCGTGAGCACATGATCGCCACCCACCCTGGTGCTGGCCCCTGGCCGGAGGCCCCCCGGGCCGTCCTCGGGGGCATTTCAATCAAGACGCGCACTCTGGGCGTCGGTCAGGGAGCGCATGTGACCAGGCTGGTGGACGCGGCTTTCCACTGACGTCACAGTGTCCATGCGGGGCTGGGTCAGCTTGCCCCCGCCACGGACCAATGGTCTCTTTAACTGGCACGTGGAAAAGCCTTGGCTTCCCCGCTCGGGGAGCGTCAGGTCTGCGGTGCCGGGTCCCGGAGCTCGCCGTGCACCGGCTGGGCGGCGCCGGTCCCATGCTGCGCCCGACGCGGCATCCAACCTGGGGACCTTGGGCTCAGTGCACCTTGAGGAACTGGGTGCCACGGTGGGCGCAGTGCCTGTCTGTCTGGTCGCGGGCATCCGAGGACACCCCTTCTCAACCTCACGTCCTTGGCACTGTGCCTTGAGTCACGGGAACACACAGGGCATATTTGTTTGGAAGAACTGGGCGGGTTGGGGTTTCAAGGCAGACAAACGACCTCTGATGCTGCGTGCGTTGGGTTCACCCAGCAGCCCGCAGGGTTGAGCTGCATCCCCACCAGATGGGACGGGACCGCTTTTCTGGCCAAGGAGCGCAGAGCCGCTCGCCAGTCAGGTGGTGTGGGTGCCTCTTCCCTCCGCGCGCCGCAGGGTCGGCTTTGTCCCTGACGGATGCTGCCAGGGACACCGTCCTGCGGTCTGTGCGGCTTCGGTTTAGCTTCGTAACAGGTGTGCAGGCCAGCGCGGTGACGGGCGCGGCCTCGGGGCTTTGCGCATGCTCGTGTCTGAATGTGTGGAGTTCGGACCAGAGGCAGCCACAGACCCCTCCGGCCCGGCTGTGTGGCGTTGGCCGGTCTGTATGTGGGGCCACCCCTGGGACCTTGTGGAGGCCGCAGCCCTGGTCCCTGAACCATGGTGTGCGCGGGTTGACCTGACGTCTCGGTGGGAAGCGTCTGTGTCTCGTTCCTCGTGTCAGGGTGCAGTGCCCTTGTGGACCTCAGGCCCCTTGGGCCCTGAGTGTGTGGATCGCACATTGGGCAGGGTTCGCTGCGGAGTGAAGGGTGGGGGTTCGGTCACAGTCGTCTGGGTAACACTCCGTCCCCATGACAGTCATCTCAGCCTGCGGTGCCAGGCTGTCTGCAGCCCCGCCGAGGCTGCCAGTCGGGGTGCCTGTGCTGGTGTCCGGCCTGCTTGCCAGTCTTTGGCCAGGAGAAGTTCGGTTGGAAAGTGGTGGCCCCTCAGAGAGATAAGCCACCCCTGGGAGGGTGGAACCCAGGAGGTGAGGGTGGAGAGGAGGCAGCTGGGATTCTGGCTGAGACCGCCCAGGCGGGTGCGGGGCCTGCGCGTCAGTGGGTGCCACCTACCATCTGTGGGTGACCGGACAGGAAGCAGTGGGTGACAGCAGCACGTGGCTGCAGGCGTCCCGGGCCGGCAGCAGTGTCCTGTTTTCTGTCTCTCTCCTCCAGGTCAAGCGGTCCAGGAGCAAAGGCGGCTTAGCGGGCCCCGACGGCACCAAGTCTGTGTTCGGGCAGATGTGCGCCAAGATGAGCTCCTTCAGCCCCGACAGCCTCCTCCTGCCGCACCGGGTCTGGAAGGTCAAGTTTGTGGGTGAGAGCGTGCGCAGGCAGGGCCGTGAGCCAGGGCGTGCGGGAACCGGGACACCCACCTGGCTGCTCCCGCAGCTCGCTGGGGTGACTGGGCGCCCAATGTCCCCCCAGGCGAGTCCGTGGACGATTGCGGTGGCGGCTACAGCGAGTCCATCGCCGAGATCTGCGAAGAGCTACAGAACGGACTCACCCCGCTTCTGATCGTGACGCCCAACGGCAGGGACGAGTCAGGCGCCAACCGTGACTGCTACCTGTTCAGCCCCGCCGCCAGGGCGCCCGTGCACACCAACATGTTCCGCTTCCTGGGTGCGCGCGGTGCAGGCCCGCGTGGGGTGGGGGATGCGTGTCCCGTGTACGCCGCTGGCTGGGCTGTCGCCGGAGCTGCCGGGCAGAGCCGAGGTCCTGGTGCTCGGCTGGCACTCAGCTGTCTCTGCCACCGCAGGAAGGAGGTTATCCTTGGGGTGGCTGACAGTGGGAAGTGTGCTCGAGTCAGAAACCTGGCTCAGGACAGGACAGGACAGGTGTCCCAAGTCCCGTGGGACAGGCAGGGCTGGCGTGGAGGCCCCGAGGCCAGTCAGAGCCCATCTGCGCAGCGGTGGTGGGTGCACGAGGGGTGCCGTCACCGGCTGACTCCGTCTCCTGTCCCTTGTGCCCCCGGCGCGCAGGCGTGTTGCTGGGCGTCGCCATCCGCACCGGCAGCCCCCTGAGCCTCAGCCTGGCTGAGCCCGTCTGGAAGCAGCTCGCCGGGATGAGCCTCACCATCGCTGACCTCAGTGAGGTAACCTGGGGGTCGGGGAGGTGGGGGGCCCCTGGGTCCAGTGACAGGTCACTGCGGGCCCTGAGGCACTGGCTCACCGCCGGGTGCAGGCTATGGCTCTGCCGACTCGGCCGGCACGAGCTCCTGGGAGGGGCTGGCTCCAGCCCTGGCCCGGGGCCGCTGCTCTTTGGGCGGTCTGCGCCACGGGCCTCCCTGGAGTGCCAGCTCTGCCGTCGCGCTGCCTGCCCGTCCTGGCACGTGCCACACGCTGGTGGCCTTGTGGCTGCCCAGGCCAACCGCGGCCGCACGTCCAGGCCATGAGCTGGGGCCTGGGGTGAGGAGCCACCCTCATCAGCACGGACCTCCTTCCAGGTGGATAAAGACTTCATCCCCGGTCTCATGTACATCCGCGACAACGAAGCCACCGCAGAGGAGTTCGAGGCCATGAGCCTGCCCTTCACGGTGCCCAGCGCGAGCGGCCAGGACATCCAGCTGAGCACCAAGTACACGCACATCTCGCTGGACAACCGCGCCGAGTACGTCCGGCTGGCCATAAACTACAGGTGCGTGGTCGCCCGCCCCACCGCTCGCCTCGGCGAACGGGAGAACAGACGCGGCATGCGTGGCGGCGGCGTCCCTTTCGGAAGTGTCGCTCGCAGTCAGGTGCTGGTGGGCGCGGCTTCACTTGCTGGCCGTCAGAGTTGATTCTGTGGCCAGGGGCGGCGGGCTCACTGCGCTCCTCCGAGGTCTTGGCTGTCACTGGCATGGCAAGCCCAGTAGGTTCCCCCGTGTTAGGGACTGTCCCCGCAGTGGTCGCAGATGTGCACGCACCCCTCAGTGCCCTGTTACCTCTCCTGGGGCAGCGTTGTGTCCGGGCCTCCTCTGCACCTCTGTGGGGTGTGGTGGCTGCGGCCACCACCTGGCGTCCCGCATTCACGCAGCATGTTCTTTGGGCCTCACCCCCAGGAGCCCCAGGCTGGTGTGGGACGAGGCCCCTCACGCCGGGTGGGCTTTGCCGGCTGGGCTTGGGGTGAGGATGGTCCTGGTGGTGTCCCGCGCTGTGCCATCCCCGCGTCCGTTTCTGCCTGGTGCCCAAACTCCCAGCGGTGAGGCCTGAGGACGGCATGTTTGCAGAGGGTCTCCGTGGGGCCACCAGGGATGAACTTGGGCTGGGAGGGCCCGTCCGTGAAGCAGACCCCCAGGTGTCTGTGAGGCCGGGCCTGCGCAGCGATGCACAGTGAGCTTTTTCTTCCAGGCTCCACGAATTCGATGAGCAGGTGGCTGCCGTTCGCGAGGGCATGGCCCGCGTCGTGCCCGTCCCCCTTCTTTCTCTCTTCACCGGATACGAGCTGGAGACCATGGTACGCCGGCCTCTGAGCATCTGGGAACGGCCCTTTCCGTGGTGACGTGCAGAATCCCCGCGGCTAATCAGCCGCAGTGCGGGCCGGGCCCGAGCATCCCCTGCCCGCCGCCCTCGCAGCTCCTGCCCACGCAGTGTGGGCCACGAGGCACATCCCCCTGGGCATGCAGGGTTGGTCCCCCTGCCGGTGCGCTCGGCCCATCACCCACCCTCCCCAGCTGACCTGGTGGGAAGCAGGGTCCGTTCCGCGCCGAGGAGGCCAGCGCCAGGCTGACCGCCTGTTCCCACAGGTGTGCGGCAGCCCGGACATCCCTCTGCACCTGTTGAAGTCGGTGGCCACGTACAAGGGGATCGAGGCGTCGGCACCGCTGGCCCAGTGGTTCTGGGAGGTGATGGAGTCCTTGTCCAACACGGAGCGCTCCCTCTTCCTGCGCTTCGTGTGGGGCCGCACGAGGCTGCCCCGGACCATCGCTGACTTCCGCGGCCGTGACTTCGTCATACAGGTGCGGCTCCCGCCAGGCTCTGGTGTCACGTGCTCGTCTCTTCCTTAACCAGTTTGGTGCTCAGGGTTTTCTGACTGCCGGTGTCGGGGAGCACGGCCTGCTTAAAAACCGTGTCCGGGCCCCACCCGAGTGAATGCGCGTGCGCCTGCGTGCACCAGGGCTGGGGCGCGCACACCCTCTGTCCCGTCCTCTGGTTGAATTGGGTGAATCACTAGGAGACGCTGTTTTCTGAGAAAACTCAGAGCCCCTGTCAGTCAGGTTGGCAGCAGATTGATTGTGACGGGTCCGGCTGTCAAGAACGGGCTACGTACAGCCGGGTCTCAGGGTGAAAGGACCTTTCTGATGGCAGCCCCGTGTGGGTGGGTGTCATCCAAGGAGGTTGGGGCGGGGGCCCATTGTCCCTGAAGAGCACACGAGTCCCCACAAACGTCAGGGGTCCCGGTTCTCACGCACGCTTCTTGCCGGCCTCACAGTGTCCTTCGTCGGTGGCAGTTGAAGTGGGTGACGTATTCAGGGACGGCTGGGTCGCCCCGGCGCTGGAGTCATCGGGTGTCCTCCCAGCATTGGTTCATGAAAAATGACCCTCCCGGTGACCGGTGGCTGTTTTTCATGCCCGTCCCGGGGATTGAGGATGGGCCCCTTTTTCTCTCTGAGCTTCGCTAGGCTGTGTCCCCACACGTCGCTGTCGGGCCGAAACGTGACGGTTGTGGTGAGGAGCGGACACGGCTGAGCACGACGCGCAGGCGCGAGCTCGGCCCGCCCCTCGCCCTGACCCCGGCCTCCCACCCGCCCACAGGTCCTGGACAAGTACAACCCCCCAGACCACTTCCTGCCGGAGTCCTACACCTGCTTCTTCCTGCTGAAGCTGCCCAGGTACTCCTGCAAGCAGGTGCTGGAGGAGAAGCTCAAGTACGCCATCCACTTCTGCAAGTCCATTGACACCGACGACTACGCCCGCATCGCCCTCACCGGGGAGCCGGCCGCCGACGACAGCAGCGGTGACTCCGAGAACGAGGACGCCGACTCGTTTGCCTCCGACTCCACGCAGGACTACCTGACGGGACACTGAGACGGGCCATCCGGGGTGCTGACAGTGTCCGCCCCCATGTGTGACGGCGCCCGTCCCGCCTGTGGTGACAGGGCCCGTCCCCGAGTGCCTGGGGCGTGGGCGTGGGGACTGCCGGTTCGGGGTTGGCATGCTGATCGGGGTCACGCCGGACAGCCTCACGCGTGGACGCTGACACTTGTGTGACTTAAGACGGTCCTCTCAGGCGTGATGCTGCTCTACACAGTGGACTCGGCGCGTCCTGAAGCGTGTGAACGTTCACGCGGACGCCGACCTGGCTGGCGGCCTCCCCCAAACGAATAAAAAGCCTTTCACTCGGGGCGCGGCGCGTTTTCTTGCTCCCTTGCAAGTGCTGTGCCGCGCCTGGCCTGTGTGCTGGAAAAGCCGTGTGACGATTAAACCATGTTATGAACAGTTCAGTTCATTTCTTTCTGAACTTGTCATTACCGGTCGTGGGACCTGAAGTGGTCAGCGCTGCTCGGCGCTCCCGGAGGTGACTCGGGCCAGAAGTGAGGAGCCGTCGGTGCCCTCTCATCGGCGGCCCTTTTCAGGGTGCGGGCGTGCGGCGCCCCTTCTGTGGGCGTGGCGGAGGTCCTCGCGGGTGGGCATACTCTGCGTAGTGTGCGTGATGTGTGCGTCTCACCTTTGACTCTCAGTAGGTAAAACGTCCGTTGCCGAATTTTCAGCCCAAGTTCCTTAGCGCTGCGCGTGCTGCGACCAGAGATGATAAATTAGTCTTTGCCACGGGCATTAGCCACGGCCGTTCCGGTCACCAATCTTGGTCCGTGACCAAGGGCTACTCCCCTGGAGAACGGGCTGGGGGATTCGCGGGGAGCAGCGGGTGTCGGGAGCCCCCAGGCCCCTTGGCCTGTCCTCCGCGTCCGCCTGTGCGGCCCCGCTGCTGTCCTGTTGGCCTGGGGCCGGGTGTGTATATGGAGCGGTCGCCCGTGGCGTAGGATGCGAGTTGCTTGTTCCAGGGAACCAGTCCGCAACGGAGCAAAAGCAGGCGTGGCGCGTGGGAGCCTCTTCGTTTGTTCAGGGGCCCAGCCCTGTGCACGAGGGTCCAGAGGGAGGAGGTTTATCCTGGGGACTTCCCACAGCCATATCGGCAAATGCCCAGATTAGCCCTTTTTTAACTCAAAGTTTTCCTAACCTGGGGGTGTCCTCCACTCCAATCCATTGTCACCAGCCAGCTTTTGCTAACGAACTGCCCCCGACGCCAAGGCATACACAAGCGGCGTCCATTTCCTGTGCATCTGGGCTGGCTGGTCTCGGCCGAGTGGCCGCAGACAGCAGGTCTGACCACCCACAGCAAGACAGCAGGTGACCGTCACCGCCACCCCCCATGCGGTGGGCCGGCCCACAGGTCAGTGGGCTGGCAAACGTGTCCTGCCTCTGGAGCAGCCGTCCTCAGAGCCCTGTTTGAAGGCCCCGGGGTGCGTTCCCACTAGGTCCTCCCTCTGTCCAACCGTGTGACCTGCGTTTGGCCAAATTTTCTTCGCGTCTTTCAACCAAAACGGCACATCGCGACAGGTTGGCCGGAGAGCGGGGGCAGGAGCCTCGCTGTCTTCTGCTAAGCCAGGTAGAGAAGGGGCTGACAAAAGTGTCAGCGCCGTTCTTCTCACGGGATCGTGTGGTTTCGGAAAGTCATTTTTCCCCAGAGAGTGTCAATAAGTAACAGTTTTGCTTTTAATTTTAAATTGAATATTTGAAAATTTTCAGTTTTGATTTCCAGGATGGTGTTATTGTTAGATGTAACCCAGATAAAAATTATTGAATTTATTATTTTTTTGCAACATCTTTGTTAATCTTTTTTAAAAATAAGGTCCATGGAGAGGCCCTGGAGTTGGGGGTGGGGGATGGAGAGCTTCTGAGAGTGAGAAGGAGTCTTGAGACTCAAAATGCTGCAGTGGGAGGCCCTGCAAAGGCCCCACAGGGAGATGCCAGTGACGGGGCCACCCCGCCTGCCACACCGCTGTCTCTGCCCTTCAGAAATCCTGGAGGATTACCCATTTTCTTCTGTTCAACTTAACCAAAAAAAAAAAAAAAAAAAAAAGGCGGGGGGGGGTTTCACAATGAGTTTCTTCACTTTTGCCCAAGACAGAGCTCTAGGACACGTTGTCTTAATTTTCACGCGCATCTGATCAGCGAAGCCTAAGGTCACATTCCTCGTGGCAAAACCCGTGAGGGGGAGAGCTAGGGGAAGGCTGGTCCCACTGGTATTGTGAATGGTGGGTTAATCCCCCAGGGGGCAGGGAGGTGGTGTGATGAGTCACGTCTTCCTGCTCTGTCCCTGCTCTGTCCCTTGGCCTCGCCTGGCAGGGCCTTTCTGGGAGCCACATGGCACCACTGCAAGTGGCCACGCTGACCCCACTCCCGGCTGGTGGAGGCAGCACCTGGCTGACCGGTGGCCAGCAGTGGGCAGTCTGCGGGGTGTTCTCATCAGCTCGGGGTTTGTCGCCCGGACCGCTGGCTTCCGGGGTCTTTAGTGAGAAACGTGGCGTCCCAGAGAACGCGCTAAGCCTGTGCACGAGTCCCTGTCCCGGCCGACATTCCTCTGGAGATGTCAGGATCCAGACTCAAATCCGCTCTGAGTCGCTTTGAAGTGAGCAGGCGGCCCAGGCCCCGGAGCCCCGGGGCGCGGCCTGGGCTGTCACCTGCTCCGGTGCAGGCCGGAGCCCTGGGGGCTGGGGCAGCCGGACTGTCCCCAGCTCCCCCCAGGAGCCCCAGGGCGGGCGTCTGGCGGTCCTGCTGCCGGCAGCGGGGCACCAGGGGTCCCCCCTCCTGCCCTCGGCACTTTGGGCACCTGCACCCAGGGGACCCCACTCCTCGCGTGGGCGGAGTCGACACTGGTCGGAGGGCCCAGATGGGCGTCCCTGAGCCGCCCCTGGCCCCAGGCGGCCCGTCCCCCAGCCCCACCCGGGAGCGGGGCCCTTTCACCCCCCCATCCTGGGCGGCAGGGCCAGCGCCACGTGGCGGAAGCGACCCCGCCGGCCTGGGTGCCGGGCTCGGGCTCGAGGCGCCGGGCGGCCCCGGGTGCGGAGGGGGGTGGGGACCCCGCGCACACAGCAGAGCAGAGCCGGGGCGGGGCGTGGGGGGGCTGCAGGGTGGGGGCGGGGCCGGCCCATCCCTCCCCTCCGCCTGGCCAGCCCCGCCCCTGCTCCCGGTGCAGTCGGGACCCCAGCTCGCCCGGGACGACAGGGACGCAACTGTGGGCAGGTCTGCGGGGCGGGGGCCGGGGCAGGGGCGCAAACGTGGGGCCCGAGCAGCTGCGGGCACCCTGGGGCGGGCCCCTGGGAAGGCCCCGGGGTCGTGGGGGCCCCCGAGCGCGGGGATGGGGGGAGCGGGAGGCGCCCGAGCCCGGGTCGTCCCTCCCCACCTGCCGCGTCCCGGGTGCCGGGGGCCTGTCGGGGGCCCCGGGGCAGGGTCTGGGCCCCGAGCTCGTCCGCACCTCGGAGGCCGCCGGGCCCCGGCGTCGGGGCGCGTCCCCGTTCACGGTGGACGGTGGGGGCGCCGCACCCGGGGACGGACGCGCGTCGGGGGCTGTGGGGGGTCCCTGGGTGCTGCGGGGATGGGGGGCCGCGTGGGGGGAGCGGCCGGGCGAGCGGGGCGCCTGGGACCGGGGGGGGGGGGGGACGGCGGGCCGCGGCCCCGCGCGGAGGGGCCCTGGGGTCGGGGCAGAGCCCGCCCCGCCGGGCGCCTTGTCCCGAGCGCGGGTCCGGGTGTCTCACGGGGCCCGCTGTTCCCCGGCGCGCCAGGAGCCTCGTCCCCACCCTCGGGTCGGGGTCCCCACCCCGGAGGGCGGGCTCCGTGCCCCGTGGCCGAGCTGACCCCTGTGGGGCGGGGGCAGGACTCGGCGCCAGCACCGGCCTCTGGGGAGCGAGGGGCAGTTCCCAGAGGGATTCGGGAGGGCGGCGGGGGGCGGAGGCCAAGGACAGGGCGACGCAGGACCTAGGGACACGGCGCTGCGGTGGCGGGGCCGCGCCGTCCCTGGGGACCCCGCGCGGAGGGTGGCCCCGGCCCGGGCGTGCGGGTGTCCTGGACGCCTGGGAGCAAGTCCACAGGGCGCGACCCCTCCGTGGGGCTGACCGCGGGGACGGCGAGAAGGGGAGCTTTGGACGAGGTCACGGCCAGGCCCCGAGGGCAGGGCCATGGCCACAGACAGGACCGCCCAAGGGCAGGGCCGCGCCCCCCCACTACCCCCCCCCGCGGGCCCCACACCCGGACCGGCACCCGAGAGCGCTTCCCGGGGCGAGGACGCGGGCGTCTCGTCGGGCCCCGGTCCTGCCCGGGGACACGTCCACGGCGCCGCCGTCCTCCACCGCCTCCGTCGTGGCTCGTGTCGCAGGGCGCGAGCCCGCAGCGTGGGTGACAGGTCTGCGGGGGGTTGGGGGGGCGCGGGCGCCGGTCCCATCTCCGCCCCGGCCCCGCCTCCCCCGCCCCCCCCGACGGCGCGCGGCGCCCGGGGGACCCCCGCAGGGAACGGACTGGCCCCCCCTTCGCGCCCCCCCCCGCCCCGCGGGCGAGTTTGCGCCGAGGCCGCCTCTCCCCACCCCCATCCCCCCCACACAGGCGTCCTGTGGCGCAGGGCGGCCCGCGCCCCCCCACACCCCTGAGCCTCCGCACCCGCAGGGGCGGCAGCGGGGGGGGGGTGAGCGGAGGGGGGGGCGCCCTGGGCGAGGCGGGCGGCCGCGGGCAGGACAGACCCAAAGGGCTCCCTCCTCCTGACACCTCCCCCCCACCCCACCCCCGACCGCCCTGAGTCCAGCACAGGTCCCCGCGGGAGCTGGGACCCCCGACAGGGAGGACGACAGGGAGGACGCAGGACGACCCCGGGGTCCCTCGGGCGTCCCCGCGCACCTGGCCGTTCCGTGTGGGAGTCAGTGCCCGCCCCACCGGGGAGTGCGGCCCCCTCGGCCCCTGACGTGTCTGGCCCTGCACCCCCACCCACCGGGTCCTCCAGGACGTGGGGTCGTGGGCATTCGGGCCGCTGCAGGAGTTCGGTGACCAGGAGCGCGGGACCCACAGGCGACACTCACTGCACCCGCGCGCATCTCTTCTGGGCGCTGCCCGTCGGGCTCAGACAAGGCTCCCAGGCTCTCCCTTCTCGGCGACCCTGGACAGCAAGCCAAGGGCACAGGAGCTGTGGGACACAATGCAAGGGTTTGAGGTGCAGTCCCCAAGCCAGGACACTGACCTCTCCAGCACAGCGGTTGTTCTCACTTTCATAATAGGTTTTCTTACTTAAAAAGTTGCAACTATGGCGTAGACCCTGCACCGCCCAGAGGTAGCCTAGTTTTGCAGGCTGTGTCCTTCTGGGCTCCTGTTCTGTGCACATTAAAAAAAATCCCCCAGCATCGACATTTCCCCCACAAACGAACGTTTTCCATCACGATGTCCCTCCAGAGCACCTTATGGTCGCATCCTGTTTCCTGCTGCGCACCAATCACAACTCGCCTAATGCTTCCTGGGTGCGCCCAGCCTGACACGTGCCCACCTGGTCGTCCTTGGGGACGGGCGTCCCCTGTGGCCCGCACGATGAGAACGCTGGAGTGCCCAGGGGCCTGTGTCCCGTGAAGAAGTAGGGGTTCCCTGAGCTGCAAATAGAATTCCCAGTGGGCTTTTCGTCACTGGTGGTTTCTTTCTGGCTGAGCCTAGGGACGAGAGTGACAGCAGTGGCAGAACATGCATCTGGAGCGCAGAGATGGCAGGCTGGCCTCCGGCGTGCTGGAGACGGAGCTGCATCGGTCGTCCGCTCCGAGTGCCACCGGCAGCCTCGGGCCACAGCACAGGGCCAGCACGGCAGCCCCCCCAGGCCCCTGCCCCGGCGTGGCCAAGCAGAGCTTCGGGGCACCTGACGACCAGGGTTTTGCTTCGTTCCTCATGGAGCAGAGGTGAGTTGCAATAGTTTTCTCTCATAGGACTAGAATTCACAAAGACTGGATTTCCGTGGGCATCTCCCGCACGTTTTCTGTGGGAAGGATTTCTAGATATCGTGCAAGAATCTTTCTAGCGTTAGATCACTTTCCTGGCCTGTTTTGAATGAATGCTATTTCCAAAATGTGGCTGACCTATATCCAAAAAATACAAATAAAAAGAGTTTAGGCACAAAGACTTGGCATTTCCTGCACTATTTAAGGCATTGAAAGTACGACGTGACTTTAAAAGCTTATGTCTTAGAAGGTGTTTTCCTTCCACAAACACATCAGACGACTCGATTGAATATTGTTTTTCCTGTCAGGATAATTGGGTTTACATAAAAAAAAAGGGTTTCGTCCACCCTTACATATTTACCAGCGTAGAGATGGCAGATGTAGTAGCAGCCGTTGCACGTCTGTGAACCCACGTGGGGCCGTGCTGCTCTCCTGCAGCTCTGGGCGTCCGCGCCCACAGGCCACTTTGCAGCATGCGGAGCAGCGAGTGTGGGCTGTCCCCTGCCCCTCTCCAGGGCAAGGCCTGTGCTGACCTGCTGTCCGTCTCTCTCTCTCCAGGGCGCGCGTCCACACACTCCCTGCGTGTTTACCGGCCCCTTCCTCACACCCTCATTCCGCACGGCGCAGCTCGGCTGCTTTGCTGTGCGACGTGCTTGACATTTTGCATGTGGATGCCTTATAGCCTGGGTACACATCTAAGTTTCAGGTGTGCAGCAGAGTGGCGGGACATTTATGTAACTTACAGAGTGATCCCCCTGACCAGTCCCCACCTGGCGCCACACGTGGCCATCACAGTGCTGTTGGCTGTCCCGTGCTGTACTTCACGTCCCCGTGACTGTTTTGTAACTGCCAACTGTACGTCTTAATCCCTTCCCTCTTTTCACCAGGCCCCGCACCCCCCTCGCATCTGGCCACCATCGGACTGCTCTCTGTACCTATGAGTCCATTTCCATTTTGTGGGTTTGTTTACATTTTAGATTCCACATAAAAGTGAGCTCATTTAGTGTTTGTCTCTCTGACTTATTTCACTGAGCACAGTACTCTCTAGGTCCATCCATGTTGCAGATGGTAAGATTATTTATTTTTTCATGTCTGAGTAACATTCTATTGTATGGACATAGGGGTGCACATGCCTTTTTGAATTAGCATTTTGGATTTCTTCTGATGAATACCCAGACCTGGAATGGCTGGATCATATGGTGGTTCTATTTTCAATTGTTTGAGGCACAACCAGACCGTTTTCCATTGTGGCAACACTGTTGTGAGAGATGCCTGCAGTCCTGGCAGGGTGCCTGGTGCTGGGAGCAACAAGGTCATCAGAAGCAGGTGTGGACTTGCACACACGGACACATTGCAGGGAGGGCGCACACGCCTGACCAGTTCTGAGACTTCTCGCTCTAGGAATGAGGATGGGAGAAGCATACTTGAGAAGAAATAGCTGAAAACACGGTGGCGGCCTTGAGGGTGAATGTGGGAACCGGCTGTAGTTTGTATATACTAACCTGATAGTAGCTAATGATAAACTGCAAAGCAAACATTGTAGGAAAGAATAAAAAGCCATGGAAACAGGGGTGGGGGATGCCAGCATCACCTTTTCTTGCCATCCCTCCTCTCCCTTATCCCTGTTAGTAAATGCATTTCCAGACTCCGACTCTCCTTCCAAACTGTCTCCGCAACACCACACCAGTTTGCAAACCCATCAACAGTGCTCGAGGGCTCCCCTTTCTCCACATCCTGGTCAGGAGTGTTGATTTATTGGTGATGGCCATACTGACAGGTGGGAGGGGATCTATGGTTTTAATGTGCATTTCTCAGATGATTAGTGACATGGAGCATCTTCTCATATGTCTGTTGGCTATTTGTACGTCCCCTTTGGGAAAATGTCTACTCAGGTCCTCTGCTCATTTTTTAGCTGGGTTGTTTGTTCGGTGTTGTTATATGAGTTTTTTTTATAAATTTTGGATATTAACCCCTCATCAGGTGTATCCTTGGTGAATATCTTCTATTGAGTAGGTGGTCTTTTCATTTTTGTGGATGGTTTCCTTTGCTGTGCAAATCTTTTTAGTTGGGTATAGTCCCATTTGCTTATTTTTTCTTTTGTTTTCTTTGCCTGAGGGGAAATATCAGAAAAAAATAATACCAAGAATGATGTCAGAGTTTACTGCCTGTTTTCGTCTAGGAGTGTTACGGTTTGGGGGTCCTACCTTTAAGTCTTTAATCCATTCTGAGTTTATTCTTGTATATGGTGTAAGAAGGTGGTCCAGTTTTATTCTTTGCATGTCCATTTTTCGCAACGCCATTTAGTGAATAGATGGTCTTTACCCCATTGTATATTCTTGCCTCCTCCGTCATAGATTGACCATGTAGCGCAGATTTATTTCTGGGCTATTCTGTCCCACTGATCTACGTGTCTGTTTCTATGCCAGTATCATGCTGTTTTGACTTTAGGCTTGTGGTACTGTTGATATTAGGCAGTGTGATGCCTCCAACTTTGTTCCTTCCCCAGATTTCCATGGCTATTTGGGTGCCATATAAATTTTATCATTATTTGTCCTAGTTCTGTGAAAAATGTCATTGATATTTCAATAGGGGTTTAGTTAGATCATTAGTTCTAATAGCTTTTTGGTGGAATCTTTTGGATTCTATATATAATCGTGTCATCTGCAAATAATGACAAGTTTACTTCTTTCTTCCCAATTTGGATGCCTTTTATTTCTTTGTCTTTTCCGAATGCTATGGCTAGGACTTCCAAAATTGTGTTGAATAAAAGTGGTGATAGTAGACATCCTTGTCTTGTTCCTAAAGAAAAATTTTTAGCTTTTCATTCTCAAGTATGATGTTAGCTGTGGGTTTGCCTCATATGGCCATTATTATATTGAGGTGTGTTCTCCCATCTCCATTTGGCTGGGAGTTTTTATCATAAATGGATGCTGGATTTTTGTCAAATGCTTTTTTTTGCTTCTGTTGAGATAATCATATGATTTTTAGCCTACATTTTGTTTAGATGGTTTGTCACAGGGGAAAATAGATACTGTTGAATTGTGTGCATTTTGAAAGCATCCAGGCATAGATGTGAAGTCAGAAATGTCAGTGCGATTTTTTTTTTCCAGGAGAAAAGGTCAGGAAAAATATAGATCTCATGGATATTTTCTGTTTTAATTAAGTCAGAAGGAAAATGCCAGCCTTTTGGTTCTGTGAACAGACATTTTTATTTCTAGGCTCCTTGAGTGTGTTTCCTGCATCTCCTGTGCGTGAGGTTTGTGAGGTCGATGAGGCATGGCTTCGGTGGACGAGGGGGCCCAAAGGCGTCTCTGTGCTTCCCTTTTGCAGAGGGCTTTAGAATAACGGAAAATGGTATCTGGACGGTGTTGACTCAAATTTAAATTTGGAGTGGCCCAAAGTCTTTGGGAAGTTTCCAAATGTAATTCATGTTATTTTTGGCTCTTTAGAAAACTAACTATTTAAAAACTTAGAAACTACTCCCTGTACACTTAAATACAATTATAAAATAATCTCTGTACAGAGTGTAACAGAAGGTCAAACACGAGACCAGCCAGATGCAGCCCGCTGCTTATGCTTTCCATCCACATCTTATCGGATGCTGCCTAACCGAGTTCTTTCCTTTTAACATACACCCTGCAGCGGAGAGAATGTAAGCTCAGGGTGGTCACACGTCAGTGAGACCACTGCGTCAGTCAGGTCTCCCAGAAGTGCTATGTAACTCAGCACCCCAGGGAGTTACAGCAAGTGCCTGGTGTCTGTCAGTCGATTCATCGAGACACTTACCTAAATGTACCTGGGGCCCTTCTGGCCTGGCAGGAGAAATGGAGATTAAAAAGCCCCACTTGGTCTTGAAGCCAGTTTGACCACTGGGTGCACACTGAACCCTGGGCAGACGCGGCCTCCTGCCTCGTCTCTCCTCAGTGCCGGCCAGGGCAGCTGTGCACGTCACCAACAGCCCCGAGACAGACTCCTTGTCCACCTATTTCCTGGAGGCTGTGCTGAGGGGACACCCACTGTCTCCCGTGTGGTGTGACCCAACTCGCAGCCCTGGTTTCATCCACCCACGAGCGCGGAGTCTGTCAGGGCGCAGGTGCCCAAACGCGGAGGGAGATGGTCTTCGACCTTCCCGTTGGCTCCGCACGACACGGTGCTTCCCGCCGTCCCCCCAGCAGCCGCGTTGGCCTGCGCTGTTGGTAAAGGTGGCCACTAGCACACAAGGCGTCATGCTCCCAAGGGTCCTCGGGAAAGACAGTCGCCTCCGATGTCACGAGTCCCGGCAGCCCCGCAGTGGCTGTGCAGCTTCCCACCAGAAGGCCTCCCGCCTTGGTCAGTTCACACTGGCCCGTCCTCCAGCATCGTCTTTCGGATGTGACACTTAGATGTGTGACCTAGGGAAACAATTCTGGAGCATGAGGGAATGAACGGCTTTCTCTGCCTGGAGCAGCAGAGGCGGCTGGCCTCGGTCTCGACCCCGCGGCATCCTGTCTGATGGGCTTTTCCCGTCCGGTCCGGTCCGGTCCGTACTGCCAGCAGAGCCGTCTCTAACCACCTTTCCTGACTCCAGCATTTACGACAGAAGTGACTGTCGTCAGGTTCTCCTGTGGGATTTACTGCTGCCTCTGCCATTCTCGAATCTAGCCCCCGTTGCTGAGGACACCCACCGTTTTGTGCCGGTGACCCCTTTTTCTTTGCTCTGTCCTTCAGGTCTCACTCTCCGTTCCTCCAGGCCTTCAGCCCCAGCCTCACGGAAAACACTCCTTTGCTGAGGAATGCCTCCCAAGGGAAAGGGTGAGCTTTCCCCGCTTCTTATTCAATTAGTCTCCGAGCGTGGCCCTTGACCTCACGCTGGAGAATTTCTCCCTGAGATGCTTTTTCACCTGCTGTGTCTGCTCTCTGCCAGAACCTCGTTGGTTCCAGGTAGTCGATGTTTCCTGATACTCGTGGTTGCATTTTGCGGCTTCTGAATTTCCGAACACCCTTGGGTGTGACCCTGCACTGGTTAAGCGGCACACGTGCAGTCACGCGTGCACGTGGCTCTGCCAGGCTGTCTCCACGGGCCAGGGCTTCTCACTCATGGTGAGCCAGGCACTGTCTGGAGGTTCTTTTTGCTGTCACAGCTGGGGGAGTGGTGATACTGACGTTCAAGGGTGGGGGCTCAGCATCCTGCCGTGCACAGGGCAGTCCCGTACAGCAGAGAGTTGTCCGGCTCAGATGTCAACAGCGATGTGGCTGAAAACGCTTTCTTCGGGTGTGAAGGCCCTTGGGGGACGGGCAAGCGTGGGTGTCCTGGAGCGTCCAGAGTAGTGTGGTCTGGAGGCCAAGTGACTCAAGGGCTCTGTCCCCCAGGAGGAAGGGCCAACTCTCTGGCCTCACCTCTTCCTTCCGCAGACAGACTTCTGACAGCTGAGCCTCCTGCCTGATGTCCCCTGGCCCCTCTCTCCATCCCACTGACCTTGTGCACCAACCTTGACGGGCGGGTGGCACATTTCGGGGTGCACACGGGGCCACCATGCTGGACCGGGCAGGAAACATCCACTGCCCCCACCACGGAGAGCTCCAGCACGTGGCAGGGCTCTGAGGGCGCTGACACCAGCTTTCCTCTCTCTGCTCATGAGAAGATGGTCCCCCTCGTCTCAGCGTCTGTTCAGAGTTGCGGACGTTGCTGCGGGCCCGCGGTGTCCCGTTCAGTCCGCTCGTGCGTGAGGCGCTCGTGCCCTGTGCTCGCTCAGCGTCGCCCTGGCGGGCTCGGGGCTCCAGGGACACCCCGCTTCCGCCCACCGACGGCCGCACGCGCGGCCCCGAACCCGGGCCAGTCCGGGCTTCGCTGCAGGCGCGCGGGGCGGGCGCTCCGCACGCGTCGTTGCCCCGAGACCCGGGATCGCCCGGGCGCGTGTGGCTGAGCCGCTTCCTCCCCGGAGGACGGGGATGCCCCGGGCCCTCGGGCTCCGCGGCCAGGCCTGCCGCCCCCGTCCCGCCCTTGCAGCGCGCGGTCCCCCGCAGTACGGGCCTGTCTTCCCCGCGGGGCGGCCAGGGGAGAGCAGAGGAGCCGGGCCGGGCAGTGGCGGGGACGCGGCCGTGTCACTCAAGCGGATGCGGGTCACCTGGGGCCCGCGGGCGGCCGGGCCGCTTCCTCGATGGCGCGCGGCGGGCTGACCCGGAAGAGGCCCCGCTGACCCGGAAGGCCTCGTTGCAGGTCGTGGCGCCCGCACGCGCGCGGCCCGGAGCCCGCCGGCCCCGGAGCATGCTGGGAGAGCGGCGGCGGCGACTGGGACGCGGACGCGCGCCCGGGCCGGCCCCGCCCCCCGGGGCCCAGGTAGGCCGGGCCCCTCCCCCCCCACCCCCCCCGTTCCCACCCCACCCCCTCCCCGGGCCTCCTCGAGGGGGGACGCGGGCCTCAGGGCCGCGAGGAGGCTGGAGCCCGCGAGCGCAGCCCCCGGGGGGCCGGGGGGCGGGGGGCCCCGAACGGGGCTCCGGGGGCGTCAGGCCGCGGTGTGACACGGCCCGCCCCTCCCCGCAGGCGCTGCGCGCGGCGGCTGAAGGTCGCGGGCCTGTTCGCCCTGGTCGCGGCCTGCACCGTGAGTACCCGCGCCCCCGCTCCGCCGTGCGCCTACCCCTGTGGGGCGGGGGGGGGCGAGACGTGGGCGCCCGAGGGGGGGGCTGCGCAGGCGGGGGCCCGCCTCCGCCCTCCTGTCCTCCCCGCCTGTCCCCGTCGCACAGGACGCAGTCCGCTTGTGCCCGGGGCTGCGCCTGGGGTGGTGACCAGATTCCCCTCCGACCCCACGCCCTGAACACCCTCGGGGTCCGGTCCGGCCAGGGACCGCGGGTGGCCCAGGGCCCTGCCCGTCGGGCCGCCCTGCTTCTGCTTTACCTGACCGGCTGTCCCCAGCGGGGGTCGCTGGCCTCTGGAGGTGACCGAGTACAGCCTCTGACTGAAGGGAATGCGTCTCAGTGTGGGCACGTGTGGGGTGCGTGTCTGGACGGAGCCCGGCTGCGATTCCGTCGGAGGCGCCCAGTCTGCCGGACGCGGGGTGTGCGGACGGTGTGCATCTGCATGCGTGTGCCTGTCTGCGATGCATCCTTTGTGACCTGTGACCGTTTTGGGTTCATCATCTTATCATCACTTCAGTTTACCTTCAGTTGGTTTATAAGGCGCTTTGCAAATCCCGCCGGCACACAGCCCCTGCCCCCAGGTGGGAAACCACATGGACCCCCCATGACTTACTTTCCTGGCCGGGATCAATGTCAAGGCCCGCTGTAGCTAGGAATGGTACAACGGCGCAGGACTCATCCTAACACCTAAGAAGAGCTGTTCGGAGCAATGTTGTCACACCCCATTTTTATCAGATCCGTTTAAATCCTATCACTTCCACGCCGCAGTCTGCCTGTCACAAGTGTTTCTGCTTCCCACAGGTTGCGTTTAGCCTGTACCCAGACCAGGGGAAGTCCTGGCAGTTGGTGGCCGTGTCGCAGCTGGAGAGCTACTGTATCTGAGCCGCACGCTGAGGTGGAGTCATCACGGGGGAGGGCCAGGCGTGGTCACCCAGCACCACTACAGCTGCTGTCGAAGGTCGCAGCACAGGGAGTGGGCGTTCGGTGAAGGGGGAGGAGCACTCGGTGACACTGGGGTGGGTGGCTGGTGGTGGGGCTCCCAGGAAGGGTGATGACCACAGTGACACATAGCTTAGGGCCTGGCCTCGGGGCTCGGGTGTTCCCGTGCAGGCAGTCTCTGCGGCCGGCTTCCCCCTCGCCCGTCCTTTGCCCGGCTCTGCCCCTGGTTCTGATGCTCTCTGGCCTGGCTGGAGGCCTCGCACCTTGTTACGAGACAGACATGTAGGGGACAGAGCGTGGGCGTGGCAGCCGGCTCTGGCTGCGGTCACAAAATGCCACAGACTCTGTGGCTCGAACGAGAGACACGTAGATGGCACCGGCTGAGTGGGTTTCTGGCGAGACGTCACCTCCCGGCCGCAGGCCTTCCTGCCGCATCCTCCCTGTCTTCCCTCGGTGCTGTGTGTGGACAGAGACAGGGGCGCGCTCTGGTGTCTCTTGTTATGGGGACCCTGACGCTGTCAGAGCCGGGCGTCCCTCAGGACCTTGCTGAAGCTCTTGGCTTCCTTAGAGGGCCCGTGTCCACATGCGACCACACGGGGGCAGGCCTTGCCCAGCTGCTCCAGGGACACATTCAGCCGTAGCTCTGCCACGACCACTGAAGCTTGGAGACACACACACACCTGAACCCCCGTGTGTGTCCCGCAGCTGACTTCGGGGGCCTCACGGTAGAAACCCGGAGCCTTCGGGTGTGGGCGTGGACACGTCGGCTTGTGCTCACGCGCACAGCCGTCCTGTCTGCCTCCTTGCAGGCCAGGACTTGGGGGCAGTTGGAGGTTGGCAGGGACTTGGGGGGCTGCGAGAGGGAGCAGCAGAGGCAGCAGTGAGGCAGGGAAGCCGAGGGCTTAGCCCAGTGTTTCCAGCCATGCACTGTCGGACGCGTGTCGGGTGAGGGGCTGGGGTGGGCGCAGTCAGTCACCGTGGCTGCGGCTGGAAACGTGGGGTGTGTGTTTCCTTGCACACCGTCTGGGGAGGGCGTGGCAGGGGGTGGCAGGCACCCTGGGGCCCCTTCCTGGTGCCGTGGTTTCCCTTGACGGTCCCCAGCTGTGAATCTCAGTGGCCACGCGGACTCCACGCTGCTGCAGGTGGACCTGGCGGGGGCCCTGGCAGCCAGCAACCCGGGCACCGAGAATGTGGAGCGCGTGGTGGTGGAGGTGACGCGGACCGACGCTCCAGGCTCCAGGCAGCGGCGGCCACAGCAGGTCACACTCCCGAGTCAAAACCTACCTCATCTCATGAGCTCAGTGTCCTCGAGTGGGTCTGATGGGGACGTGAGGCGGGGTCACCGTCACGAGGCCAGCGCGCAGCTGCTGCTTCCCCAAGTCGGTTACAGCACTCGCCGTCTCCGTAAATTCATGCCTGCGAGTCCTGACTGGGGGTGGCCTCAGTGCCGGGGTGCAGGTGAACCTGGGCCTTCCCGCAGGACGAGGTCACGTCTTTGCCATCGAATGTCCCTTGGCCAGCCAGCCCCTCCCTCTCTGTTCGCATTCGGCCCTGCTCGGGGGAAGACGAGACCCCGTGGCCCTCCCTGCTCACCCATTTGCGGGGGACACGGCTCTCAGCAGGCGTTCCTCCTGCGGTGCCCGGTGGCCCCAAGTCCAAGTCTGTCCCGCACAAGTCCCTTTCCTCATGGCAGATTGTGTTCGGCCTGGACGCATCCCCATGTGGGATTGTGGCCTCCCTTTGTCCTGGTCTCATTTAAATGAGCCCCTGCCCTGACCGGCGCTGGGTCCTGGCCGAGGCTCAAGTCGTCAGCCCGACCGCAATTTCACCCTTCGACTTCACAGGTCACTCAGAACTGGACAGTATTTTTAAATCCAAGAAGAACCGACCGGCTGGTGGTGAGCAGGACCTTTGAGGTGCCGAGCAGGTGGGTCTCAGGCGGTCAGGGTCTTGGGGGTCCTCTAGGACACACTCATTTAAAGAGGTTTGACCTGGGGGACTCTGAATTTTGGCCAGGTTGGTTGTGTGGCCTGGACGGGAGGCTCGTCCTGTGTACCGTGAGCACGAAGGACGTGGCGTAATGGCACACATGTTGGGGCGTGAGGGGGTCAATGGCAGGGCCACCTTGAAGCCAGTCGACCTGGTAGCTTGTGCGTTAACTTCACGAGTATCTGAAGTTGTGTGGTGGGGCCTTCAGCCCTGTCTCCCCACGTGGACCTGTGCCCGGTCACTGTCTGCATTTGCTGGGCCCACAGCCCGGGAGCCGGAGACAGTAGGGAGTCCCTTCCTCGGGTGTCAGCAGGGTTTGTCCCTTTCCTCGGCTCACAGGTGGCCGTCTCCTTCCTCTGTCCTCATGTGGTAGTTTCTCTATGCCTGTCTGTGTCCCCGTCTCCTCTCATAAGGACACTGGATCAGGGCCACTGTCTCAGCTTACTTACCTCTGCGAAGACCCTGTGTCCAAGTGCGGCCACGCTGTGAGGCTTGGAATTGGGGGGACACAGCTCCGCTCATGGCCGTGACCAACGGGGCTTTGAGAAAAGCGTGCAGAAGCGAGCCCAGTGCCGCTGAGTCCTCACGAGCTTCTTGCTCCGATGCTTTCGGCCACGCTTGGGGACGACCCGGCAGTGGTTCCTGGGTCGCCCGTGGCCCTTTCTGCATCTCTGAGATGTGAGATATTGGCTTAGCAGGTGTAGCAGTCAGGGGAGAGGTGAGGAGGAGACGTCAGATGGCCAGGCCCGTGCACACGTCCTGCTCCCTGCAAACTGTCAGCGTGTGGCTGTGTCACCTGCTGCCTGAGCTCAGGCCCCCGTCACCCCGCCGGGCATCGGGCTGAACCTCCGTGACCTCAGTGTGGGCTCTGGTTGTGGTGGGGGGTGACCTGTGTCGTGCAGGACGCCGAGGGAGCAAGCCAGAGCTGGCGACGTGGGGCCTGTGTCCCTCACCCGTGCTCAGGTGGCTGCATTACCCTGCAGAGAGACTGTCTCCATCCGCATCCGGGCCTCCCTCCGGCAGACCCAGCTCGTTCCCCTGCTGATGGCTCACCAGCACCTCCGGGCGAGCGTGGGTGCGCAGGTGACCGCTGCTGCAGCCATCCTCGCCGGGGTCTACGCACTCATCATATTCGAGGTAGCGTCCCCACCTGTCCTCCTGGGCTTGTCTGTGCCCACACGAGGTGCCCCGCGGCTCGTCGGGTACTTGGGAGAGGAGGGCTGGATCCTTCTCTTGGTCAAGACGACGCTGGTGGCACCAGTGTCTCTCCTGAGAAGTGACACCTCCCGCGGTCTGGTAGGACATTGCTCTGTGCTGGAGTCTGTATGGGGGACCTTGGCAGCTGACACGTGGAAGGCGGGTCTTGCCAGGCAGCTGACACTTACCGGAGAAAACTGAACAGCCCAGGCATGTGCGCATAGCACAGCGCCATGTTCCAGGCCCGCCACAGCCTTGTCACCTGGGAGCACCCCCAAGCCGGGCACCCAGACGCTAGCCAAGGGCCAGCCCTGCCCCAGGCTCTCCCAAAGGACCTTCAGGTGTGCCAGCCCAGGTGTGCCGGGGGTCTGTGCACCGGCCCATGGTGGAGACCCCCATCTCACCATCCTGCAGGAAATCCTGCACCTCGATTGGGGTGCACTGGTCACTCTCCTCGTGGGGTGCACTGGTCACTCTCCCCCCTCTCTTGCACACACCCGTAGTTGACAGTGGAGGCTTCAGGTAGAGTTTGGGGTCCACATCACAGGTATGCGGCAGCTGAACGGTATCAGGAGGACCGATGTCCAGGTGTCCCCTGTGGGAGTGCTGAGACGACTCGGCGAGGTTAGGCGGTGGCGGCCCAGCCCGTTTATTGAGCCAAGCTCCCTGTTACCTTTGCCCCTAAAGTCTATTTTGTTTGTTTTGTTTTTTGCTGCCGATGGTAACTGGTTCACTAGAGGCATTACCAGGCACGTGCGACCCCTTGAACCCGCTCAGCGTGGAGTTCTGTGGGCGCGACCTGCGTCCAGCACCACGGACAGACACCTGCTGGCCACCCCGTGGCCTCAGCCCAGCCGTAACCCCCGAGGGCCCGGTGTCCACGGCTCAGTGCCGCCCTTCGTAAGCGCAGTAAACTCGTGCTGCCGCCTCATCTGCGCGGGAGAACTTCCTCCTGCCCGACTGTGTTAACACCAGCCACAGAGATGATCCCTTTTCTCCGTGACCGATTTTGTAGTGATGAATCGTTGCCTTAGCGCCTTCCAGGGAGTCCCCGAGGCTGTTTCCTGTCCCCCTCTTGCTTCTCTGAATGTGGTTCCTCGCGTGCGGGTCTAATGAATTCAGGTTGCCGTCATCCGTTACACTCACCGTTAGTTAAGAGAGGCAGCCCAGTGTCTATTTATTTTTAAAAAACAATTTCTCTAATGTTCTAGGGGTTTTTTGTGTATGATTTTACCACCTTTGAAGATCACGTAACTTACATTTACTCGTCTTTCACTAATTAGTGACCATTGTTAGTAACCGCTTAGGGAAAACGATCCTTCCCCTCCCTCCCAACCATTATGCCAAGGTTGTAAAGTCCCGTGAAAGTCTCCGGCCGCGCCACCCTGAGCACGCCCGATCCCGTCCGAACTTGGCAGTTGAGCAGGGGCGGGCCTGGTTAGTGCTTAGGTGGGAGTCTGCCTGGGAAGACCAGGTGCTGTGGGCGTGAAAAAAAATGTCCCATGAGGAAGCGAGTCGCGTGGCTTGTCCTTGACAGGTGGGGCAAAGACAGGGGTATCCCCAGGACCAGGCATCGCGCCTCGTTGCTCCCTGTTTTGTGCACCAGCCATGTCATCGATCACAAACCCTGGTTTTGAAATGACAGATTTGCAGGAGGTTGAAACAAAGGGTACAACGAAGTGCCCGGGGGCCCTCTGCAGCCCCCTCCCCGACCCCCGCCCCTCAGCCCGGATGTGCTGCCCAGCGGGGGTCCGGCAGCGGCACAGAGGCAGGGACAGGGGTGCAGTCCCCGTGAGGCTGACTCAGGTCCCGGGGGTTCCACGTACACTCCTTTGGGTGTATGGGGGGTGGCCGTGTGCAACTTGGTACGTGTCGCCCGTGTGACCGGCGCCGCAGTAAAGGTTCTCACCCACACCACGGGCCGCCACGGGCTCCCTGTGACTGCCCCGCCCCTGCCCCAGCGTCCCAGTCCTGGCCGCTGCCCTGTGCTCCTGCCCTGTGACCACGCCACCTCACTAGTGCTTCCCAGTGGCACCACAGCACCTGCTGACCCCAGAGGGGCAGGACTGGTGTTGCGGGAAAGGGTACGCGGAGCGTGGAAGCAAGCAGGGTGGCCGTGGCTCAGGCGACGGGCGCCTTGGAAGAGCCGATGGCCATTTGGGACTGGCGTCCTCGGTCCTCAGGGTCCACCTCAGGGTTCGACTCCTTCATCGCCATGGGCACGTGGCACGCCTGCCGCAGGCTCCCTCGCAGACGTGCTCTGCTTGGCCTGTGGCCCTGCGCGACGGCCGCCTGACTACGCAGGCAGCGCAGGTGGCGGCCGTCACAGGCCCCACTGCTGCCGCGCGTGCTCCTGGGCCGCCCCGGTTCCGAGGCGGCACCATGGTTCCGTCGTCACAGACGGGCCGGAGCAGGGCCGGTGCTGACCGCCGCTGGACCGACGCGGGCTCTGCCTCCTCCCATGGCGGGCTGAGGACGGCAGCTCCCACATTTCTTTCCAGATCGTTCACAGGACGCTGGCAGCCATGTTGGGGTCCCTGGCGGCGCTGGCGGCGCTGGCCATGATGGGCGACGTAAGTGGTTCCGCTGTGCGTCCAGGGCTTGCGCGTGGATGGAACGTCAGCCTCAGATGGCTGGATCTGGCCGAGAGCCGGTGTCGTGTCCCCCACGTCCCTCCAGAAGCCGTGTCGGAGGGACGAGCTGACAGACTCCGTGGCACTGATGAGTGCTTTTCACGTGATGTCATCTCACGCACACCCAGCACTGTCACGTGGTGTTAACACACACGCATGTGCGCACACGCGCACACACAGCACCGCCGTTCTCCACTTTAGCGGAGGAAAGCCTCGTCGTGGTCACGCACGTGCCCGGGGCCGTGTAGCTTGTGGTGTGGGATGGACCCTGGTGCTGTCCACCCTTGGGGACGAGAGGGGCCCATCTGGCTGGAGCAGAGATGGGAGATGACGGGTGGCAGCCCTGGGTCCCCTGTGGGCTTCAGCGGGGATGGGATCTGCCTCCGACTCTGGCCCGAGGACCGGGTTTGCCGTGAAGGGCGGCACGTCTGTCCCGCCCAGCACCAAGGACGCCGCGAGAGTGACAGGCGGGTTTGTGCTTTGGCCGCAGAGACCCAGCCTGGCCCGCGTGGTGGAGTGGATCGATTTCGAGACGCTGGCGCTGCTATTTGGCATGGTAATTACCCGCCCCACCGACGTGGCTCCCGACTGCCGTCGCCTGGGCCCCTGTCCTTTGCTGCCACTGCCCCATGTCGTTCAGGACACCAACGGTGCCGAGCCGCCTGGCAGGGCGTGACTGGTCCGCGTTGACGCAGGTCCAGAGGGTCCCTCCCAGCAGGAATGGGGCGTTCGGGGCCCCGGGCCATCAGCTGGACAGTCCAGTCTGTGGCCTTTCTGAGAGCGAAAGAAAACTGCAGTTGAGCGAATTTAGTTACTGCCCTTAAAACGTAAAGCAGAATGTCCCAAATAAATGACCCGGGTGGGTTTCGGCGAGTGGCCGCTGTGCCGTGAAGTGTCACCTTTGTAGGAGAGGGACTAACATGCATGGGTATGGGATACGAGTCATAAACCGGACAGAGGTGGGGTGTCTCATGAGTCCTGGGTTGCCGCGCTTGCGAGGGGCTGGAGGAGAGTGGCCACCTGCGTGGAGCAGGTCCCCGTGTTTCCTCACCCTCCTCGCTGTCATTTGGCCCCTGGCAGTAGTGACAGAGGGCTCCGGCGTCACTGGGCCAGACCCGCTGCTGCCCTGTGGAAGGAGTGGGGGCCGAGCGCCGTGACCTCGGCTCCAGCTGACTCGTGGCGGGTCCTGGGAGGCTACAGGGTGTGAGTGTCCAGGAGGTGGGGAGGCTCCCCGGAGTCTCACAAAAGCTCAGACGAGCGGGGAGTGGTGCCTCGGCCCCTCGGGGCCTCCCTGGTGCAGGACCCCAACGGGGCTGGAGCTGTAGATGCTGGTGGCTCCGTCCTGGGGCCGCAGCTCAGGGTGGCAGCCAGCGGGGCTGGGTTCCCGCTCCTCGGCATGCTGATGCTGCCTTCTCCGTGTCCTCACATGTTCGTCCCCCCACACATGTCTGTGTCCTCGCTGCCCCTTTTAAGGACACAGTCGGCTGGCGCCAGGCCTCACCTTCGCCCCCCCACCCCCGTGTGCAGTCCCCTGCTCAGGTGGCCAGGATGAGGGTTCCGACATGTGGATCTGTGGGGAGGGCACAGTTGGTAGCTTTTCGTTGACATCAGTGCAGCAAGGGCCGCAGCCAGGCCGCACTGCGCAGGGGCCGCATCTGCACGCCGGTGCCGCCCGCCGCTCCACTTGGCGGCTGCTTGCCTGAGCCCAGGTTCCAGTCCCCGGCGGTTCTGGCTGTGGGCGTGCGGGAGTCCTCCCTGGACCCTGCCATCTACGCCTGCGTGAGGCCCCCTGGGTGCATGAGGCAGCGCGTCCCAAAGCCCACGGGGCCTTTCAGGTTGGGAGCGAAAGCGATGGTCCCTGTAGATGAGGCAGGTACTTGTGCTGAGTCTGAACTGAATTTGGGACGTTTTTGTTTTGTCCCATTGGTTTGCTCTGGCTTCGTGACCGTGAGCGCGTCACCGCCCATCTCTGCACCCCCCCCCCCAGTCCGTCAAACAGGACAGTAGCGACTCTGGTGCTCGCTGTGAAGGGCGCACGGCAGGGCGACGTCCCTCGGGCGTGGGAGTCGTGGCACTGGGCAGGGGGCCTATGGGGGCTCCGGCCGCGGCAGGCCAGCAGAAGCCCGACCACACGGCAGCCGCACGCAGAGGCCGGGCGCGGGGGTGGGGCTGAGCGCCATCTCCTCGCTCCGCGGTGGCACTGACGGCTTCTCCGTCTCCACTTCTCCTCCCTGCAGATGATCTTAGTGGCCATATTTTCAGAAACTGGATTCTTCGATTATTGTGCTGTCAAGGTAGGTGTGACGTGTCGTTTGATAGTTACGTCCTAAGTAGCTGATAAGTTTATTTTCTGCCGTCACACGTTTGGGGAGTAAAACTACTATTTAAAGGAAACGATTCAAAATGTCATTCTTCTTTACAAAATCACTAACTTCTGCAAAGCCGGGTACAGCTGCTCAGGCTTCTTCTCCATAAACGACTGAAGGACGCCGAGCAGAAGGGGGCTTGGGTTGGACATCTCTGTGACGTCAACGAAGTCGGCGGGTTCGGGCTGTGCGGCAGAGGTGGCTTTGCGTGTTGGAGCATCCAACTGTTCCACCGGCGCAGTCTGATCGCTTTTTTTCTTTCTTTCTTTCTCTTTTTTTTTTTTGGTGAAATAACATCCATGAGCGCTTTCTACACATTGAACACAAAAACGCTCATTTACAACTGGAGCCCCGGGGAGTCTTCCAGAAGCCCTGGGCTTGGTGCCGGCCCCGTCGGCCGGGGTTGGCGGGAGACACTGTCGTGCCTGCGAAGGCCAGCGCTGGGTCGGACTTATTTATTCACTTAATTTAAACTGAGAAGCTCTTTGGTAAACTATACCCACAGAGCCTTTGCGCACCCCGAGCAATGGGGCCATGCGGTGACGTTTGCCACCTCGCACCTCCCAGGGAGGTGCTGGCCTCTCCCTCCCGGCACTAACTGCCCCCAGAGGCCAGCAGGCTTTTGGGCCAGGCGGACCCTGACTCCGCGGCCCAGACTGTGCACATGAAGGGAGGTCGGACTCCACTGGGTGACGTTCCAGGGCCGAGGCCATCACAGGGCACCGCTAGGGGAGGCTCAGGGCCGGCGCCCAGGACCCTCGCCACCTCGCCTCAGCACATCCAGGGACCCGCAGGTCTAAGTCACAGGCCCCGGCGCATGTCAGTAACCAGAGCCCCTGGCGAAAAGCGCACCTGCCCTCAGCCCCTGACCCCGCCCCTCCCCGTGCCCAGGCCTACAGGCTGTCCCGAGGCAGAGTGTGGGCCATGACCATCATGCTGTGTCTCGTTGCCGCCACCCTCTCCGCCTTCCTGGACAACGTCACCACGTCGCTGCTCTTCACTCCTGTGACCATACGGTATGCCGAGGGGCTCGCCTGGGACATGTCAGGCTCATGGCTGCACCCGCGTGGGTCAGGACACACGGCAAGGCTGCCAGGCTGGGAGCTCCCGTCCGTGTCCCCAGCACTGCCATTGCCACTGCTGACTGGGCAGGGGACACACCTGGGCACTTGGTCCTGCCCAGCCCAGGTGGCCGCCCCCCAGCATCCACACTGCCCCTGGGTCAGCCCTGTGCGCAGGTGTGGGGTTCCCGTGACACCTTTCCTGAGCTTGCTTTACAGTGACGTGTCTTGGCTATGACCTCCCCAAACCCACCTGGGGGCTGGGAACGCGGCGCCCAGGGAGTGGTCTGCTGGGCAGGCCCCAAGGGCTGAGTGGGGGCAGCTTCAGGACAGTGAGGGGCCGGCTTAGGGCCCCACGAGCCCCTGCGGCCGTGCGTGGGCTCGGGCCAGGGCTCAGGCCAGTGCTCTTCAGGCCCCGCCCCCCCCCACAGGGCTGTGCTCCTTGAGACCAAGGGGGGCAGTGGGACTGCTGGGGCAACCTCCAGAGGGACGTAACTCTGAGTCCGCGGGGGCCTGTGGCTCTGGCGTTGTCATGTTCACCGCTTGGCGTTGCCCTCCTGCGTGTGCACTGTGTGTGCGTGTGCGCATGTGTGTGCACACACCGTTTCCCTCGCACCGTAAGCACGTGGGGGTGACCCACGGCCCCAGTGTGACGGTGGGACCACTCTCTTCCCTCTGTTCGCGACAGGCTGTGTGAGGTGCTCAACCTGGACCCGAGGCACGTGCTGATTGCGGAGGTCATCTTCACCAACATCGGGGGGGCCGCCACCGCCATCGGGGACCCTCCGAACGTCATCATCGTTTCCAACCAGGAGCTGAGGGAGGCGGTAGGTGCCGTGAGGGAGGCTTGTGACAGGAGAGACCCGCCTGGCCAGCTGCCCCGAGACGCTGACGCCAGGAGTCACCCCTATGTCGGCTCCCGGGGCTGTGAGTGGAGGCCAGCTGACTGCCCTGTGGGGACTGGGGGGGTCTGAGTCGCCACTCTCGCCCCGGTGATCGGGCGGAATGACCTGCTTGGTCGTACGGGTCACACCTGCAGGAACCGAGGTTCCTACCTGCTCGTCGTGAGAGCAGAACGATCCGTCCCGTCACACTCCTCGGCTGTGGCGGACGCGTTCACTGATGAAGAGCTTGAGACTGGAAAAAAGATCCAGAAAATGAAGGCTTTTGGAAAGGTTTTGAAGGATCTTGGTGATTTGTAATTTCTTCGCATCCCAAAACAAGAACAAAGTATCCGAGAAACCACAAACGTCACCTCACGTATCTCAGAGTTGGAGCTGGAATTAGAGAATTAATTTTCGTTTATCACTTTGGTCATCAGAGTTTTCTCAACGTCCCTTCCCTGAGGAATCAGGGACGATGTCGTTTTTCTAGATGGCGTGTTGCCGTGTGCCCTGGGGGTGCTGGCGTGTCCGTGTCTGTGTCCACGTCTGTCCTCTGTGAGCATACTCAGGCCCCTGAGGGCTCACGGCGCTGACACCGTCTGCGGGCCCGCTGTGCTCCAGAGATCAGGGTGCAGCCCACACGCTTCGGCTGACCCTGAGCGCTGTGTGGTTGCTGTGGGGCCACGTCGCAGTCCCGCGGGAGCCGACGGTGTGTCCATGGCCACGTCCCCCTGCAGCGCCCTGGCATGCGGCGGGCCCCGTGGGCTGTTCTCAGGGCACCGGTCACCCAGCCGGGCCTCAGCCACACGAAAGAGAGCTTTCTTAGAGAAAACTGGATTACTTTTACGTGACAGTAAAACAGTCATCGTATAGGATGAAAGCACACACCTGCACACAGACGGCGGTTTCCCCCAGAGGCGAGTCCGTCAGGGTTGGGGTGCCCGTGCCTCCCCGGAGCTGTGTGTGGCTGCGTGCTGGGCGAGACGCCAGGGGGCGGGATCCTCCCTCACGGGAGTAAACCAAACCCGGCAGGGACAAACCTGAAGCTGGGACAAGGTCCTGGACGTCAGGCCACAAAAGGGCAGTGGCCCTGGGAAGGGACGACAGGCGAGGCCGCCCTGTGGCTGCCCCAGCTCACTGACCCGGGAGGCTGTCTGGGCCGCAGGTAGGAGGGGACAGAGCAGAGGGTCTGCGGAGACCTAGACAGGTGGGAGGGCCATGGAGAGAACCCAGAGGGGGGCGACGGCGCCACCCAGGCCAGAGGAAGAGCAGCCCAAAGGTCGGAGAGGGCGGCGTGCTCACGCAGGCAGGGCCAGGGCCAACGTCCCTGCCGGGAAGACGGGCGGCCACTTCCCGCGTGGCCCAGACTCAGCAGGGCCCTGGGGCCCGTCACTTTAAAAACCCGCAACAGCCCAGCTGTTCTAAGGAGCTTAGCCTCACCCGCAGCGGACCTCAGGGTTATTGATGGCATTGCAGAGGTATCCGACCGCACGGTCGTGTCCATCGAAGACCAGGCCAGGGAACGCGGCCGCTGGACACTGCGAACCCCTCTGCGCGGGCGCACGCCGGTCATCTGTTCCGCCCCCTGTCCCCAGGGCCTGGACTTCGCGGGCTTCACGGCGCACATGTTCGTGGGCATCTGCTTCGTGCTCCTGTTCTGTGTCCCGCTCCTCCGGCTGCTGTACTGGAACAAGAAGCTGTACAACAAGGAGCCCAGCGACATCGTGGGTGAGGACGCGCCTCGGGGACGCAGGGCCCAGCCGAGCCTGTACTTCATGGATAGTGTGAGAAATTTCTGTGTCACCCTGAGCGGTAAAACGGAGGTTGAGCACAAACCTTTGTAAACTATTTTAGTTACTCTAGAAGTCAGTGGAGGAGACGGGACAGGGCAGGGGGTTGGCCCTGGCTCGCCGCATGCCATTGGGGGTGTGCCCGTTTCCGGCAACGGTGAGGGGTGCGGGCGTTGGCCGACGAGGTGGCGGAGACCCCAACCTCGGCCTCGTGTCCCCCAGAGCTGAAGCACGAGATCCATGTGTGGCGCCTGACGGCACAGCGCATCAGCCCAGCCAGCCGCGAGGAGACGGCCGTGCGGGAGCTGCTGCTGCGCAAGGTGCTGGCGCTGGAGCACCTGCTGGCCCGCAGGCTGCGCACCTTCCGCAGGTACGTGGGCCGCCAGGGCGTGCGGCGCGACCATCAGAGTGCGGTCCCCTAGTGCAGCGCCACGGCCACGTGGTCCAGGGTGCCCCACGCGGTGCAGGCCTCGTGTGGTATCGCCGGAGCCGATCGTCACCGCACCCTGCCTGGTGCCAGCTGACAGCCCCGTGACGAGGGAGGCAGCCACGGCGGGGAGGTCTGGGCGACCCTCCTGGGGGACATGCCAGGCCCCCAACTGACCCTGCACAGTGCCCTCCCACACAGCCAGGAGCTCCATGGCCTGCTGAGATGAGAGGGGCCTGGGAGGGGGCAAGGGACACGTCTGCCGACCCGGGAACACGCGAGCCTCTGGGAATGTGGCGGGAACGATCTCCCACAGGGCGGCAGGCGGCCCTGTGTTCCCAGGCTCCTGGTGGCTGTCCGCTCCTCCCGCGTGGGTCACATGGCCACCTGAGGCGGGATGGCCGTGGCTGCTGAGGCCACATGGACACCGTGTGGCAGGCTGGGCTGAGGGCGGCCTTGGGAGCGCCCCCGCTGCACGTCGTGTGTCCACACGCTCCGAAAGGCCATCCTCGGCCTGCTGTGACCCGCCTTGGTGCCCGTGGTGCACAGCCTCCCTTAGCATGGGACGCGTGAGTGGCCGCAGAAGCAAAAGTCTCCACCACGCAGCGTCTTCCCCGAGTCGGGGAGGAGGAAATACAGCAGGAGTGACGGGCGGCGGGAAAGCTGGAGGGATGGGCAGCGGGGGCGGCTCTCAGAGATCCGTTCGCAGTCGGTAGCGGTCACCCGCGGCCAGTGGCGCTGCTCTCCCCGGGTGCGTCTTCCCTTCAGTCAGTGTCACCGTAAACGTGGGATGGGACGGCCTCGCTCAGAAGTCACGAGCGGGAAGCGCAGCGCAGAGGCGCGGTGTCTGCCGTCCCCGCACTCATGCTCTGGCCACCGCCCCCTTCAGTGTCGGGCTGTCGGCTGTCCTGCCCTCTCGGGAGCATCTCTCCCAGCCACGACCCAGTCCCCAGGCCGCCGGCCACGCCTGGCCCCATCACGTGGCCGCAGCAGGCGTCACAGTGGCGGTGTCCCGGCCAGGCGCCCGAGCCACACGAGCTGTGGACTGTCCTGCCGCCCCCTGCTCAGTGCCACCGGGACAGCGAGGGGCCACCTTCTCTGTTCCAGAGAGATCTCACGGGAGGACAAGAACTGGGAGAGCAACATCCAGGAGCTGCAGAGGAAGGTGCGAGGCGCCCAGCTCCGCTGGGGTGGCGGGGGGTGGGGGGTGCGGGGGTTGAGCCCTTCTCCTCCAGGGAGGCTGCGCCGAGCCACCGCCCCTCTTGCTCCCAGGGACATGAGCTTTTTCCTGGGACGAGAGGGCACGACACCTTCCACGCTCGGCTGAGTGCCCTCAAGCTGAAGGCCAAGCTCCACGTTCCCTCTGTGACCGGGATCCCTGTGCCCCTCATTTGGGTGGGCTGGTGCCTGTGGCCCCCGAGCCCAAAGGCAGGTCCCCAGGGCCCGTGTCTCACATGGCAGACACCCGGGACGGGTCAGCTTCAGGGACGGAGGGGGCGCATGCTAGGTCCACAGCTCTGACTCCGGAGCTGAGGCTCACTCAGGTGACTCTGCTCTTCTTCCTGCCTCAGTGGACGCCCTCAGCCCCCCTAAGGACACATCATGTCCCTGCCCTGGCCCAGAGGGCTCCAGTCCAGGTCCGAGAGGACTCACCGTGTGTCTGTGGGGTTCCAGTCTGCGCACTCCCTCCCAGGAGAGGCCGCTCGCCTGCTCTGGTTCTTGACTTGTGCCAGGGACGTGTCCTTGGCTGACGGGAACTCGGCCGGGCGCCCTGGGGTCGTGTGTCCTCTGGGGGTCTGGTCTGTGGTCCCTGTTCCCAGGCTGCGTCCCACCCAGACTCTCAGGGTCAGGGAAGGAGGGCGCGGCTGTGACAATCCTGGGCCCCGGGTGTGTGCCAGATCGCGTCACCCCTGGTGTGAGCCGGGCAGAGCGTGGCCCCGTGCCCGGGCAGCAGCTGTGAGCTCTCACCTGTCCCTGCCTTGTTCTGATGCTGGAAGATGAGGACAGACAGACGGACAGACAGGCAGCCGTGTGGTGGGGCCTGGGACACAGCGCAGTCCTCGCTGCACACTGGAGCGAGTCACGGGCCCGGCTGGGTGGGGCGGGACGACCCAGTGCCATCTGTGTGTGTCCGGGGACCTCATCCTCGCCCCGGCCCCATATGGCCAGGGTCCCCGGAGCTGGGGACATCCTGTCCGGCTTTCTCCCACAGCACAGGATCTCCGACAGCGTCCTCCTCGCCAAGTGCCTGCTGGTGCTGGTGCTCGTCATCCTCATGTTCTTCCTCAGCTCCATCGTCCCCGGCGTCCACCTCGGCCTCGGTGAGTCCCTCTGTCGCTGCGTCCCGGTCGAGAGGGGCCTATGTGCTCGGCCTCGGCTTGGTCTCCTGGGAGAGGGGGACGCACTCCCGGCCCTGCAGTCTCGGCGCCCTGGGTCCCAGCCCCTCCCGGGCCCCACGTCAGAAGGGACACGGAGCGCAGCAGGGTCGCCACCCCCGTCCCACTCAGAGGACAGTCTCCCCAGAGGAGAGATGCAGCCCTGCAGCACGTGCCACCGACCTGCCGATGCCACGAGGGACTGTGAGAGGGCCACGTGGCCCCCTCCCCCCTGACGGTGCCTCCGCGCCCCCACCCGTCCCGCTTCAGCCCCCACCGCCCGCCGTCCCCATGCCCTGCGGAGGTCGCGGTGTCGGAGGTCACGGCCTGTGGGTTCCTGGGAGAGCTGTGCTTTCGGGTCTTACATTTAAGTGTTGACCCCATTTTGAGTTTATCCTTGGGGGCGGTGTGAGGAGGGACGCGGTGTCGTTTGTTCGCGTGTGTCTGTCCAGTTTGCCAGTGCCGCTTCCCAAAGAGGCTGTCTTCACCCCACAGTGTGTCTTTGTGCTCCTTTGTCAGAGGTCCGGGGGCCACAGGCGTGGCTGCGCTTCTGCGCCCTGTGCTGGCCCGTCGGTCCGTGTCTGTCTTTACGCTGGGTGACCGTCGCTTCGTAATGCAGCGTGATGCCAGGAGCGCCGCTCCACCTCTGTCCTCCTTTCTCAAGGTCGCCGTGGCTGTTCGGGGTGTCTCGTGGTTCCATGTGCATCTAGGACGATTGATGTGGTTCCATGAGAAATGCCATCGGGGTTTTGATAGGGGTTGCCCCGAATCAGCAGGTCGCTTCGGGGCGTCGGGCCATTTTAATGACTCTTCCCAGCCGTGAGCACGGTACATGCCCCCGTTTATTTATATCTTCCTCAGTGTTGTTTTTTTTTTAACATCTTATCGTTTTCTGAGTGCAGGTCTTTTACCTCCCAGGCTAAATTTATGCCGAGGTATTTATTTTTTGATGCGCTTATAGATGAAACTGTTTTCTTAGTTTCTCTTTCTGATAGGTCATGATTGGTGTCAGCGCCGAGCTGATGGAGAAGAGGTTTTGGTGGCGAGACACCCAGTTGGAAGAACGCACAAGGGCCCACGGGAGAGTGAGATGGCAGCGGCTTCGCTGCGGGGAGCACGCTTCAGCTCCTGCTCCCCTTCTTGGGCTCCCCTCCTGCTCCGCAGGGGATCACATGGCTCCACACGTATCGGAGTGCGCTAGTGGTATTCAGGGACACGCGCGTGACACCGTGAGCTGAGTCAGCGTTTGTGCATGTTAGGCGTGGGCGCCCTAGTGTACTAATGACACGTCCTAAATCCGGGGTCCTGTTCCCGGCCGTGGGCCGGCATCGCAGCCAGGCCTGGGCCCCACGCTGGTGAATAAAAATGCCACTGGTTTCTGAAGGTTAATTCTGTATCACGCTACTTCGCTGAATTCACTGGTCGGTTCCAACATTGTTTTTGGTGGAATCTTTAGGATTCTCTGCAGTGTCGTGTCATCTGCAAAGAACGTCAGTTTTATTTCTTTCTAATTAGGACGCCTTTTATTCTCTTTCTCGTGGGGTTGCTAGGACTTCCAATACCGTGTTGAATAGAGTGGTGAAGGTGGCATCCTTTCTCCTTCCTGATCTTAAGAAAAATGCTGTGGCCTTTCCCACTGAGTGTGGTGTCAGACATGGGCTTGTCCTGCGTGGCCTTCCTTGTGCTGAGGTGCGCTCCCCCGTTCCCACTCGGTGAGAGTCTTTATCATAAATGCCTGCTGGATTTTGGCACGTGCCTCTTCTGCATCTGTTGTGTCACTGTGTGGTTTTTGTTCTTCCTTTGCTGATGTGGTGCGTCACCGTAATCGATTTGCACGTATCGAACCAGCCTTGCACCCCAGGAATAAATTCCACTTGATCAGTGTATGATGTTTTTAACGTTTTGCTGAATTCGGTTTGCTCGTACTTAGTCGAGGGTTTTTGCATCTGTGTTCATCAGGGACGTCGGCCTACAGTTTTCTGTTTTTGTAACGTCTCTGTCTGGCTTTGGAATTGGGAATGGTGGCCTCGTAAAATGGGTGTGGGAGTTTTCCCTCCTCCTGAATTTTTTAGAACTGTTTGAGAAGGATAGGTGTTAATTCTTCTTTGAATATTTGGTAAAATTCACCTGTGGAGCTGTCTGGTCCAGGACTTTTGTTTGTTGGGGGTTTTATCATTTGTTATTTATGAATTTACTTATTTAACTTATTTGATTTTGTTAGTGATTGTCTGGGTTAGTGTTTCTCTTCTTCATTCAGTCTTGGAAGATTGTATGTTTCTAGAACGTGTCCATTTCTTCTAGGTTGTCCAATTTGTTGGCACATAATTGTTCCTACTGTTTATTTACGATCTTTTGTATTTCTGTGGTATCAGTTGTTACTCCTCTTTAGTTTCTGATTTTATTTATCTGAGTTCTCTCTCTTGAGTCTGGTTAAATGTTTATCAATTTTATCTTTCGAAGAACCTGTTTTCGGTTTTGTCTTTCTTTTATGCTGTTTATTTTTTACACTCTATTTCATTTATTTCTGCTCTGATCTTCGTTTCTTCCTTTTATTTGCTTTGGCCTTTGTTTGCTGTTCTCTTCCTAGTTCCTATAGGTGTAAGGTTAGGTTGTTTATTTGACATTTTTCTTGTTTCTTGGGTTAGTCGTGTATTGCTATGAATTTCCCTCTTTGGACTGCTTTTGCTGTGTCCCCTAGGTTTTGGGTCCCTGTGTTTTCATTTTCATTTGTCTCACGGTATCGTTCTCGATTTTTTCCTTGATCTCGTTGTTAACTCATTGTTTATTGGCATGTTATTTAGCCTTCATATGTTTGTGTGTTTTTCAGTTTATTTCTTGGAATTGAGTTCTAGTTTCATGTTGTTGTGGTCGGATATGACTTCATTCTTCTTACATGTACTGAGACTTGTGGTCTGACGTATGGTCTGTTTTGGAAAAGGTTCTGTCTTGAAAAGAATGTATATTCTGCCGCTTTGGGTAAAAATGCTCTAAAGATGTCCATAAATCCATCTGGTCTTGCGTATCCCTTAAGGCCTCTGTTTCCTTGCTGATTCTCTGTCTGGAAGATCTGTCCGTTGGTGCCAGTTTGGTGTGGAAGCTCATTATCTCGGTCGTAGTGTTGATTTCAGGGGCATGTACCCTGCCCAAATGTAAAATGCAAATATGTCCAGTTTTCAGAATGAGTTATCCTCAGGAAGGAAAGAGCGATCAGAAGGTGAAAAACGACTGGATGTGCTAGCGCCGGGAGCGCACCTGCACACCCTCTTCTCTGTTTCCCAGGGTGGATCGCTGTTCTGGGCGCCATCTGGTTGCTGATTTTAGCCGACATCCACGAGTTTGAGATCGTTCTGCACCGAGTGGAATGGGCGACACTTCTGTTCTTCGCAGCACTCTTCGTCCTGATGGAGGTGAGACCTCAGAGCCAACTGCAGCGTGACCTCTCAGCCAGTTTTCCTATTTCATAATTTATTTACTGAACAAAAAAAGCCTAAGTCTGTCGGCCTTTCCACAGATTCGCCCAGTGGGAAGTGATGGAGGTTGTAATTAGACTATTTTAAGTTAAAACCAGCTTTTACTCTCCACAGTATTCCTGATAAAATGAGTTACTTGGTCGCCATTGTTTCTTTTTCTTTTTTTTTTTTTCTTGAATTATCTCTGGGGTTTGTAAACTTTTTCTAAATTCATTTGCTATAAAGTAGAATTTGCTGCTTGGTTTGGAGCAAAATGACTTGCTACAGCAAGTTTCTGGGGTGGATCTTGATCTATTTTCCTTTGTGTAACATTTCACCGAATAGTCCCTGTTGTCATGGAAAGGAATACCTCAGAGAGAAGAGTGAATGTATATTAGTGATAGTCACTACAGAATCATTCACGGGACTTTTCAGCCTTGAGGCTGACCTGTAAACTTGCGTCTTCCTGAGGTACAAGGTTCCACTGACATCGAAACACGCTGGTGTCCTGGGGTCCCCTCAAACGTGCTGACGTCCCCCTGAGTCGCCTTAGCTTGCTGGTCGCAGACTGTTCTTACTGCTCCCCTGGGTTAGAATCGTGATGCTGTTTTTGTCTAGTTATTTCTGAGACAGCTCCTTGGGGTCTTTGAAACCGTGTCTTTCCTCATAGCAGCGTGCGTGTGGCCGGCAGGCGGCCGCGTCTGCTTTCCTGCTGAGTGTCACCTTTCCCTTCCACTTGCGGCTTCCACACTGGCACTCGGGACACGGACGGGCCTGTGGAAGTCTCCGCCCCAGTCACACGTCTACCCTGGGTGTAGACTGCGGGCTCACCTCGCTCACCACGTTTTTCTCAACCTCACACGTCGCTTCGTGTTGGTGAGGCGGGGAGGGGCGGTGAACGCTGGATGTTTAGAAACAACTTTACTGAGATACAATTTGTGTATCCTAAAAGTCACCAATCGTAAGTTTCCGTGATTCTTAGTAAATTTAGGACATTTCTGTTACCCCCCAGACTCCTCGCGCCCGGTACAGTGCGTTCTGGTTCCAGCTCCACCTCCGGGATTGCGAACCTTCTTTCTGTTCATTGATCCACCTTTCCTGTGTGCGTTGACTTCGAGGAATCACATTCTGCTGTCCTTTTCGTCTGCTCTTTAAAACTGGAGTAGCGACGTCGGGGTCCCCGTGTCCCGGTGTCGCTGAGCGCACCGCGCTGTGGACACTGCTCTTTAGTCCTCATTTGCCATTGATGGACATTTGTGCTGTGCCCTTGGGGCGGAGTCTCTGTGTGAATGTGCAAGTTCACATCTTTCGGGTAGACGCTGGGCCTCGCGACAAGTTTAGCTTCTGAAGAAGCTGTCAGGATGTCGTCCACCAGGCCCCGGCCGTGCGGCGGGGTCCCCGCTCCCCACATTCTCTCCAGCGGCCGTTGCCCTCTTCCCGCCTAGACCTTCCTGGCGGTGTGACGTGCCATCTGCTCATGATGGCCAGCACGTCATCAGCTGCTTCTGTAGCTCCTTCAGTGAGTTTCTGTTCGGATTTTTTTTTTCATGTGGGTCGTTTGCTTTTTATTGAGTGACGTGAGCTCTTTACTTGTTCTGGATACAAATTCTTTATCAGTTTCATGATCCGCACGTATGTTCTCACAGTCGTTGGCTGTTTTCCTGACCTTCCAGGAAGGAAGCTTTGAGGGTCGGGCAGCTCCACCACTGTCCTTGTCCTCAGCTGCTGGAGTTGCTGACTCCTGAAAGGGAGGCACTGTCGGTCAGTCAGTCAACAAAGCTGCTCGTGACAATGTTTTTATCAGCATCCTTTCTTGAGAAGAAGGAGAAAAGCTCAGTTCGCAGTTTTCTGGTCGTGTTGGGAAGCCTGGCGGTTTCTTGTTCCTGAGGACACGTCCTCCGTGTGGGCACGTCGATGCTTCGTGTTCCCCTCCTTCTCTGGGTGTCTGGGGTGGGGGTGTATTAGCTGCTTCTAACAGGATGAGTTTGTGAACTATAGACGCCGTAGACAGGTTTGTGATTCCCACATGCAGGAGCAACAAGAGGCGTTCGATTATAACGTTTTCCAAACGTTTGTGCAAACCGCTGGCTCTACTGGCCGTTACACACGTAAGAACTTCCAACACGCCATGGGGATTTTAAAAATCGGAGTTTTTCGCCCAGGGCAGGTTTGATGGAGACAGTCTGAACGCAGGGTAGGACGTTACGAAGGACAAGCCGGCCGGGAAGGGCAGGGCAGGAAGCACAGTGCTTTCCCACCGGCGCGTGCCCCCTGCGCTGCCGCGGGTCAGGCCGCTCCGCGCCCTTCCCTCCTGGTCCAGCATCGCCGTGTGACTCGTGCCGACCCGTCTTGCCCTGTCAAGGGCTCCAGGGAACACGAGGTCCTGCTGGTGCTCCTGCCCAGGTCCCCGGTGGAGGTAGCGGGTGGACAGGTCAAACGGGGAGGACTCGGCCCAGCAGAGGTCACACACCTCATCTGCCCTTCAGTCTGGGAGTGAGCCGAGGGGGACCCTCAGTAGGGTGTCAGGAGGGAAAGTCGCGTGTCGGTTCTACTGCGGGGAGCGAGCCCACTGAGGCCCGTCCCCCCGCTGACCGCGCTAGAGCATCGGACCAGATGCAGGAGGCGGCCCCCCGTGGGCTCTGAGAGGTAAACGCAGCAGATGGATCGGGGCGGGGGGTGCTGGCACCCCGAGAAGCGACCCCCCAGGTGGTTCTCCCACCTTTCTCTCTCCTGGACTTCCCTTCAGGGCGGGCTTCGGGCAGGGGCTGTCCTCCCTGTCTCTCTGTCCAGGGACCCAGGGACAGTGGCCCTGTGCGCCTCAGGCGCCATCCCCCACTTCTGCGCAGGCCCTCCTGCTGCTCCCTGGACGCAGCCCTCAGAGTCTGCCTGATGCTGAGAAAACACACCTTCCCTCCTTCCTGGGACAGCCCCACACACACGCGCTGGCTTCTCGTTCTCCTGGAAGGCTGTGACGTTTGACTTAAAGAGCAGTGGGCCGGGCACCTGCCTGAGAGACCCGTGTGTGGGGTCCTCCCCTCGGGTCCCAGAGTGGGGACCTTCCGTTCAGCTTTGAACTTGGCCTGGACGTGGCTCAGCCCCTGGGCGCCCCGCGTGTGCCACTGTGCTTGCCCCCCGAGAGCCGTCACCGCGCGGACGGGCCCACCTGTGTCCCCGGACAGAGCCCTCGCATGTCCCCTGACGATGAGGAGCGGACGCCTGCACCTCACTGGCGTTTGCTGCTCCCGTCGAAGGGCGTGGCGTCTCGAAGCGCGTCTGCTCTCGGTTCTGCGGCCCTTCTCATCGCGCGTCCTCCTCTTCCAGGCACTGGCACACCTGCACCTCATAGAGTACGTCGGCGAGCAGACGACTTCGCTCATCAAGGTGCGTGACGCGCTGCGTGATGACAACATGCTCTAGTCGCTGGTCCCCTGGTTTTGTTAAAAAAAAAAAGTGTGGCAAGAAGAGGTCACGTTGGTTAGGTAAAAAGACAGCGGGGACCTGTTTGGGGGGCCTGGGGATGACGACATTGCTCCCAGAGACCCCGTCATCACAGGCCCGTGATCCACTGTTGGCCCCTGCTGAACACCTGTCCAGGGACAGCAGGGGACAGGGACAGCGAGAGGTCCCAGGCCCTGGGGCTGTGCCCGAGGGCAGGTCGCCATGACCGTGTGTGCCGCCACCAGGAAGGACGTCACTGATCCCCTTCCATGGCCGGGTGACGCAGTGTGTCTGGGAATCCGCCCGGCTTCCCGGTGTCCTCGTGTGTCAGGACAGGTGACGGGCCTCATGTCCGGGCCCCGGGCTGGGCCGGGTGCGCGTGGCTCGATGCGGCCGTGACATGTGGTGCTGCCCTGTCTGCCCCTCCCAGATGGTCCCCGAGGACCGGCGCCTGGCCGCCGCCATTGTGCTGGTGCTCTGGGTGTCGGCCACCGCGTCATCGCTGATCGACAACATCCCGTTCACAGCCACCATGGTGAGTCACACGCCCCGCGGTGGCACGAGCCGCCCGCCCTCCTGCCCTGGGCGGGGCGGGCACACCCTGGCCACACGCAGGCTGATGGGCAGAGGCGGCCGCAGCACATCGGCCTGGCTGGGGACCCTCGGGGAAGACGGCTTTGCCGCTGTCGGGAAGTGAGTGACGTGGCTCCATCCAGCTCACGTGGCTTTGCTATTCGGCCAGCACGGGAACCGGCGTCCTCTGGGTGGTCTCAGCCCCGGGGGAGCCCAGGGGCACGTTGGAGGCTTTTTCCGAGCTGACGTGCCCCTTCCCGCTGCATCCCAATGTTGCCGTTGGTCAGCGTGGGGTGCGGCCACGCGCCCCCGTGTAACGGGCAGGATGCGCCTTCCGAGCAGGAAGCCGGGCTCTGCGTCCAGGCCTGTCTCTGAGCGGTGGCATGCGAAGTCTCGCAGGGTGGGGTTCGGCCTGCGGGTCCATGGCTGCCTCTGCTCTGCTCGCTGAGGCCTGGGCGCTGTGACGAGCTGCACTGTGCCCGCCCCTCCCGGGATCCCGTGGGGTCAGCCGCCCCAGGCTGGCTCCTGTCACAGTGGGGCCCGAGGCCGCAGACAGGCTGGAGGTGACACAGGCCTTCCTGCCCTTCAGGCGTGCGTCACGGCAAGCGCCGGCCACACAGGGTCCACAGCTGGGGCAGTGGGTCCACATGTCCCCAATGGGGCCACCGCGGAGCGTGGGCACGCAGCCCTACTGTGCTCCCAGATAAACCAGAGTGACCACAGTGACACGGATCATGGCTCTGTGTCCCCTGATTCTCCACAGAGAATGACGTCACACTCACCTCAGTCTCTGTAGAGAGGCTCACGCAGGTCACCACCCAAGGGGGCAGATGGGGGTCCCTGAAGGGTCTCCAGTGACAGCCCAGTGTGCTGGCACCAAGAGGCATCTCGGTCCTTCTCGGTCCTGCACTGGCATCAGGAGCCCCCAGGGAGGGCATGCCTTGGCCACACGGGTGTCTTAGCTTCTCAGGCACCACATGGTCCCTCGACGACAGCGATGTGAAGCTCATCTTCGTCAGAGCGGGGCCCTGGCTTCCCAGGTGGCTTCCCGGGGGCTGCCTGGCACCTGCCAGATGAGGGACGTCAGCGGGGGCAGGCTGATGGCCGGAGTGCGTGGCCACAGCGGTGGCACAGGCTCGCCGCCATGCACCATGCCGTCGGACTCGTGTCTGGTTCCTGCTCCGACGCTGGAACGAGGCCTAAGTCCCCACCTCCAGCCGCGATTTCCGCACCCACCGATGGCAGGGTGACGCGTGTGCCTGGGTCAGGGGTCCGGCCCGCACGCTGTGGGAGGCTCCTGTGACGTCACCCGTTTGACACCCACCGCAGGGACGGCCACTCAGTCACGTGGCTGGAAATGGCGGGCTCAAAGTCGAGGCCCTGTGCGTCCCACAGTTCCTGCGATTCCCCTTCAAACCACCTGGGACTGACAACTGGATGGGGGGACATCGTTGACTCCCATAGGCTGTGGCCGGGCCACCTCGGGGCCCGCGTGGGTGTGACGGCCCTATCCCTTCCCTCCCAGGTCCCCGTGCTGCTGAACCTGAGCCGAGACCCCGAGGTCAGCCTGCCCGCACCTCCGCTCATGTACGCGCTGGCCCTCGGCGCCTGCCTGGGAGGTAAGTCCTGGCGCCACCGGAGTCCCCGGGGCTGGCCTGATGGCCGGCTTGGGTGGCTGGAGGCAGCTGCGGAGTCTGGTGGTGGCCGCCAGCGCCGAGGGCAGCAGCCCTTCAAAGCTGGTTGCTGCCTCTGGGAGCCGTCACTGCCACGGTCCCTGGAGCCGCTGCTGCCACCGGAGCCCCCGGCCCAGGACGGTGGCTCCTCAGGGCTCAGAGCCCGCATGCTCCCTCGCCGCGTGCAGTGGCCTGGCGAGGCAGGGTCCCCACGGGTGCGGGCGCAGAGCGCCCTGAGCCTCGGTGTTCACCGACCGCGTCTTGTTGACACGTAGAGTCCGCCCGGCCTTAGAGCCAGCGTCAGCGGCCAGGGCGGCCAGCTCTTCTAGGGCTTTCTGCGGAGAAAGCCCCGTCTAAGCCTCGTGTGGAGGGAAGGGAGACGGGGGTGGGGCTGGGGGCCTGGTGGCTTTGTCCGGGCTTCGGGGACAGAGCGAGGACCGAATGGGGGGACGTGTGTTGAGCTGAGTGTCACCCGCAAGGTGGTGTGCCGTGGGCTCTCGGTGGACACGGCCTGCGGGCATCCCGGCTCTGGAGTGTGCGTCCAACAGCTCTGTCCTCTCTGCAAGCCCAGGGGTCACAGAGCCGGCCAGGACTCTGTCAGTGGTACTGACCCGCTGCCCCGGCGCCCGGCTCTGGCCCTTGGTCACATCGGCCGCAGCGGCGGCTCCAGATGTGCGCCCCCAGGGCGCCAGGCCTTGGGGACCGTGCCCGCCCCGTGGTTCGTGCTCATCCAGCACAGCCTGGGTCGCGTGTCCATCCCCGGACACCGCCCTCTGTGGCCTCCCTCAGGCAGTCGCCCTCTCCGACCACAGCTGTGTGCAGCCTGGCTTTGGCCCTGCCCCGGGCACACGTGTGTGTGCGTGTGTCCCCCACAGGTCACGTGTGCTGGGACTCACCTGGCAGTTTGCACCCACCGTGCCATGCACGGAAAGGGCGCCCTGGGAGTGGCCGCCATCCGAGGTCGCGCCCAGCACCCCCATGGCCGTGGGTGCCACTTCATTTGTCCTGAGGGTCCGGGCCATCAGACCTGCATCTCCCCCGGAGTCCCTCGCTCTCCCCCGTCCACGAGTGACTGCAGGACGGGGCTTGCGGTTCCGTCCCGGCGGCCAGCATGACCCTCAGCGCAGGGCCACCACTGCCAACCTGCAGGGCTCCGGGTGAGGGGGTGGGGGTGCCGCCTGGGCCCGGGCCCCGCCACTCGTCACTCTGATTCCAGGGAACGGGACCCTGATCGCGGCGTCCGCCAATGTGGTCTGCGCCGGGATCGCCGAGCAGCACGGCTACGGCTTCTCCTTCCTGCAGTTCTTCAGGTGCGCACGTCGGGGGGACCGCCCTGTCCCCGCCCGGGCGTGGGGGCACACACAGAGGGGAGGGGCACGCCCGTGTCGCCCGACTCTGTCTGTCTTAGAGACGGACTGGTTTTCTTTCTTTTTATAGAGTTTTTTACTTATAGAGACAAACTCTTTTCTGTAGGGACAGTTTCTTTTTCTTTTCTTTCAAGACTGACTCTTCCCCCCACTGTTAACATTTTTTTTACGTTAAAAGTTATTGGGGTGACCTTGATCGACAAACCCCGATCAGTTCCGAGTGTGCAGTTCAACAGTAAGGCGCATGAGGTTGCGTCGTGTGTTCACCGCCCACAGTTAGGTTCTCTCTGCCTCCACACATTTGACCCCTTTCACCCGTTTCCTCCCCCTCCCCCTGCCCCTCCCGGTAGCCACCCATCTGCCCTCCATGTCCGTGAGCCTCTGTCATGTTTGTTTATTGCCTTGAGACTTATGTCACTCACATGAGTGATGTCAGGTGGATTTCAGCCTTTTCTGTCTGGCTCATTTCGCTCAGCACGGTTACCTCGAGGCCCATCCACGTTGTCGCCAACGGCCGTTTTCGTCTCTTCCTACGGCGGAGTGACATCCCCTTGTGTGAATGGGCCACAGCGTCCTTAGCCAGTCGTCTGTCGCAGGGCACTGCGGTTGCTTCCGTGTCCCGGCCACCGTGAATAGTGCTGCTGTGCACATCGGGGTGCACTACCGTCTCGGATCTGGGTTCTCAGGTCTTTGGGGTGAACACCCAGAAGAGGGATGGCCGGATCGTGTGGTAGATCGTGTCTCCGTACTGTCTTCCACGGCTGCACCACCTTGCGGTCCCACCGGCAGGATCTGACGGTTTTCGGTGCATAGGTCCTTCCCATGTTCTGCCAGCTTCAGTCCCAGGTGGTTTATTCTTCTTATTGCAATTGAAAGAGGAACTGTTTTCTTCATTTCTTTCTTTCTTTTTTTTTTTATAATTTATTATTAGAGCATGGGAACACTAGCGATGTTTGAACATTGGTTTTATATCCAGAAACTTTATTGTACGTGCTTATTGTTTCTAGTAGCGTTTTTGTGGGGTCTTTCGGGTTTTCTATCGAGAGAATCGTGTCATCTACAGATAGTGGCAGTTTGTCTCCTTCACTTCTGATTTGGATCCCTTTCTTTCTTTCTCTGGCCTGAGTGCTGTAGCCAGGACCTCCAAAACTATATTGAATAAGCGTGGTGACAGCGGACAGTCTTGTCGCATTCCTGATCTTAGAGAGGAGGTTTTCGGTTTTTACCTTTAACTATAGTGTTGGCTGAGGGTTTGTCATATGTGGCCTTTATTACGTTGAGGTACTTTCCTTCCATTCCTATTTTCTGAAGTGTTTTAATCATAAATGGACGCTGTGTCTTGTCAGGCTTTTTCTGCATCCACTGATATCATCGTATGGTTCTTATTCTTGATTTTGTTGACATGGTGCATCACAGCAACTGATTTGAGCTTGTTAGACCATCCCCATGCTCCTCAATGACGCCCACTCGACTGTGGGTGATTGTCGTAATACGAGGTCTTCTTCTCACCATTTTATCTTGTCTCTGGTGTCTCCATTGCTTCCTGTTTTATCTTTGCTGGGTCTTGTGGGGTTTCCCTCTGGTCCTTCTCGTGCACTTCCGTTCAGGATCCTTGGCGTGTGGTCACCACTGGGAATATGGAAAGGGGAGGTGTAGATCTACCCAGCAGCCCGTCTTCTGCGTGTGCCTTGTCTCCATTCCCCGTTGCGAATCTGGATCCTTGTTCCCTCCCCTTTCCTGTCGTTGTGGTCTCAGATGGTCCCTATGTACACTGCACGTTTATTTCTGACTCACAATGGCATTTGTCGTCTTTAGGTTTAGGCCTAGAATGCCCTGCTTTAATAAGGGTTTGCTCCTCTGCTTTTGTCTGACCACTAGTCACCTCATTCACAGTTACGTGTCCTTTTCATCATTTTGTTTCAGGTGGGATGACCCCTTTCAGTCTTTCCTAAAATGCAGGCCTCGTAGTGGAGAATTCCCTAAATTTTTGTATGTCTGTAAAGGTCTCTACTTTTCCTTTGTGTCTAAAGGTGAACTTTGCTGGATGTATTCTTTTTGGCTGGTAATTTCTTTCATTTAAGTTTGGTTCCACTCATTCCTGCTTGCAAGGTTTGTGCTGAGAAATCTGGAGGTAGCCTAATGGGTTTTCCTTTATAGGTTACTGTCGTCTTTTCCATGGCTGGCTTGAGAATTTTCTTTATCATTAATTTTTGACAATTTTAATGTAATGTGTCTTGGAGAAGGACTTTCTGGGTTGAGATAACTGGGTGTTCTGCTAGCTTCTTATGTTCAAAGCTCCAGCTCATTCCTTGGATTTGGGAAATTCTTGTCAACTGTTTGTCTGAATATGCTCTTCCCTTTTCCTTCTAGGATACATGGTTTTCTGATGGTGTCATTAGTTCTTGTATTTCTTTCATTTTCTTTTTATTCTCTGGTCTCCCTCTTCTTCCTTCTGAGCCATTTCTAGACTTCTGTCTTCGTTATCACTGGTTCTCTCCTCCCTTTGGTCCGCTCTGTTTCCTAAGCTTGGTATTTCACTGTTCATCTCTTCTGCTGTGTTCTTCATCGCCAGAAGTTCCATTTGGTCCTTTTTCAGGATTTTAATCTCCTTGCTAAAAAAAAAAAAAAATTGCCAGTCTGTTGTGATTCTAAGTTACTGGAACTGTTGATCTGGTTTATTTTGTATCTCATGGATTTTTTTCCCTAAAGGAATGTGATCCTGAATTCTGTCATTTAAATTGTATTATTTCTGTGTCTTTAAGCTTATTTTCTGAAGATTTTCCTCTTTCTTTCTGAGCTGCCTTGTCACCCTGGTTGTTCATGCTGAGGGACTGTTTCTCTGCCCCAGCATTAATGGGGGTGCGCTGTGCTTTTTTTCAGAGAGAGTTATTGTGTAGAGGTCTCCCTTTAGCCTGTTCCCAAGAAGGCGTTTTCCTTCCGAGTTCCAGCAGGTGGCATCCCAGCCTCCTGGATCTCCGCTTTGAGACTGCCGCCCTTCTTTTCTGTCTGATACACTAAATAAATACTCTAATCGCCATGGACTCGGCCCCTGCATGTGACACCGGGACAGTTTTTGTTTTGGTGCTCGTTGTGCAAATTTCCCTGCAGCTCCAGGGTGCTAGGTCCAGGAGGATGTGGGGCGGAGGGAGGGTGTGCTCTGGGCTGGTGGACGGGGTTGCTCCCAGGCTCAGTGCCTCTGCACCCTGCTTCGCTGCCCCAGCTGCCAAGACACAGCTGGTGCCGCTGCACTTACCGCTCTGTTTTTCACGTGATGGCTGGTCCCTCGGGCACGGCTGCTTGGGGACCCCTGCCACACGTGCAGTTCAGTCTGTACCGGGGGGCCAAGAGGGGTGGCGCGGGGGCTGAGGGGCAACAGGGGGTGTCTTGCTGTCTTTATTACTTTTTTTTTCTTTTGTCTTTTTGCCCCCTTCTTCCTTGCTTCCTTGCACCTGCCCCCCACGGCCTGGTACTGGCGACACCTGCCGTCCCTGCTGCAGGCTGGGCTTCCCGATGGTCGTCGTGTCCTGCACGGTGGGCATGTGCTACCTCCTGGTGGTCCACGTCGTGATGGGCTGGAGCTGAGGCCGCGGCCCTGACCCCGGCAGGCCCTGAGCTGCACCCGCCGGGGGCCCTGGCCGCCCCCCCCTGCCCCTTTCCAGTCGGCGCTGCCAGGTCACGTCGTGGATGTCACTGGGACCCCGAGCGAGCCCCCGAACAGGGTGCGGGGAGACACGGCATTAAAACCGGGTGTCCGGAGGCGGAGGCTCCGTCCGTTACTCTCTGTTCCCGTCTGCTGGGGGGGACGCGGGGACCCGGCTGCTCCCCTGGGGGCAGGGCCCTGGCCTCGGTGTCCCTCAGCCCCAGGGGGTGGGGTGGCAGGGGTGACTGGGGACCGACTGGGGACCAACCGGGCAGGCCCGGGCCGCAGCGTTTCCTCCCGGCGCAGCCCCCCGCCCGCGGCCGGGGTGTCCGCGCGCGGTCGGCGGGGTCTTGGGCCCGCGTGGCCCGTGCGGCCGCCTCTGGAGGGTCCCCGGGGGGGGGTCCATCCGGGGGTCCCTGCCCGCCGCCGCGCGCCGAGCTCAGGCGGGGACGCGCACACCAAGTCCCCCCAAACCCCCCGTGGAGACGGGGGGGCGGCCGAGGCCCAGGGCCGGGATGCGGGGCCCGAGGGGAGCTGGAGGGGGCCTGGGCCTGCGCGGGGGGGCACCCCCAGGAGCCGCCTCGTTCCGGGGGCGCAGGGGCCGCGGGACCCCAGCAGCTTCGCTGGGGCAGAGATCGGCGCCCCCCGCGGGCCAAAGCGGCGCCCACGGCCAGTCACCCCGGCTTGGCGGGCGGGGTCGGCAAGGGGCGGGCCCAGGGACCTGGGCGGAGTCAGGGAGCTGGGGGCGGGGCCAGAACGGGCGGAGTCAGGGAGCTGGGGGCGGGGTCAGGGAAAGGGGAGGAGCCGGTGCTGGGGGCGGGGTCAGGGAGCCGGGGTCCGAGCGGGTGCTGGTTCCCCGGGGGCCCCTCAGCGCCAGCCGCGCCCAGATGCGAACGGGGAGCCGGGCCGGGCGGGGACACGGGACACGGGGTCGCTGTCCGCACCCCGCACCCCCGCCCCGGATCGCCCCGCCAGGCTGCGGCCTGAGCCTCGGGCACCCGCCCGGCTCCGCAGCCGCCCAGCCCTGTCGTGACCTGGCGCCTGGAGGGTCTGTGAGCCCCTCCCCCACTCTTCCCCCCAGAACCGGGTATCCGGTGTCCCTGGGACCCAGGAGCCGGCTGAGGCTTGGAGGTCAGCGTCCCCCCCCTGGCAGGTCTCAGTCCCGGGTGCGCGTCCCCCCCACACACACTGTAGAGGGGGACTCGGGCTGGGACCTCACGTGTCCCCTCTCCCTGCGCCGCCTCCTGGGTCACGGACACGGCCTTGCTGTGGCTGCGGGGCCCTGTGCTGGGCTTGACCCCTCAGGGAGCCTGGGGCACCGCACCTTGGGGACACATGGGGCCCGACCCCTGGGGGACACGTGGCCCCTGACCCAGCAGAGAGCCAGCCCCGGGCACCGTAGTCAGCAGTGATCACGTCTGGGCGACAAGGAGCCCGGCTGGCCCAGCTTGGTGATGGAGGAGAGGGTGGCTCGGACACAAGTAGCTTTTCAAGTTTTCATCTTTCAAAAGGCTTTATTTTTGGAAAATTATTTTCTCCTCCCCCACCCCAGGCCTGGCTTTTTTTTTTTTTTTTTTTTTTTTTTTTTGCTTGTTTGGCTTTTTCAGTCATTCCTCCTCCTGGGGAAAACCTGCAGGAGGTCAGTGAACCTTTTAAGATCTGACACTCGGGCGCCAGGCATCCTGGGATCGCTGGCATCGTGCTGAGAAATGCGGAGGGCTGAGACTGAGCACGTGTCTCGGGTCAGGGCAGGGGCCCCACAGCAGCCCAGCCCCCTGAATGCCAGCCTTGCCTGGATTCCAGCCTAGTGGCCAGTCACTGGCCCTGGGCTGTCTGCTCTTGATTTGCAAATCAAGCAATCAAGCCCGAGAACATTCTAGGCAGGGCTTCTCAGCCCAGGCAGCTGTTACCGCATCTGTGGAGCCCAACACAGCTGGCCTCAGCAGCCCTTCCAGCTCGTTCTTTGGAGGCCCTTTGAAAGAGACATTTTTTCCTAACAAAAGTGTTTAATTCAAAAGGGAGCTGCTGCCTTACACACAGGAGGGCTTGGGAGACACACTGCCCCGCTGGCCCCCCGTAGCTGCTCAGTGTGTGTGTTGCGGGGGGTGGGGGGATTGAAGTCGCATTTCCAGCGTTTAAATCTTTTTGTCTGCGATTCGCTGGGTCTGTGATGTCAGGCAAGTTATTTTAACCTCAGCCTCAGCTTTCTCATGATGAAAATGGTTACAAAAGCACAGGGAGCTGGGGTTCTGTGACTCCGTGTGCCAGGCTCTCAGCGCACAGTCAGTCCTGCTGTGGCCACCCCCTCCCCAGGGGGCCGGGAGGGTTGGGGGGCCCACTGGTCAGGGAAAGCCAGACCATGTAGTGAGGGGAAGTGGCGAAGGGACACAAGACGTCCACTGCGCCCAAGCAGAGAGCAGGGCCGTACAAGGGGTCATTGATGGGGACACTGCTATGGACCCCACCGACGTGCGGGAGCCCCGCAGGAGGCCAGCCGGGCCCCAGGTGGGTTAGGAGGCTGAGTCGCGGCTGGTGAGCCAGTGGACCCGGAGCCATCTGAATTGGTAAAATGACCAGCTGCGGTCAAAGTGACCAAAGCCAAGGACAGCACCTCTGTGGGCGGGGCACTGGGCAGTGGATGGTCTGTGCCGCAGAGCCCGGCCTCGGCTTCAAAGGGTGCTGCAGGGTCAGACACCCGCCCACAGCGTCACCCACACCTGAGCTGCAGGGAGGCCCCCAGGTGGGCACCTGAGCCTGTGGGTCTCCTGCCCTGGGGGACCAGGCGCCTACTAGAGGCTTCAGCAGGAGGACGTGGACCCTGTGACCTTCCTGCCGGGGAAGATGCCCACCCCCTCCCCATTCACAGAATCTGCCTGACTCACCTGCCGGGGTGGGGACCCTCTGCGAGGGGGACCCGCTGGGAAGGGCAGCTGGTGTCCCTCCCCGACCGGCCGTGTGGCCCCCCACACACACTCAACCCCGTCTGGCCTCCTGATCAGCGCCCCCACCCCAGAAAGACGTGCGCTCCGGGCTCCCGTGTTTCTGACAAGTGTGTTTATTCGTATCAGAAGTACAAACGTAGGAATCCGAGTACAAAGACAGAGGGTGGCCAGGAGGGTGAAGAAGCAGGGCGCGGTGTCACCCGTGTCACCAAGGCACGTGGGGCACGAGTGATCCTGTGTCTCACTAGGAAGCCACGCGCTGCATGGGGCTGTCGGGGCCCTCGGAGCCACCTGGGACGGGCTGGGGCCTGCAGTCCCTGCGGTTCCACAGGGGTGCAGGGGCCACGTGGGGACCGCAGGGACCTGGCCGTGGCCCACTCGCCTGCGGAGGGGTGGGCACGGGCTCTCTGGCAGGGCAGGCCCCGCTCTGCACCGCACAGTCAGCTGCTGCCGAGATGCTGTCACGTCCCAGAATGTCCTACCACCCTGCCCGGGCGCCTGCCCCACACGCAGGACGGTGACGCCGCCCGGTGCCCACGGCTTCCCTGGGAGCACACGCTTCGACGAGAGAGGACAGTTCACACACAAGGGGATCCCACATACCCCCGTCCACACCAGGCCTCGACCATGTGCTGTGTCCCCTGCACTGGAGCGACCTCGAGCTGATCAGGTCAAACCTCCACAACGCGCTCAGCTCGGACATGCACACAGGTGGGTCCAGCGTGTGAGCCTGACGGCTTTACAGTCGGGTCGTGGTCCCGCCTTCGCAGAGTGTGGAGGCTGCCAGTCCCTCCCTCCCCTACTGCGTCCCCTCGACGGCAGGCTCGGGGAGCCCGTGGGCTTTCTGCCACACTCAGGGTGCTGGGTGGGGTGAGACATGCTACCGAGTTGTTCCAGGTTCACCACTGCGCACGCGCACACACACACACACACACGAATGCACACGTGGCCGCGTGTGAACACGGGGCGGCCCCTGGCCCCTCGCGCAAGCACCGCCACTCCCCCGGAACCTTCTGGAGAGGACGCCTCGTGAGGGGTCAGTCTTCCACTCGGCCCAGCAGATGCTTGTGGTTGTGCAGACGTGTTCCCTGGCACAGGCCGAGTCATTGTCAAGGTCAAGACTGATCGAAAGTGTCTTTGAAAATGTTTTAACACACTTGCTCTAAACGGAGATAACATGACAGCAAATACTATGAATTTCATCCACGTGTTATTCCTGTGTCCGTTTCAACCCAGAAGGAGAATTCCAAGATAAATAACGGGGAATCAAAGCTTAAACCCAAACGACTGTCCTCTAGGGCTAACGAAATCTACGCTGACCACAGGTGCATCCACTTTAGGACAAACAGGTCTAGGCCGATTCGAATGTCACCTTCACGGGAAGAAACAAAAAAGCCAAGTGAAGCCAAATCCAGACCAAAACCAGAAGTACCCGGCACCCCGAAATTCGGGGCGTGTCCCATTTGAGTAGTTTCAGATTCTGACTGAGGCAGGGCAGACAGGACTGCTGTTCTTTCCCCTAGAGTTTTAGGCACGCCGAGTTCTGAACTACGATCTGTGTGTTTAATGTTTAAAATAAAACTTTCCCCCTAAATTTAAGCTCTGATTTTGTTACGGTTTGGAAGACACGTGAAGCCTTTGTCTTGACTAAGGACATGATGAGGATATTGATGGTGATGATTACGGTGACGGTGGTGATGAGGCTGATGGTGAGGGTGATGATGCCGCAATTTGTTTTCTAAAACTTTATCATTCGAGCTGATAATCTGAAAATTGAGTGAACAATTATGTGAATTTCCCATCACTACTACTGATTACATTGACTCCGGAATTTCTTTTCCTTTCTTTTTACCTTTCGATAGCTTCCGGGGCCACCCTGAGCCCACCAGCGCGTGGACTCCATCAAAGGGGCAGGCTAGCGATGGGGAACGGGTCGACGGGGACCGCCGCGGCCAGAGGGAGGATGGGTGGCCCAACGTCCCCGTGACTGAGTGCTGCTCTGTGCACTGGGGGGCCTTCGCTCCCCGACAGAACCGACCCCATCCTTTCCGTGACAGACGGTGCCCGACGCAAGCCAGCGGTCAAGCTCGCGGCCGAGTCAGGGCGCGCGTCCCTCGTTCCCGGAGCCTCGTGGCGCATCAGCGCTCATGCTTCTCTGTGGAAGGGGAGCTCTGACCCTGCTGTGAGAAAGGGGTCCGCGGGGACAACAGAGGAGGGACCCCGAATAGCTGGAGGAGAGGAAATGGTGGCCACCACTGTCTCGTCCGGGTTTCGTGGCCGGCGTCAGTCTTCCAAGGACCCTGCCCACACACCCAGGATCCACCCTCGCGTTGTGGGGTCGGCCCACTGGGCAGGGCAAGCCCCGTGCTGTGTTTAGAAATGAAAGAATGAAGAGGTGATGACCTGAAGGACTCAGCAGCACAACGTACAGGTCCCCAGTTACCCGGATGCCACATCCAGCGTCTGCTGTGTGCGTGCTTGAGTTCTCCTGTTCATTTCCTAGCTCCCGTCCCTGTGTCATAGGCTCGGAAAGACCCACCTGGCTGACTCGGCACATCGACACCTTTGGAGTGACAGTCCCCTGAGTTTGTGAGCGCCGATCTAGACTTGTCTAAAGTTTTTTGTGTTTGAGCAGAGTCATGAGAGGTGTCAGGCGTTTTACCGATGACACGAAACACCAAAGCGTCATTTACCGAGGGGACGTCTGGAAGAAACACGTGACCCATTCTCCCTTCCGACCCTAATGGAACCGGATGGGCTTACACCTCGGAATTGCTGACTGCAATCAGAAGCACGGCGGACCCTCCCTTTGGTGCCAGGCGTCCATTTTTATAGTTAAAGTGAAGTCAACGGGGGCCAGAGGACAGGCCTGTCACTGAGCCTGAGCTGTCACTATCTTTTCGGCTCTTTGGATGTGGTTATTCCATGGGGAGTAACTGCCCAATGGTGGGAACCAGTTTCCCGCAGGCAAATCTGAGGAAAAGACACACATGGCCTGCCCGCCTCCTCGGTCTGGGGCCTCTGAAGGGGGCGGCACAGAAAACCGTGCATCTGAACATCTGGCTCTTCCCCCCTCATCTGCACGCGCCTTTCTGAGAATTAAACAACAGTGGGCTGAGGCCGTGACCGCCACGACGGTCAAAGGGCGGGTACGACTCTTCGAGTCCGCGACGGAAATCACGGCGGGGGGTTAGGGGTTGGCAGCCGAGATCGAAGTGACTGAGGAGAGGGTCTGTCCTGTCTTCTAGCCCTTTGGGTCAGGAGTGCCCGTTGCTTCCTGGGGTGCGGGGTATTTGTCAGCACAAAATGGGGCGGTTGGCGACCTTGTCTGGCTTCCAGGGTGTAACGTATTGCAGAGCAGCAAAAAACAAGAAAAGAGAAAAGAAAGAAAAGGAAAAAAAGAAAAGGAAAAAGACAAGGCAAGACTAGACACACCCGACACTTACTGCAGCGTCATAGGACGTGGGGGGCAGGCTCTCTGGGGACACGCGGCCCGTCACGAGCACCACGTCACTTTCAGGTTTGGCCCCGCGTGCTCACAGGCGCCAGAACACCCTGGCCGTGCCCTCAGCGGAGGGGTCCTCCACCCCTCAGCCACCCGATGCTGGGGACCCGACGGCGAAGGGAGACACAGACACCGCGGGGGACGGGGTGTGGGGTGCACGTGTGGTAAGGCACGTGCCGGGGGAGCTCGGGGGCCACAGTCGTGAGTCCAGCCCCAGTGGCCAGACCGTCACGGCCCCGTCTGCGCAGACCCGGCTCCCGCCCGACTGCGAGGACGTGGCAGCTCCTGGGAGGCGTGGGACACTCAGGCGACCGGCCCAGGCCGCCGCCCACCCTCCCAAAGGCCGATGCCATGAGCCAAACCGGAACAGTGTGCGTCACAGTGCGCAGCCCCCCGCTGACCAGGCGTCTGGGACAGCGCCCTCACGCTCCCCCGTGTCCCTCCTCATCCTTCCTCTCCCTCCGTGACCGGCGGGCCCCCAGCCTGGCCCTTCGCCCAGCGAGGGAGGTGGCTCGTGCTACCAGCCGCTGACACCCTCGACGGAGCAGGAACGTCGCCGAAGCCAGCAGGTGCCGCCTGCTTCTGCCCGCGCAGCCACTGCCGTCTGACTCTTCATTCAAATCCGGGTTCACTACGCAGAGGCCACTGACCCACCCGTGCGGCATGTGCGGAGCCGAGGGGCGGCAGCTGACAGGCGCGTCACACAGCAGAGACCCAGCGTGACCCCGGGGGCGCTCACGCCCTCGCCTCCCCTCCCTGCCCTGGCCCTGGCGGCTTTCGCGTGGCGTCCGCGTCTCACTCGCGTCCTCTGTGATGACACTATGTGCTATGGCACACTCAACAGATTAAACAAAATCCTACGGTTTCTCATAAAATGAACTCAGTTTTCTGGGCCAGAAAGACGAGAAGCAGAGATTCTGGAGCCGAAATCTTGGTGACGCCGGAGCGTCACCAAGGAACCGGCAGGGGACGCTCTAGGGTCTGGGGACGCACAGACGGGCATCCGGGCCTAGCAAAGGCCCCGCGTCACCGAGCAAGGTGGTTTTCTGCTAGAAAAACATCAAAACGTCATTTCGGGGCGTGTCTCCCTTGGGATGTCGCCAGAGGCCCCTGTCTCAAAGTGTAAAGTAAGTGCTGGCCGCCAAAAAGTGTCGCCGGTGCAAGCAGCACCCTCCCCCCTTTCTTTGCATCTGAAGCGATTCTGAAAGGTAACATCCGCCAAGAAATTCTACAAATGCCACCTACGCCCCTCACACGCTGGAGGACGTCTTCAGACACGGCTGTAGGCTGTAGACGCCCCAACGACAAGTGGCGGCGCTGGGTCCCAGACGGCGAAACAGGACAGCGGGCTCGGGGAGACGCCGGACCGGGGCCGAGCCCGGGGCCCGCGGTCAGAACCCCGCCCCGCTCGGACCGAACACCCTCAGGGGTCGCCAACTCGACCGCGCCATCGTGACCTTTTCAGAAGTCACCGTGCGGCCGACGCAGGTGCGGACCCCCCAGGCCCAGGAGAGGGGCGCGGGCTGACGCGGGGGCGCGGCGGGGTGGGCACTGCCGCGGGAAGGCGAGGAGGGGCCGGGCCCGGACGCGCGTCTCGGTCACCTGCTCGCCCGCCTGATGGACACCTCTGCGGGGCCATCGGCAGCTGCCCCCACTGACCAGAGTCCCGCGTCCACGTCGCCACCGCGGGTTCAGGAAGGGGTGAGCGGGGTGTCGCCTGGCAACTCGGGCACCCCGTGTGCGTGCGTGCGTGCGTGCACGCGCGTGTGCGAGGGTGAAACGCACGACAGACGTCCTGGCCGCGCTGTCCCGCCCGTGTGCTCGCCAGTGACTCCGGGGGGACCGCGCGGCCGCCGGCGGTCGGGAGGGGGACTTCAGAGGTACAGGTACCCGACCCAGTAGACCAGGTTGAAGAGCAGGAAGGACGTGGGGAAGAGCACGCGGGCGTAGGCGTCCAGCTCCAGGACGTGCACGTGGGCGCGGCCGCTGCGCCAGGCACCCGAGCGGCACTCGTCGTAGCAGCAGAAGAAGCTGCGGCAGTCCTTGCCGTCCAGGCACTCGGAGGCGCAGGCGTCCTCCAGCTCCGGCCAGTACACGGCGTGGCTCAGCGTGACCACTGTGGGCGGCGGTGGCCTCGCGTCCAGCAGCGAGTAGTTCTGCGGGCGACAAGGGCGACACGGAACGCGCCATGAGGCGCAGCGAGACCGCACGCAGGACAGCGTCGCCCCGTCCGCCTCCCACGCCGGAGCGGCCAGGCCCTGTGGAGCTGAGGTTGGACGGGGCCGGCGCGGCCTCAGACGGCGCCGTGTGTCCCCGGCGGCAGGGTGGGAGGCCAGGCCCGTGTCCCAACGCGCTCGGCCCCTCGGGTCCCCGTCCGAGTTGGAATACGCGTGCGCGGGGTGAGCAGGGGCTCCCCGACTCGTGATGCGGTTAGACCCTATAAAACGCATGCGCGACACGGGAGCGGGTCCGTGACACGCCCTGAGCCGCAGAGCAGACGTCCATGGGCTACACGCCGGCCCCGGGTGACGGGAGGCGACACGATTTTCCTGTGTACGTCCCTGATTTTCCAGGCCGGATGTCACAAAAGGGAGGGAACGCATCTCGAGCAGCAACGGTTGTGCGCCCGCGGCTCGGGGACAGTCCACAGAAACGCCGCGCCCACGGCGCCCTACGTACCGAGGGGGGTGGCAGGGCCATCCGCCCAGGGAGCCACGGCGAGGCGTCCGGCTGCCGCGGCTGCGAGGGAAGCAGAGGGATCGGTGAGGGACCGCTCTGGGGGCCACAGGTCGCCCCGCCGATGGCCGGGGAGCCCGGCCACCCCCACCCCCACCCCGCGCAGCACTCACGGGGGGCCGGCGGCGGGCAGCCGCGGGGCGCCGGCAGCTGTAGTAGTTGAGCGCCGCGTACTCCATCAGCGCGGCGAACACGAACAGGAAGCACACGGTCACGAACAGGTCCATGGCCGTCACGTAGGACACGCGCGGCAGGGAGGTCCTGGCGATGGTGCTCAGCGTGGTCATCGTCAGCACCGTGGTGATGCCTGCGGGGCAGGTTCGGCTGCCGAGGGCCACGCGGGACCCGCCCTCTGGCCGCCGTGGGGTCGGTCGCCCGCCCGTGCCGGGCTCCGGGCGAGGCCCACGTGTCCCTCTGCCGCCACGCTCCGTGACGCTGTGACGCCTGAGTAGAGCGGGCGCCTTTTGGCCCGAGGGCGTCATCTCGGACAACGCGACTGGTTCATTCCGAGGTCTAGCCCCGGCGCCACCTGAGGGGCACGCGCGGAATTCCGCCGCCAGACGTGTCCCCCTAACCGGACCCCTGACGCCCTCTGAGCACCATCCGGGCACGACCGACTGCGCCTGGACGGAGCCTCCCCCGCCGTAAGGGTGTCCACGGATGCTCCTGCGCGACCACGACTCAGGCAACCCTGCTCGGACTCACCTAGCGCGGTTCGCGCGGGGGTCGCGTCCTTCTTGATCCAGAACGACACCCAGGAGAGGACCACGGTCAGAATGCACGGGATGTACGTCTGGATGGTGAAGTAGCCCATCCGCCGGCTCAGCTCGAAGTAGATGGTCATGACGACGTAGTCCCCTGCAACGCGACGGCCAACAGCGAGGCCACGTCTCGGGTTAAAAGGCAAAGGAAGCGGGGACACGACGTGCGACTTGTTTTGTTAGGCGAACGCCGCGGATCGGAACGATGGAACCCAAATCGGGAGCGCCTCGGAGCCGGGGTCGTTCACGCGTACGGAGCCCCCGGCCGGGCGGGCCCTCTGAGGGTCACTGTTAACGGGACAGAGGAGACGGATGCTCACGTCTAGTCCACGATGGACCGTTACCCTCGAATCCATCGCTCGACGCCTGAGGCGTCAGCGGCCTCGGCTCCACGTCCTCACGTCGTGCGCCGCAGGCCAAGACTGAAGCACGTTTTTGTTTTAGTCCCTTTACCCGCGGCTTCGTCACAGACGAAACAGAAAGCCCTGGGAGTGCCCCCCACCCCGTCCCTGGACGCTGAGTTCCTGGCCAAGCCTGCGTCTTCGGGTCCCCGCTCAAACGTTTGCAAAGTGGAAAACCCATCTCCTCGACCCGCTGGCTACAGATCCGTGGGGTTTGTCTCCCCAGCGTGTGCGTGTCCGCCCAGTGCTTTCTCCGAGCTAACTGCCCCGCGGGTTCCCCAGGGGCAGACGGGTCACCTGCTGGGAGAGACGGGCCCTGAGGCGGGCACTGGCATTTTCTCCCCCGTTTTACGGATGAGGAGACCGAGCCTCAGACGGGTGGGGGACCCGTCGGCGACGGCCGCCACGGGACAGGCCTGGAGTTCGAGCCGGGGGGGAGGGCGCCAGGGGCTGCGGTCTCTGCCGTGTCCACGCGTCCTCTTCGACGGGGCACCGTGCCCGGGAACGGCTGTCCTCCATCCCCAGTCTGTGGCGGGGCCCTTAAAACCGGGCCCCTGGCTGGCAGATACCAGCGCCTGGGAAGTTGGGGCGACAGTGAAGCAGACTGGGGTGGCGGCCACGGAGGAGCATGTGGGCGGCACGATGCACGGGAGGGGACGCACGGTCACTCCCCAGACACATGGTCACCCCCGGGCACATGGTCACCCCCCCCGACACGCGGTCACCCCCCAGACACATGGTCACCCCCGGACACGCCCCCGTGGCCCGCCGCGGGCTTTCGTGAATGAGGGCTGCGTGCTCAGGCGACCCCCGCGGGCGGGAACCACGGCGCGGCTACGTGCGCGCTCACAGCAGGTCCGAGCACCGGGACCACCGGCATCACCTGCGCGTTCGACCCAGGAAGACACTAGAACATTCCCTGCCAGAGTTCTCCGTGGCCACGACGACGTCACTATTTAATGATGCTTTCAAGTTCTCACTCCCTCACGTCCGTGTACTCAGGTTTCAGACTCCCTACTTGTGACCAAATGACTGCGGGTCACCCATGCCGAGGAACGTCCCAAACGCTGACGACGGGAGAAACGCTGAAGCCTCCTCACGGGGGGTGGTACTGGGTAAAGGGCTGAGCGTCGTCGGGCCGGCACGCGCAGCACGGTCACCCTAGGTCCTGCCCGGAAACCCCGCAGGGGCTTCAGAGGAGACCGGTGACGGAGGCCGTGGCGCCCACTAGGACGGTGACGGAGGCCGTGGCGCCCACCGGGACGGTGACAGAGGCCGTGGCGTGCACCGGAACGGTGACGGAGGCCGTGGCGTGCACCGGGACGGTGACGGAGGCCGTGGCGCCCACCGGGACGGTGACGGAGGCCGTGGCGTGCACCGGAACGGTGACGGAGGCCGTGGCGTCCACCGGAACGGTGACGGAGGCCGTGGCGCCCACCGAGACGGTGACGGAGGCCGTGGCGCGCACTCGCGGGGTTTTCGCCCCATACGCTGCGGGGGCCAGATGGCCGGGTTCGACAGGCTTGGGTTTTGTGCGGGAGAAAGGGGACGGGGAGTGAGGGTCAGAGTGACCAGACGACCCCTTGGGGACCTTCCGCAGGTGATTCGGGGCACGGACGGGCCTGGCGGGGCCCGAGTGACGAAGACGGGACTCTGCCTGCGACCTCTCGCCCCCTCTGCCAGGTCCCGTCTGTCGGAGGCGCGTGCCTTTGGCTTCTTACGCAGAGTTCTCTCTCCAGGGCGTCATTTTGCTTATTTTCTAGAGAAGGCGACGCACCCCGTGACCTCGGGTACGTTCTGAGCCCCTGAGCCAGCGGTGCCCAGCTCGGCTTCGCACACCCTCCCATTCCTCGTTCGTCACATCTCCCCGCGGTGGCGGGGCAGGAGCAGCCGCACCACGTCCGGCTGATCAGACGCAAGAGCAGTCCTCCCTCCCGGGCTGCCGCGCGCCCCGCGGTCCGCCGGCTGATCTCAGCCTCTCGGGGTTCGGCATTAAATGAACGCAGGAGACTCACAACTGGGAGAAACCTCCTCCGAGGTCCCTCCCTCGCGCTGTCCCCCCCCGTGACATTCGGTAAATGTCATGCAGAGGCCGGTTCTCAGCGTCACCATCGTGACACCCACGGGGGGTGGGGGCGGGCGTGGATTTTACCCCCCGAGCCGGGAATTGTTCCGATCGCTCCTGACACTTCACAAGAATTCGGACCGGCCTCTGCAGACATTTAGCGCCAGTGACCAAGGTCGGCATCGCAGCTTAGTCGCCGATAAACGAACAGTCGTGGCGTCTGAAGAGCCGAGACGTCACTCATAGTGACGCGTGTGAGGTGGGTAGGAAAGCCGACGCTCACCCCCCCGCACCCCAGCACGCAGGAAGAGTCGCAAAAGTTAAAAAAAAATCACATAAATAAATAAATAAATAAATAAATAAATAAATAAATAAATGCCCAAACAGCCCCAAGGCTGCGTAAGGCAACGCACGTAAAAACACGGCCAAGTGCGTTGACGGACGGAGCGCCCCCTTTCCCCTGAGTGCCTCCTTTACGACCATCAGACCCAAACGGCGAATGACGACTGTGCTCAGACGTAGGAAAAGCCCTCGAACTTTTAGTGGAACTTACGCGTGAGGAAGAGGCTGAAAGTTAAGGCTCCGCAGCCGTTCCGCACCCGCCCCGTGGCCGCGGGTCCCGACTCTGGCCCGCGCTCCTCGTGCGCGCGCTGAGCTGAGCTCTTGCCGCGGTAAAACCGACCGGCGTAAGTGCGGGCCGGGCTGAGACGCGGCGCGAACACGGCCTCGATTCGGGAAACTGAGGCCCGGGCGTCACCCCTTCCCCACCCTCATCAGGACGCTTAACGTCCTTTCGTCTCCGAGTCGGCCGTTTGGCCTCAAACGTCACTCGGACTCGTGACCGCCTGGTCTAGTCGGCCGAGACCCCCCCAGGGACCACAGCGTAAAGGGCGTGGGCGCGGGGCGGCGGCGCGGGGACGGCCGTGCCGTCGGGCCTACCTGCCGACGTCGTCAGGACCTCCGTGGTGTTCCGGAGCCCGGTGAAGTCGAACTGGTAGAGCCGCCAGGACTTCTGGTCCGCCGCCTCCACCGAGCTCTTCCTCCACCGGTAGACCATCTCCTCCCGGGGGTAGCCGTCTGCAGGGAGAGCGGCGTCGGCTTGAGAGGTGCGGCCACGCCATCGGGGCGGCCCGGGGACGCGACCGCGCGACAGAGGTGCCGTCTGGGGCCGACCTGCCCTCTGCGTGTTCCCGGACGCCGGAACCCCCACACGAACTGACGAGGCGCACGGGTGGGGGTCGGGCTGTCTGTGCTGGAGGCCGGAGGGCCCGGGCCCGGAGCCCCTGGCCCCAGAGGCCAAGACCGAGCTGCCCACGGCCACCCGCCCCTCCCTGGAGTGAGCCCCCGGGCACCGCCCACCCCACATCCCCGGGCCGGCTGGCCTGGCTCTGCCCTGACGTCAGGCCCTGTCCGGCCAGCAGGCGCTGGCCGTTCCTGGGGACCAGCTCGAGAGTCACTCCAGGGAGCAGGACGTGGAGGCACCTCTGTGGCCGGCCAGCACCCTGCCAGGCTGGGGTCCCGGACGCGGGCTCAGCCCCCGCCCCCAGCCGTGTGACGGGGAACCATGGCCTCCGAGCCTGAGGTTGGCCCGGCGCCCGCTTCTTGGTGCTGGACCCCCTCCCAACGGCGACACGGACCCGAGGGGACCCCGAAAGGCGTCTCACAGGCACGAGCACCGCCTCTGCCCGAGTCGCCCTGGATGGCCGGCCCCACGGCTCCCCAGGCGGACACTGTGGGCGGCGTCCCGTCCTGTTCTGGCTGTCACAGCCAGGCAGGGTCCCCTGCAGCCGGGCGGGGTCACCCCCATGCAGACGCTGCATTCAGTGTAAAACCGCAGCCGAGGGCCCCCTGCCCGCACCCCGGCCGGGTCTCCTGCTCGCGCGTCCCCTGCGAGCCAGCTCCGGCCCAGCCCCGCGGGTTCGGTTCCCCGCCTTGGCCAGCCGTGGTCACCACACACGCTGCAGCTCGATCCCAGGGGGAGTCCTGGGGGAGCAGCCGCCTCCCGTCCGGTCCTGCCCTGGCCACACGCTCTCGGCCCTGCAGCTTCCTCACGGGCTCCCAGGACAGGGGCCACGACAGAAGCCCCGTCCCCCGGCCAATGGGGCGGGGTCTCGGGGTCCCCTGCTGGGCGACGCCCTTGAAGGACTGAGGAGACCATCGGCCTCGTCCGACCAACCCCGCCCAAACGAGCTGTGCCGGGGATGGCGCCCTCCTGGGCCCCAGGCCATCACCACTGAGGTTGGCCGTGCACGGCCACCCACGCTGAGGGGACACCCGGCACCCACTGCAAACGAGCACTCGGGGTGCACAGGCCTGTCCAGACCAGCAGCACGGCCAGACGGAGACCAAGCGCGCGGACGGGGGACGGGCCGTTCAGCACCGACAGGCCGGGGCCCCTCGTCCCGGCACCATGGGGCTCGGTGGCCCAGCGGGGGGGGGAGTGACTGTCACACCGTCCAAGGAATAGCTCGGCGCGTGCGGCAGACGCGCTGCCTCCCAGCCCCGGGTCCCCGGGGCCCCAAAGTGGACCCCGGGAGCTGGCATCAGGCCCCCGGGTCCCCCGTGTCAGCCTGTGGGGGCCGGGGGGGCAGTGACGCGGCGAGCAGGCGGGGTCTCCTGGGCACCTGGAGGAGCCACGTCCCAGACAGTGAGGGGGGCCGCGGGCCGCCTGGCGCTGTCGGGAGCCGTCGTCGACCCTCGTGGGGACGCAGTCCCACGGCTGGACACAGGGCAGAGCCGGGCCCCACGTGGGCATGGCTCAGGCAGCGGGGAGCCCCTGTGGACGGCCGGGTGCTGCCCACCACGGGGGCGGGGCCTGCTACACCCACAGACACCTCCGTGACCCCCAGCGACGCCGCCAGCCACGCGGCCGCCCTCGGCCCTGCGAAGCCGTCCCCATCCCCCGAGGGGGGGTTCCTGTCCTGGGCCTCACACGGCCGCGTCACAGCGGAGGACTGGGGGCCCGGCTGGCGTCGGGTGGAAACACACACGGCCGTCTCGCCAGCCCCAGAGCGTCTGGCGAGCCACGCGTCACCGAACCCCGCAGGACCGCAAGGCACGGCCGGGCCGCGCGTGGCGTCGTCAAGGCCACCGCCTTGTCCCACGGGTCGGGTGGCACAGACCCCGCCGCCGACCTGCCATCCGCACCCTCCGGCCGTGCAGGGACGCGCTCACAGGCCGCGGGCCCCGGCCGTACTCACAGCTGGAGAAGGTCAGCGGGCAGGAGTGCGCGTCCATGGGGAAGTTGTGCAGCTGCAGCTGACACTCGGCGTTGATGGTCAGCCTGCGCGGGGACACGCGGGTCAGTCCACACCGGCCTGCAAGGACCGCTCGGCGCCCGGGGGACGGGGCGGGCCGTCACCATGGCTCAGGGGGCGGCGGCTGGGGTGACCGGGGACGTGACTCGCTCTGGCCCGGGTCCCCCCGCCCCCACCGGGGGTCACGTGGTCGCTTTCCTGCCGCCTCAGCCGGTGCTGCTTTTTGCCGTGGGCAGGGCCGGCGCCCGCGGGGCTCTGGGCGGCCGCTCGCTCCCTGTCAGGGGGGCTGTGTGTGGCCCTCCCACTCAAGGGGGCAGCCGGCCCCGTTACGGGGCGCCCCGTGCCCGGGCCCCTGTGGGCTCAGCTGGGCTCTCATGACGTCTGTTAACGACCCCCCGAGTGGCCCCGGGGAGTAAACAGGCGCAGGCTCCGAGGGCGGGGCGCGTCCCTGCGCAGGCGGCACCGGGAGGGACCTCCCGGGCATCGCGCTGTAGCCCGGCGCCGGGCCGGGCCCAGGCCCAGGCCTCGGCGGCGAGAACATCCCGCCCCCCCCACCCCGCCACCCGCCCCGGTGACCCACGACCCGAGCCGCGGCTCCTACCGCAGGGTGTAGAGGATCTTGCCGTCGCCCCAGATGCGGAGCAGCTGGTTGGGGGTGGTGACCCAGTGGGCCTCCGCGGTCTTGGAGTTGCGGAAGATGGTGTCCGGGACCCAGATCAGGCCCACCATGTTGCTGTTGAGCGTGAGCAGCTTCACCGAGCTGTTGAACCGCAGGCGGCTGTCGGTCCAGGTCTGGGCGAAGAACACGTCGATCTGGTACTCCTGGAACCGGCGGGGCGGGGCGGCCGTGAGCGCGCGGCCCTCCGCCAGCCTCGCCCCGCGTGTGCGCCCTGCCCCGCCCCGCGCCCCGATACGGCGCCTGCTCAGCGCAGCGCGGGCCGGTGGCGTGGACTCTCATCTGGGAAACGGGGGGACGGGCAGGGCCCATCCCCCACGGCCGGACAGGCAGCGCCTGAGAAGCGCTCCGGCCTGGCCCCGACGATGAGCCGTGGGCTTCGGCGTCCGTGACGCCCGTTGTCACTTTCACGCAGGTGTCTCCTCGAACTGCGCGGCCTCGGTCGATAGGAGGTGACGACGGCAGGGACAGGGGACCGTGAAGAGGACAGGCCGCCGAGCCCGGCCCCGGCTCCGACACAGGCTGACGGGCACAGGTCACAGGGACACGGGGCGTCCCTGGCGCAGGACGGTGCTGTGACCACTGGATGCCAGGACGCAGCTGCCCACCACGCCTGGGGGACCGTCTCGTCTCGCGACAGGTCCACTCAGGGGCCCTCTCCCTCGGGATCGCCGCGGCTTTGGTGGTTGTCACCGTCTCCCTTGCGTGTCAATGACGAAACGCGCCACCTCCGCGTGTGAGCTCAGCGATGCCCCAGGACCCCACACGCGCCCTTCCCGCCGTTTCCAGCCAGAGAACCTTCCCGAGGCTGCTGGTGCTGGTGCGGCCGAGCAGACGCACCTGTCAGGGCCACACCCCATCATGGCCTCTGCCGGGTGACCCAGGTCCCTGGACCCCGGAGACCCCGGTGCCGCCCCAGCCAGCTCGCCCTGGCCCGCGTGGACCTGGAGGTCCGCTCGGGGAAGACGGGCCATGAGCGATGACGAGGGACGAGAAGCCACGCGGGCCAGCCGGGACCCTGGGGACAGGGTCGGCTGGGGTCGCAGCGGGGAGGCCAAGGGTCGCGTCCCACCTGGTAGAGCCACGTCCTGGCGTCCGAGGCCTGCACGGCGTCTGGGCAGCCGGGGACAGGTCACCTCGCAGCCTCCGGAGCCGTGTGAGGTCTCAGCGGCCAGAGGGTCCAGCCCAGTGCCCCGCCAGGGGGGCTCACGGGCTCTCCCCCCCCACCACCGCCTCCTGGGTGTGAGCGCACGTCTCACGGCAGACTCAGCCCGGCCCCGCAGAGGCCGAGAGGAAGCGCGTGTGCACGTGGGTGTTCGTGGGTGCGTGCGTGTGCGTGCACGTCTCGTGTGCGCTTGTCCCCCGCCGTTTCACCCGGCACACACGAACACGCACAAATGGGATTCAGGGCAGAATCCGCCGCAGTGAGTGAGCCAGGGACAGACCCACCCTGCGACGTGGGCTCCACGTGGCCCTGGAAACGCGGCGCAGAGACCAGACGGGGTGGCCAGGGCGGGGAGGGACCTGGCTGCAGGGGCCGCCGGCCGGACTCCCGCCTCTCAGCCGCCGCGGTCCCGGGGCCGCCGTGCACAGGCTGCGGCCGTGAGCGACGTGACCGAGCGGTCCCCGGGCTCTGCGGCTCCAGGGCCCGGGGGCCCCACGAGCATCTGACGCCTGAGGGTCTGCGGGGGCTGAGACGGCGACGCCGGTGCCGGGAGCAACTGCAGGGGCCCAGGAGGTGCCGCTCACCTCTGTGCGGCCCGGTCCCGACGGGCCACGGCCCGGGGTGGGGCCCCCGTGTCAAACCGTCTCGTCGCGAGGGGACGGTGCTAACCGCGGGGGCGGGGGTGGCACCGGGCTGCTCGTCAAGCACGAAACCCGGACGTCGTCCACGAGACTCGGCGACGTGGCCATTGTCGCAGCAAAACGGGCTTTAAAGGAGGTTCATCGCGAAACAGAGAAACCGCCCACCGCCCGGGGGCCTCGGCGGGCGTCACACAGCGCTTCACGGCCCGTGGGTGTCGGGGGCCACCCCGGCGTTTCCGCGCACCCTGTTCCCGTTTGAAATGAGACAAGCTCCCGCCGTCCGGGGCCCGCGGGTGCCCACTCAGCGGACGCCCACGAGGGGCGCCGGCCCCGTTTCGCCGCTGACACCCGGGGGGGCTCCCTGGGGCCCAGGCCGAAGCCGCGAAGCCACGTGCCCTCGGGGCTCAGCTCAGACCTCCGAGCCCCCCTGTGGCGCCCCCGATGCCTCCTCGGCCTGCACCCGCACCCCTGCCCCCCACGTGCTCTTGGCGCAGACGGGCCCGGGGACTGAGTCTGGGGGGTCCACGGCCGTGGGGACTCCCTCGGCCCCGAGTGCGGACGTCCCGGATCCTGGCGCCGTCGCTGTGTCCCACGCCCCACGGCGCCAGCGCAGGGTCAGGGTCCCCCTTTCCACCCCTGCAGGACCCCTGGCCACGGCCTCCATCATGGGCGGGAGAAGGCCCAACATCGGGCCTTCTCCCCGTTGCTGTGGCAACGACCCCGCTAGCGGGAAGCGCTGGTGTCTGCTGTTGTCACGGAAACGGCCTGCGTCTGGGTAGCCATGGCGACGGCTCCCGAAGCCGCTCCTCGCCGGCTGCCCCTCCCCCTCCCCTCCCCTCCCCTCCCCCACACGTCTAACCCATACCAGGTCCCTCAGACACACGGAGGGGACGAGCCCGAGCAGCCCCCCGTCGGGTGGCTGTCCCCGCGCGCAGACCCCGAGCGCTCAGTGAGGTTAAACCAGGTCACCGCTTCGACTCTGCCCCCAGCAGACACGGGCTCGTCTTCCAGCTTTACCGGAGCCGAGTTCGACGGTTTTGGCAAAATTTAGACAATCCCAAAAGGACAGGACACCGGAACGTTTTCCTTACGTCGGGGCCTTCCGAGCGGCCCCGCGTGCGTCAGGTTTTCCTCTGGAAGGAAACGGGCGTTTTCACGCCGGCCCACGCGCCGCCGCGGGGTGGACGGCACCGAGATTCGGCCGCAGGGGCAGGACGCCTGGGAGGGGGCGGTTTCAATGGTCGATGCTGAGCACACAGGCCGAGGCCGAGCGAAAGCTGAGTCGCCTGGGCAGGGCGCAGGGCGTGACGCGCCAAGCGTCCAGGCTCCTACGGTGACAGCCTGAGGGGCCACAGGATCCCGGGGTCACGTGAAGCCTTTTAGGGCGTTTCTAATGCGGCCGTGGCGAGCGGCTGTCCTGTCTCACCGGGGAGCGGCGCGAGCGGGTGCGCGTGGATGGCCCACGTCTGCTGGCGCCAACATGACACGTGGCCAAGTGACCAGGGGGATCTCAGCATGTGACTAGTGGGGACGGCAGTTCTCGTCCCTCGTCCTGGGGACACATCACCTGGAGGAGGACACGGCCTCTGGGTGACTCTGCAGGAAGCGGGACAGGGAGGACCTCGCCCCGAGCTCAGCACTGTCCCTCTGCGGGCCGCAGCCCCGCCCTGCGGGGGGGCCGGCGCCACCCAGCACCCCACGTGGCCACAGATGTCCCCAGAGGTGACGCGGCAGGGGACAGGCGGGGGACAGGCTGGGGACAGGAAGGATGCCTGGGCCCACGGCACCTCCAGGCCCCTGCTCGGTGCCACCCCACTCCCCCGGTCCCCACCTGTGTCCCCTACTCCAGGGTCCTTGGTCCCCGCCCAGGCCCCGCCCTTCTAGCCCCTCCTGACTGACCACTGAGCCCGCAGCCCTGGGCGGGTCCCACCTGGTGGGGACGTCCCCACGAGGGATTCTCGAAGCCCAGACCAGGACGGCTCGGCCACTGGATACCACGAAGCCGAGAGGGACGTTGGCTCCCGACCCACCCCGGGCCTGGGCGTGGGAGGGGGCTGCCCGGCACCCTTAATCGAACCCAGCCTTGCCCTAAGGCCAGTCCCGCCTGTTTGGAGAAGCCAGCGACCTGCGTTTTGGAGCATCCCGGGCGGCCCCGTTGCCATCAGTGTGGCTGGGACCCGTGTCAGCTCCGCGGACGCCCCTGGCCACCGCGGCATCCGGTGCGTCCACCGGGTCCACTGGGGCGTGGCAAGGAGCCCACCCCACCCCACAGCGTGACCTCGGAGCCGTCCAGCACCAAGGCCAGGGAGGCCGGCCAGGCCGTGGGACCACGGGGCAAAAGCTACTGTTGCGGCTGCCGAAGGCACGTGGCTGGGTCCCCGCGAAGCGCCATCGGAGACGTGGGAACAGTCAGATTGAAGGCGCAGGGCGCCGGGCAGCGCGCTGTGCGCCCGCCACGTGCAGCGATGGGGCCCGGCGGACCCCGAGGCCCTTTACCCGGGGGCGACGGGGCTGCGCTAGCTCAGACGTGTCTCTGGGCCCGGCGGCCAGCTGCGGGCGGGGCCGTCTCCTCCCGCGAGTCCAGGTCTCCCCCGCGCAGCCCTGCCCCACGCTCAGGGGCCTGCTGAGGTCCCACGAGTCCCCCGAGCTCCTCGGAGGCCCCACGGGCTTCCCCGGAGGCAGAAGACACCGGGCCCGGGTGGGGGGCGCCGTCGCGAGGAGTTTCCGCGAAGCCGGGTGTGGGCCGCGTGGCTCCTCGTCACACAGGACCGGTCCCTTCTCGCGACGGGATCAGCCGCACGTCCACGGCCGTGAATCGGGGCCGCCCTCCAGCGCGGCCGCCTGGGAGCTGGGGGCGGCGGACACGCCCACACGAGGGCGGTTCGCGAACGGCCGGGGACCCCCGTCTGGCTTCGCAGAACCTGAGGGCGGTCCTGCTAGGCGACCTGTAAACCCGGGCGTCGGGCTGGCGGGGAGGCCAGACACAGCTTCTGACGGCCCCGTGGCCCCTTCGCACGTGTTCGCCGCGTAAACAGCGCTGGCAGGTTAGGGGCCTCGACACTTACGACGACCCGGAGAATTCCAGCGCGCGGCTTCTCTCCACAAGCACCGAGAGGTCCGGGAACGCAGACGTGCTCCGGAGCCGAGCGCGAGCGGACTCTTCCGAATTCCTAATCTTAGTCTGCGGCGGCTCTCGGGACCGAAAACCCTGACGGATGCGGACGCCTCTGAAGCGAAACCTCGGGCCCGCGCAGTGCGGGGGCGAGGCTGGCGGGCCCAACGGAGCGACGGCTTTGGCACAAGCTTGAGCAGAAAACAAGCACGAGCAGAGCTTCCTGAGGACACGGAGACGCTGACCGCGGGGCGAGGAGGCGGCTGTGACCTCAGGCCGCCTCTGACCTCCGCGTCCGTGCCGTGCGAGACTCACCTGGAGAAGCTGGAGGTTTCGGGTCAACGCTCTGGTCGCGGCAGGAGGTGGCGCCAGCAACGGGACTTGGTGACAACTGGACGCCACGACGCTCGAGTCCCGTGCGGGAACCCCACCTGACAGGCGCGGGGCATGGGGCCGGCGGAGACGAGATCGGGGACCCGGCGCCTCCAGCCATCGGCGAGGGGACGCCCGGCTCCGAGACCCACGGGGCCGAGGAACGAAGGCCGCGCAGCCCCAAGCTGGAAATGAGGGTGTCGGCGTGCCCCCCGCGGCGTTTTGGCCTTAAAGCACCCGTGTTCCCTGGCTGCCCGCGGAGAAGGCCCAGACCCAGCGTCACGTCTGGGGGAACCGAGGGCCCCCCCGCCCCAGCACCCAGAGGGCGGGCTCGGCACCTGCTCCGCAGTGACCTGGCCACTCGAGGTTTGAGGAAGGAGACGCAGGAGAGAGACGCAGAACATCTCCCGACACCGGAACGATCCGTTAAAGACCATCGGAGGTTTGTCCTAAGGGGTTAGGAGGGAAGCGCCACACCCCCCCCCCCCGGCTGGCAACGCGATGCCTGGGGTCCAGCGAGAACGCAGACATCGGACTGGACCCCACCGGGTTGCCCCCGCCCCCCGCTTCTCCAGGGAGGGCTTTATCGTCGTCTCTGCAGAGCAGCGAGCTGCCTCTCCCGCACCCTCCCGACCGGAACTAGAGGGGAAACGTCGCGTCTCTATCTCATTTTCTGCCCAAACTGCACCTCAGGGGCCCGGGCGAGAGGGCGCCGCGGAGAAGTTTATTTTTATCGTTTCGTCTCCCCTGCGGCGGCTGCGAACGTGTCGCGGTCCCGCGGAGGTTACGAGCTAAACCGAATTTTTAACTTTGACAGAATGCGTCCCTCCCGGACGTCAGTGGGAACGAGGCCTGTTCCTGAAGGCCGGAGGGACAGGCCTAGGTCTCGGGCTAAAACGGTGGCGGGTGAACAGTCTGGGGGCGCGCGCCCTGCTGGATGCGGGCGAGGGCCTCGGCTGTCGCCCCGACCCCACCGGACGACAGACGGGGCCGCCCCGTCTCCCCCCAGACCCCGGCGAGCCGGACGCGCCGGCCCCCGGTCCCCCTACCCACGGGCCCGTCGCTCACGACTCGCGGCGATCACTTGTCGTGGGACAATCGCATCTGTTTGCGGACGAGCAAGGATCAAAGGAAAAAAACACAGAAATGGAAACAGACGTGAAGGAAACGGAAACTGGGAGGAGTGGGCACGACGCACAGAGAAACACCGCGTGACGAACCGTCACGGGCGGTGTCGGAGGAGGAGAGGGAACCGTCGCGTCCGCGACACCCGAGGAAACACTCAGACGGAAGAGCTTTCGGGGGGAAAACCCCAAACGAACAAGACCGTCCAAAGTGGACGAAAGCAGGTGCGGCACTAACTCCGCGGAAAGGGAGCCCACGAGGAGGTCGACACAGTCCCCTCCTGGCGGGTCACGGTAGGGGTCACGCCCCGGCCGCTCCCCTCTTTGGGGGCGTCTTCTCCGCCCGTCCCTGGCTATCGCACGTCTAGGCTGCGCCCCTGACGGGGTGCGGGCCCTCGGGGGGCTCGCGGCCTCAGCTGCCCTGGAAGCCGCCCGCCCCGCATCCCCCACCTGCGCCGGGTCGTCCCTGCGCCCCCTAACCTCAGCCGCGTAAGGGAAACTGCGAAGCGTCCCTCTCGGGAGCACGTGACATCTTGGTCCCCGGCAACCATCGTCAGTTTTGCCTCAAATAAACTCCTACCGATGTCCCCCACAGGGCTGGCCGCTCCTCACACTGGCCTGGCGAGGGCAGGGGAGAAGGTCGAGGGACCCTACGGCCGACGGGGCGGGAAACGGAGAGGAAAGGAGCGGAGAGACCAGGTGCAAGAGGGGCCCGCTGCGGGGGCGTCCGGTCGGGGGGGGGGGTCACCTTCCGTGCGACCTCGCAGCGCCTCCGACGCGGGTTTGTTCCCGTCCCCAGACCCCGGGAGGCGAGGGACGCTGCGTTCCCTGTGATGTCCCCATGCGTGTGGGCGGGGGCGAAACGCTCCCTGCGCCGCCGGCCGCAGTCCCACGGGTCCTGGCTGTGGCTCCACTTTTGTTGGCGGCGACGAGGGCTCGTTCACGCATTAATTTTCCCACTGACGGAGAAAGCCTCGCCGCGGGACGCAGCGCGACAAAGGCCGCCGGAAAGGCAGCCTGCGGGCGGGCGCCCTTACGACCGCGGGGCACCTGCGGGCGGGCGCGCCCCGGCTATTGATGCCGGCGCAGAGAGTGGGCGGGCGGGGACAGAACAGCGAGGGACGTGGCGAGCTGAACGCGTCACCGCCCGGAGGCTCCTCAGAGCCGCGGGGTGAAGTCCCTGCACACAAAGAGGACAGAGGCAGTGGGGGGCCTTTCTCGTCCGCGGCCTGCCCATGGCCCGCCCATGCGCGGCCGGCCCGTCGCGGCCGAGCCCTCCTCCTGCCCAGGCCCCTGCCGAGCGGGGTCCGCGCGCTCCTGCCCGTCTGTGCCCGAGCGGAGGCCTCGACTGGGGGCTTTGGCAGCAAAGGGCTGTCCCGGGCCGCTTCGTCCCGTGTAAAGGGTCTGTGGGGGCTCGTGACGTCTACGGGGTCGGCTCGTCCGTCGTTCCTTTGATGAATCCGCGTCAAGTCCAGGGATGACGGGGACGAGCCCAAGCGCCCAGGCAGCTCTTCGTTTAAAAATGGGAGCTTAAGGCTTCACGTTCGCGTTCGCGTTTGCGTCCAGCGCCAGGTCCACGCCGAGGTCTCAGTTCTGTGTCGCGCGTTTCTCTGTGGAGCCGCTCGTCAGCCTCCCTCGGGAGGGCTGGGCCGGACGAGCCTGGGACCCACCCGACTCTGACCCCCGGCCGGACCCCGCACACCCGGGAAAGCGGCAGACGGAAATGCGGGGCGGGGGCGGGGCGAGAGCAAAGCAGCGGGGAGTCGTGACGGGCTCCGTGTCCCGGGCGGGACGAGCCCCGCAAGGCGGCTCCGCGTGCGTCGTCACAGAGGGCGTCCCGGCGCCGCGTTCCCGGCCAGACCCACATCCTAAGACGCCACACCTCACCGTGGCGAGGGACCCCGCCGCGCCCGCACGCCAGACGACGTCAGCGCCCCCGGGAACGGGGTGCGGCACGTCCGGAGCGGGCTCTGCTCTGTCACCGGGCGGGGACCGGCTCCGCCCCCCACGGCCTAGAACAGCCGGGCGCCCGGACTCTGAGACGCGCGCCTGATGCCCCGCCCGGCCAGGCGGGGGAACTTCGGGACCGGAGTCGAGCTGGCCATGTCCCGGGAGGCGGGGGCGGCGCCGTGCCATCCGGTCGTGGGAGGTCCAGCCGCCGGCAGCGGGGTCTCGGCCCCCCAGACCGGAAGGCGACGCGCGTCCGCTGGGCTGTTCCCCGTCTAAACCGGGAAGAACGTGCATCGTTCATCACGGAGACACGCCGTCCGCGCCCGGATCCGCCTTAGAAAGCCGCAGACGCGCAAGGACAGGCCACCGAGGCGTCACGGGCAGGCGGGGGGGCCGCGGTGCATCAAACCGGGGACACCGACCCGTGAACCTCTGCGGCCTCGGCGGGACCGGCCGTGCGGCGGGGGCCGGGGCCTCGGGGAAGTCGGGACCGGCTACGCCCGGGACCCTGCGGAGAGACCTGGTGTTTCATCCCCATGACCGGCAGGCGCCACCGTGACGTGACTTAGCTGCCGCTGGGCGGGCAGCGCTTCAGGGGCGCGCCTCAGGGGAAGTCGTTCTCCGGGACCGCAGGGAGGCGGCCAGCGCCGGCTCCCGCCGGGGACGCTTCTCTCTCCGAGAGCACAAATCAGCGCGACGCGGCCGGATGGGCCAGGACGCCACGGGGAGAGACAGAAGCCGCAGGATGCCGCGGCGGCCGAGCCGAGGCTCCCCGCGAGGCCCCGGTCGGAGCTGGAGGCCTGCCGGGCGATTTTCCTACTTTTTCTCCGAGAAAAACCTGCGAAGGAGGCGCTGGGCAGATTCCCCACGGGTGTGGCCCGGGCGGGCGGTCCCTTGGCCTCAGCTCAGTCTGTTTCGTCCTCGTCCCTACTCTGTGACTCGTCCTGAACCAGAGGCTCGCGCCACGGAAAACGACGGAAAGTGCGTAAAGGGAACTCGGGTCGAGGCCCCGGGGGGGGGGTCACACGTGGGGCGGACAGGGAACGCCCCCGAGGCCTCAGCCCTGATAGAGCCCCGCTGACCAGCCGGAGGGGGCGCGGCCTCGCGGGGTGACCCAGCGTCTCGGGCCCCTGGGGAGCCGACGTCCCATCAGGACCTCACAGGACAGACGGGGCCCCAGTCGGGGCGGCCGGGGCAAGGGGAGTGGCGAGGGACACGCAGGACCCCGGCCGAGGCGTCGGTCCCCGCACCGAGGATGGAGCTGGGGGCAGTAGGTCACTTGGCGTTCCAGCCACGAAGCAGCGGACAGAGGGGGGGGGCTGGTGCGGGAAGGAGGTCCCCTCCCTGACCCCCGTCACCGGCCCCTGCGTGTGACCCCTTAGGGGACCCTGCTCCCTCGTCCCCCACGCCCACTGACCCACACCCACGGGACAGGAGTGCGTCCCGCCCCCCCCCCCCCCGTGGCCCGGACGCTTGGGACTGCGCCGTGTCGGTGCGGCTTCACGGACTGTGGCGAACGACCCGGGCTGTGGGGACAGTCAGCACGGGGGACGCTGGGTGGGGCGGGGCGGGGTGCGCGGGAGCTTTCTGCGCCTTCCTCGACCTTGCTGTGACCCTCTGCTCCAAAAACACAACTTTTACAAAATAAAGTTTACACCAAGTAGAGGCCCCGTGAGGCCTCGCGGTCGGGGCCCCCTCCCCCGCACCCCGACAGCGCGCGGCACGCGGGGGCCGTGTGGCTAGGCTCGCGGCACGGACCAAGGCGTTTCCCCTCGGGTGTCAGCCGGGAGTCGGCTGGGACGGGAAGCTGTGAGGGGCGCCGTGGGTCCCACGCGAGGACGCCAAACGTGATGACGAGAAGCAGAGAACGGGCAGCGAACGGCCGAGCGGCGGGGCTGCCGGGTGCGCGCCCAGCCGGGCCTGGCCGTCCGCGGGTCCTGGGTGCACACGCCCTTTCGTTCACGGCACCTCCAGGGGACGAGGGCGGTTTCTGTCGCCGTGACTGTGCTCCCCGCCCCCGCCTGGAACCCCTGTGGCGCCAGCAAAAAGCCGGGCGCTGGGAACACCTGGCTGTGGACGGGGCGGGTGCCGCAGCCTTCGCAGGGCCACTCCGCAGAAGGGCGCCCCGGAGTCAGCACGCGGCACTCCCGCCCCCGCCAGGACCCCAGATCCAGGACCCCGGGGCAGCGGGAAGGCCCCACAGGGGGACCGCCCGCCGCCCGCGTCTGCAGAGCAGTGGCACCCGCCGGTCGTGTCCCCATGGGCGCCCCCCAGCTCGTCCCCACGTCCCCAGCGGGACAGGGAAGGCCGCGGACACGGCCGACAGTCACCCCCGGGGCCCGCGCTGCCCGGTCTCAGGGAAGCGCCTCTCAGTGCGTTAAAAACGCTCCCGCCCGTCGGCAAAGGCGCCTCATTCGCCTTCGGGGCCGCACTCGAGGCGGACGTGAAGCTGGGTCGCCTGACGTCCCTCCCGAGAAACACGACAAGGCGGGCCTCTCGCTCCTTGAAACAACGAACTGAGAAGCCAAAGCTGTCACCCCCGGGAGCACGGTCCCAGGTCGGGGAAGCTGCACACCCGCCGAGAGCCTCACCCGAAACCCGTGGGCCTGGCCGGCGTGCGGGGGAGGGGGCGGGCCCAACCGCCGCCTCTGCCACCAGCCCCCCTCCCCGACGGCCCCCAGCTCGTGGACGAAACGTCCAACGCACGCTACAGGCTTAAGAAGTCCGTGTGCGTGTGAAAGCCGCACCCCAAACCCACGGCCGAAGGCGGGGGCCGGACCGAAGGCCGTCACGCCGGGCAGCGCCGGGTCTCACCATGTTGATGGACGACACGGGGCCGATGCTGTTGACGTAGATGTCCACGTCGATCACGGTCGGTTTCACTGCGGGGAGAGAAGGCACGCGCGTCAGCCGTGTGGGAGGCCGCGCGCCCCGGACCCGCCCCCCTCCCGCGAGTCTCAGCGGCTGACAGACCCGTCCTGGCACGGGGTCATGTGGCGAAGGACGTGGGAAAAGGCCCCCCCCCCCGACGACACAGGTGGGAGGCAGCGGGGCCGCGGATTCTGGCGCGGGACGCAACGCACCCCCAATCGGCGCCGACGACAAAGCCTCGTGTCCCGGGATGAACCCATCGGAGGGGACGAGTGACAGGCGCACCTGCTCCTCAGCAGAGAGCACGCGGCCTCAGCCAGCGACGCGGACCCAAACGGGAACGCCAAGAACCCGCACGGAGAGAATAACGTGGCAATAGTAGGCGGCGCGTGACCTCGCACGCCTTTTTTCCTAACGTGAAAAGCAGGTGTACCAACCCCGCAGACGTGTACCAACGCGCACACGCGTATGAGCGGTCGCGTCGTGAGGCCCGTAACACCTGCGCGCCCGTTAGGCCCGTCCGGACACTGGAGACCGGGCCTCCCTCGGCCTGGGGGGCGGCGGGGCGGTCCGAGGGGAAGGGGCTCGGCAGTGGGGGCGGGGGGGCTGGCGGAGAAGCGGAGACAAGCCGCGGCCGGGAGCCCCCCCGGAGAGTTTGCTGCGTCCCCGGGCCGCTCGCCGTCACCACGATGACGGGGCGGCCTGCACCCGGTGTGCCCTCTCTCCCGGCCACGCAGCCGCCCTCGTCTGGGTCTTGCATCAGAGCCCACTTCTTTGAGGGAACAGACGGGAAACCAGACAGAACGTCGGCAAAGCTACGGAACGACTCGACGGCACCCTCAGACGACCGGACCCAGCCCCCCAGAATGGCAGCGCGAACGTCTCTGCCCACGGGCGCCGCCCGCAGGGACCGTGACTCAAACACCAACAGATTTGACAGAACTGGACGCGCGCAGTGTGGCCTTTAATCCCATGGAACCAGACCGCAAATCAACACCACGGCCGGGAACCTTCCAAACGCGCGGGGACGAGGAAATGCCCCGAACCATCCGTGGGTGGAAGGAGAAACCCTCAGCATAGAACCGAAGGAAAACGAAAACACGGCGTCCAGCTCCGGGAGGTTCCGCGAACGCGGAGCTCAGGGGGCCACGCAGGCTCACGTCGGAAAAGGGGAACCTCCCGTCAGGAACCGGAGAAGAGGCCCAGATAAGCTAGGACGCGACCAAGGTGAAATCGGGTGGAGAAATGCACCGAAACGGAAGTCGGTGCTTTAAAAAAGGTCGGCGGGGTCAGCCTCGAGTGCGATGACCAAGAAAAGGACGACACAAGCAGCAGCAGCGGGATGCAGCGGGGCATGTTAGCGCGGGCCCCGCGGGCGCTCAGTGGGCGACACAGAAACTTCGCAGGTGATTCCGTGTCGTCGCCCGTTTAAGAGAAATGGGCCGATCCCGCAGACGCACACACTACCGCGACCTCCCCAGCACGAACCCGGCAACGTGCACGGCCTTCAGCCGCTAAGGACATGAACCCGTAACGGAAAAACGCCAAGAAAAGGAACCTCGGAACCGGAGGGCGTCGCCGGAGAATTCTCTGGAACGGCCGAAGGAGAACGAGCTCTGACTCTCACCCCGAAGACTCGTCTCTGTAGGGTCGCCTGAGACCGAAACTGAACAAAGATGATGGGGAAAGGAAAGAAATTAGAAAACACAGACCGACGTCCCCCGTGAGCTGGGATACGACACTCTCAACAAGACACTTAAACGTAGCCCGGGGCCACTGAAAAGGGTGACACGCGGACGTGCGTGAACACAAACACTAACGCACAGCAAACAGGCAGCGCGACGGCCGAGGGAGCGGCGCGCGGGCCAGGGACACGAGCTGGGTCCGCGTCTGAGAGTCCATCGGTCTGACCCGCCACGTTCCTGGGCCGAGGCTAAAATCCCACGGTCGCACCCACGGATTCGGAAAGGGCGTCTGGCCAAACTGAACACCTCCGCACGGTGAAGGCTGTCTCGGCCCACTAGGAATGGGGCCGAGGGCCGCCTCAGCTCGATGGCGACACACACGGGACACCTGCAGCCGACGTCACCCCTGACCCCGAAAGCACGGAGGCTCCTTCCCTCAGACCCGGGACAAGGCGCCATGGGCCCTGCCGTCGCCCCCCGCTCAGGACCGCAGGTCTGGCCCGTGCCGTCGAGCAAGAGGAGGAGACGCAAGGCCCACGGCACCCGCCTCCCCTGCCAGTGACGTGATGGGGTGAAATCCCAAGGAGCCGGTCCCCAAAACACAGACACCCAGAGCTCCCTGAGACCTAGCGGGCGTCCAGGTATGAAAAGTGAGGGTATTTCTGTGCGTTTGCAACGGGCACGGGGAAATGAGGAGCGTGAAACCAGCGCGCCCTGCACGATCGCCCCAAACGCGCGGACGGCGAGTGCAAAGCTGACAAAACGCACGCGGGACGCACACACACGCGGAGCATGCGAGGAGCCGCGGGCGCGACGGGGTGACGCCGCAGCGAAGGCGTCGGTCCCCCCAGTCTACAGATGCGGGGAACACCTTTTCGGGGGGGGTCGACATGGACAGGAGAACCCGAAAACTCGTAAGGAAAACAAACGCGCTGCTGAAGCAGCTTTGAAAGGGGGAAGAAGGGGTCTCGTTGCTCCACCCACGCCCGAGGCTGGCCGCAGGGCCGCGGAACCAGGCCTGTGGGTAGCGACATGAAAACAGAAAACTCAGTGGAGGGGCCGAGGCGGGAGCCCAGGAAGAGCCCAGACCGCCCTCTGGCAAATACGCAGAAAGCAGTTCCACGGGGAAAGGACAGCGTCTCCCCCGAACGGGGACGGGGTCACCGACGCCCGCCGGCCGGCGGCCGCAGGGAACGCCTGGGTTCTGCACGAAACCGAACTCGCGTCAGACGTAACGTGGAAAAGCTCTTTTGGGAGGACCGCGGCGGCAGCGGCCTGGGAGGCCGCGCGCCCCGCCCACAGTGACACGCACACCTGGGCAGGTCGCCACCACCTGCGAGCGCACCAGGGCCCCCGCCCGCGCTGACCGCAACCAGGAGCCGGGGCGGTGGGAGGGGGCCGGAGAGGCTCGGGGGCCCTTGGGGACCACAAACCAGGGTTCTAGGGGAAGGAACCCCACAGGGAGGTCCGACCGCAGTCCCCCCGGGCGGTCACGGCGGGGTCACGCCCAGGCCGCACCTTGGGGACGTCTTCTCCGGCCTGTCCCTGGCTGCCGCGTGTCTAGGCTGCGCTGCTCTGTCGGGGCAGAGGCGGACCCCGGCAGGTGTGGGCCCTTGCAGGGGGCTGGCGGCCTCACAGGTGTCCTGGAGGCCGCCGCCCTTGTCCCCCCCACCTGCGCCAGGTCTTCCCCACGCGCCCCCCACCGCCACCTTGAACCTCAGCCACGTGAGGGAAACTTCACGGTCCTTCTCGGGGGCACCCGACGGCTGCGAGTCCCTCCAGGTTTGGACGTGGGTGTGGATTTGGGAGCCGGGGAGGAGCCAGCGCCGGGCGTGGCCTCCTCCACCTCCCCACCCCTGCCCCACTCAGCATCCACCACCCCCTGCACCTGCCGCCCCGCAGGCCCTCGCCAGGCGCCCAGAGCGCATGCTCTGCCGTTTCCCGCGCTTCCCCCCTGCCCGGCAGGAGGAACCCAGGCAGGTCGCCTCTGCTCCGGCCACCTTCTCTGTGACAGACCAGACGGAGGCTGTGCAGAGAAGGCTGGGGACCAGAGGGCATTCTCTGGGGTGTGAAGGGGCCGTGAGCCCCACTGTTTACACCCCCCACCTCCCTAGTGAGGGCCGGGGCCCTGGCCTGCCTGCAGTGTCCTTGCCGCGTCGTGTCCGTCAGTCCGAGCCAGGGCACCCAGAAAGGAGGGAGAAATAGGAGGCATCCAAATTGGGAAGGGAGAAGTGAAATGCTCATTATTTGCAGATGACATGATGACCATAGACAGAAAACCCTACAGACGCCACCAGGAAACTATTAGAACGAACGCGTGACCTCGGTACATCTGCAGGACACAAAGTCAACGCGCAGAAACCCGTCGTGTCTCTATACGCCCACGATGACCGGTCCGAAGGGGAAAATAGGAAAACAACCCGTTCACAACGGCGTCGGAAAGTGCAGAGTGCCCCGGAGAGGTGAGCAACCCGGACTCTGGAACCTCTCAGACGCCGAAGACAGACGCCGAGGAAGACGCCGCACCCCGCCCACGGACGGGGAGGGTGAACCGTGCTGAAAGACCCCTGTCCCTACAGCGACAACCCAGAATTAGAGCGAAAAGTCCGCCAATCTCTCCGGACCACAAAAGGCCAGACAGCGAAATGGTGCTGGGAAAGCCGGACAGGCAGACGCAAACAAAGAGAAAAAGGAGGAAAAGGGCCCGCCCGCTTACACCGCACACGAGAACAAACGGGTCAGAGACTTAGATGTTCTTAAGGTTCCTAGAAAACCACAGGCAGCCACCTCTCCGGCGTCGGTTTCAGCGAGACCTTTAGGATGTGTCTCCGTGAGCGAGCGACACAGAAAAATGAACAGACGGAACGACGTCCGCCGAGAAGGTTCCGCTCGGCGAGGGAACCATCCACGAGGTGGAGAGCCAGCCCTCCGCGTGGGGAAGGTCTGCAGATGGCGCATCCGATAGGGGTTAATCCGCAGCACGCGTCGAGGATCCACACACCAACTCGACGCCAAAAAGAAAAGAAAATCAGTTTAAAAAGGAGCAGAGGCGCCGACGGGCCTCTCCTCAGGGAAGACGCGCGCAGGGCCCTCAGACCACGGGAAGGCGCTCCGTGTCGGAGGAAGCCCTCACGCCTGCCGGGACGGCCGTCCCCGGGAAACACCGTCGGTGGGGACGCAGAGAGAAAGGGGAGCCCTCGACGGCCGTTGTGGAAGTGCGAGGTGGAAAACAGTCTGGAGGCTCCTCGGAAAGGTGAAAACAGAACAACCGGATGTCCCAGCCGTTCCCCGTCCCGGCATCATCCAAAAAATAAATAAAATTAAATAAAAAAATTAAAAAATTAAAATTAAAATTAAAAAATTAAAAAATAATAAAAAATTAAAGTAAAAATATAAAAATAAAAATAAAAACCGCTCACTTGGAGAGATCCACGTGCCCCTGTGCTCGCTGCGGCATCCCTAGTGACAGCCGAGGTTTGGGGGCGACCTGAGCGCCCGTCGACACGGGGCCCTGAAGAAGAACGTCCGCCCGCCCGCGACCACGCAGATGGACCCGGAGAGCATCACGCCGAGCGGAGTAAGCCAGACGGAGCGAGACGAACGCCGCACGATCACACTTACGGGTGAAATTAGAAAATAAAATGAACGAACGAACGGAGGCCGACCCGCAGCCGCCTCCTACGGAGTTCTCAGATGTCACCCCGAGAGCGGGTTTCACAAGAGAGAAAAGTCAATGAGCGGCCCTTCCTCATCGTGACAGCCTTTTCCCCTGAAGGCGCCGGCGAGGGGGACGGGCGGGGACGCCTGGCCACGGCGACGCGTCTAGAACCGGCCAAGAACTCTCCGTCGACCGCGGGAGAAAAAACCAGACAAAGCAAAAACCCAGCTTTTCCACAGGCAACTAACGCGAACGGAGGAGGAAGGGCGGGGGGCGGGTGGGCAGACACGAGGCGTTCGCCGTCAGGGGAGGCGGCAGGCCCCGCGGGACGCCCGCCTCTCGCACGCGGACCTGCCAGAGCCGCCGAGACTGAGAAACGAGGGACGACACCAGAGGCCGGGCGACCCGGAGACGCGGGATCTCTCACGCGCTGCGGGGGGGAGGGAAGACGCGACGGCCGCTCCGGGAACGAGTCAGAGTTTCCTAAGAAACCCCGCAGGACGGGCGTTCGCCACAGCACCCCGTCGCCCAGCGCCCTGTCCCAGAAAATGCATCCGAACGGCCGCGCGGAAGCCGGGTCCAGGTGCGCGCAGTCCTCCCGTCTGTGACAGCCCAGGTGCCCCCCCGCACCCTGGGGAGCGGCTACGGGGAGCCCCGCGGTCAGGAAGGGCTCGCCGCACCGTCCTGCCGAGGGCCGGGAGCCGGTCTGAAAGGCCACGGGCACAGTGACCGCCTGCGTGGGGCATTCCCGGCTTCGGGTCAGACCAGGGCACTGATGTCCCCGGGCTCCGCGCGATGATGCCGACGCGCAGACTGTGTGACCCCGCGTGACCTTGGCGACACCCCGTGAGCTTATCGTTGTTTAAAAAGGAAAACCCGACGGCAGCGGGGCCCGTCTCCCGCGGGAAGGACGCGCCCGCCACTCACTGCCGATGTCCGGCCGCAGCTTCTTGTCGTACTCCCTCAGCAGCTCGTTGAGGATCAGAGTCACGTCGGCGTCGTGCGACTTCGGAGCCAGGACCCACTTCTGGTTCGAGGACGCAGCGTCGCGCTCGCTGCCCTCCATGTGTCCGGACCTGTGACGGCGGCACAAAGGGGGAGAGCATTGCGGTGACAGCTCCAGAAGGCGTCTTCACCGTCGCCCGCCCCGCGTCCCTGACGCCGGGCGCAGAGACCCCAGGACCCTCGTCCCCAGCGACGGGTCAGCTCTCAGATTAAAACCAGAGGCGGACGCGTTGGAGGGGCTCGTGAGGAGGACTGACCGGCGGGCGTGACGTGTCCGTCGATGTCACAAAACAACCGCACGTCCGCAGCCGATGGCGGACCCTGTGACAGGTGAACCGGCCCGAACACCTCTGAAGGGGACGGCACAGCCGTGTCCAGGTGCTGGGCAGGCAGGTGGCGGCTCTGGGGACACACGCGCCACAGGGCACCGAGAGGGACGTCCGCGCCTCTCACAGAGGACGCCGCGGCCTTGGGTGGGGACGCCGTGAGGTGGCCGCGTGGCCAGCGCTCCGGCGGGGCGACGGGGAACAGAGGTGCTGGCCAGTGGACACCGCCGGGCCTCCTGTGACACAGGCGACTCCGAGCCCCTAACCGACGGGTGCGAGGGAGCGCCCGAGCGTCTCCGGGCCTGCGGGTGCGGGTGCGGGCCCTGCGGGCCGGCGCCTGGCCTGAGTGACAGGCCCTGGCGGCAGCTCCCAAATGGAGAGGCCTCACAGCGACGAGCGAGTCGCCTGCGTGAGGGAGGCCGTCTTCTCGGCAGCTGTGGGACGGAAGGGCGGAGTCCCCTCCTGCCACGGGCGCACGGTTCACGATGTCGCCTTAGTTTACGCCTTTGAAAGCACCTACGCGCACGTGTGTCACGTGTGTAACATGGTGTGGCGTGGACCGTCACTCTGGGCACACCGTACATGCCGGCACCTTAGGGCGGGGTCACCCTAGACCGGGGTGAGAGTCCGGCCACGAGGACACGACCTGCGTCCCGCAGACCGTGCTCCCGTAGGCCGGTCCCCGGCTGGCGCTCGCTCACGCGTCACCCCGGTTTGTGAATGCCCGTGGGCGAGGCGGGCGGAACAAGTCGTCCCGAGAACCCACGAGCAGCCAGGACCTCTGTCTGCACCGAACGCCCGCCATCGGCGGAGTCGCCGCGCGCTCTGCTGCGTCCCGTGACCCGTGACGCCGGACGTGCACGGGTGACACTGCGGGGTTTAAACGTCACCGTGAAACATTCTCTCTCGTCGGGAACATTGTCAGAGACAATCCTAGCACTTCTGGAGGGACGAGATGAGGAGGCTGAACGGGGCTCCGCAGGACGTGGGTGGCTGGGAGCCAGACGTCGGCCACCCACAGGCCCCGGAGGGTGCGCAGAGGGGTGGGTGGCCTCGGCCACTGCACACAGGGCATTCTGAGGACAGACCGCCCCCCCACCGCGTCCGCTGGCCCTGTCCCCCCTCGTCCTCGCCCCTCCCTCCCCCACCCAAGGACAGCTCCCCAGCACCGGCCCGATCACGTCCCCAACTCTGTCACTGCCCAGTGCTCACAGGGACACAGCCTGAGCGCAGCAAGCAGCCCCGCCGGCCCCGTGCACGCACAGCCCTGGCTGCCGAAAGCCACCCGGAGCCACTCGAGTGCCAGATTTGGAGCCCAATTCTGCCTCTGCCGGTGCTGGGGTTTCCCCGACATTGTGTAAGCGTCTTCCTGGGAGGCCAGGCAGGCGGGAGGGGGACGGAGGAGAGAGTCACAGGGACCCCCGGCGCTGGGCCGGGCGGGCGGTGGGTGCAGATGTCCCCGTGAGCAGCCCACATGGGCACCTGCGCTCCCGATCCCACGTCAGAGAACAAAACAGAAGCCTCGGGCGCTGGAGCCACAGGCCAGCCCCACGGGAAGACCTCGCTCTGACGGGAACCAGCTGTCACCTCAGGGGACCCGCTGGGATGTGAAAAACTGCCCCGTTTCCCTCGGCGCTAAGCAGCCGTTCGTGATCTCCGCGGGCACGCTGTCGTGAGGGTCGGCGCTCAGACGCCGTCACTGCAATTAGCTGTTTTTTTTTTTTTTGTTAAAAAAACAGTCAGCAATGTCACCGTCACCGGGAAGCACGGCTCGACCCTCGGCTGTCGTGTCCACGCCTCACACCTTCTCTACAACCAGGAGGAAGCCTGGGGTCTTGGCCGGCGTCCCCCGGAGCTCCTGGACCTCGGGAGGCAGTCCCGCGTCCTCCTGCTGTCCCCGGAGGAGGCTCGGGGTGCCTGAGTCTGCGCTGCATGAGCTCAGGAGCTCACAGCGTGGCAGAGGGGGGCGCCTCCTCCGGGGGGCCGCCCAGCCTGCACCCTGGAGCACAAGTGTCTCAACCGGTGCCCGGCTGCTCAGCACCAGGCGGCAGTCCAGGTGCCAACGAGAACCCGCTCGGCCGAACCGCGGCTCTGACGGGCGCCTCTGCGAGGCCCATGCGAAGGACAGTGACAGTTTCAAAGCTGAGGCAATGAAACTGGTTCAGATTTGGGATTTTTTGCCCCAAATGCTGTGCAGCCTGCCCTGAGAAGGCCGGGGACGGGCCGAAGCGCGGACACAGCACGCCCTCGCATCCGCCTGGCGGAAGCGTGCGGTCGCAGGAGGGCACACGCGTGTCCGAGGACACCCGGACGCCCCTGGCTTCAGGTCAGACCCCAGGGCGCCTCCTGCTCACCACCCGGAGGACCACGGGCACCTTTCCTCCCGGCTCACTTGGCATCTACGGCTCTAAGTGGTCGCTTACCCGGGGACTGCAGGCTACTTGACCCTGCCGGTGGCCACAGAGGGTCACGTGGACAGGACCTCAGACCTAGGGAACGCGGCTCTGGACGCCTCGGCTGGCCTGGCGCTGTCTGCGGGTCAGAACCAGCCGCGGGGCCACCCTTAACCCCACAGTCTCCAGCCACGAGGCCGAGCAAGTCCTGCCGGGTCCAGGGAGGCCCCGGGGCCACGGTGCCGCCGCTGTCCCGGCCCCTGTCCCCTCTCAACTTCCAGTGCGGGCCAGTGCGGTGGCCGGAGCGCCCTTCCCCAGGACCACCGCCCCGCCCAGGGTGGGGGCCCGGACTGGACCCTCGGGCGCCTGGGGGGCAGGGGGGCGTCCGCCTCGGCGTCCCTCCCGCCGGACAGACCCGAGGAGCCCTCAGCGCCCGGATCCAGGTAACGCGGGCGCGAGGGGGCGGGAGGGGCCGGACCGGGGTCCCGGCGCCCTGGGTCACCCCGCGTTCGGGGCTTGCGGCCCCGGGGCCCGGCGGGGGCCTCCGGGCGCCCCCCCACCCCCCCTCCTCACCCCCCCACCCCCCCACCCCCCCACCCCCGGCCCGGGGCAGGCCCCGGGGCAGGTGCGCGCAGGTGCGGGGCGAGGCCCCCCCCGCTCCCCCCGCCCCGCATCCCCGAGCGGCGGGCCCGGCCCCCCCCCCGAGTCTGGGCTTCACCCCCCCCGCCCCGGCCGGACCCCGAAGGCGCGCGGACCCCGCACCCACCCCGCCCCCCGGCGCACCCCGGGGTGCGGCCCCCCCACCCCCGCGCTCACCGCGCGCGCGCCCCGGGCGCCAGGCCCAGCAGCAGCAGCAGCAGCGGCGCCGGCGACGCGCGGGCCATGGCGGCCCCGGCCCGGCCCCTGCGCCCGCCCCGCGGCGCCGGGATGGGGGGGCCCGGGGGCGGGGCCTGGAGGGGGCGGGGCCTGGAGGGGGCGGGGCCTGGGCGGGGGCCGCGGGCGGGAAGGTGGGCGGGGCTGGGGTGGGGAGGGCCTGGGGGCGGGGCCGGGGAGGGGCGGGACCGGGCCATGGGGGCGGGGCCTGGGCGGGGCCGCGGGGAGGGGCGGGGCCGGGGAGGATGCGCCGCGCCCGGGCCCTGGGCCCCCCCTCCGCGCCGCCCGCTGTCCGGGGAGGGGTCCGGGGGGGCCCGCCCCGCGCCCCGCGCCCCGCGTGGAGGGTTCGGGCCGGGCGCGCGGGGACAGTCCCCGCCACGTGCGTGTCTCTGGGGACAGACGCCCCGGCCCGTCCGCTGTCGGGGGGACAGGGACCGGCCAGGGACGGGCCGGGGACGGGCTGGGGAGCCAGGCCCGAGGCGCACGCAGGGTCCGGGCCCGCGCCCAGCCCCATGTCCCCCACGCCCCGGACTGGCCCCGCGGCGGGTCCCTGGGTGACAACCAGCAGGGAGCGTGTGTCTGCCCCGCGGGCAGGACGTCCCAGTGCCCGCGGCTGGGACAGAGCCCCCAGGCCGCGGCTGCTCTGCAGGTGACAGGGTGACAGCGTTCCGAGGCGGCACTGCCTGTCCCCAGTGAGCACAGGTGCCCCGGGGAGGGGGGTTCCCTGCCCCTCTGACACGGTCCAGGGCTCGGCTCACAGAACCCGGGCACGGGCAACTGGAATCTGCCCGAACCCACTGGGCGCAGTCCCGCGTGCAGTGGATGGGGACAAGGTGTGGGGTTTAAACATTTGAGAAGCTACCACCCTGTCACCATGTGGCCGTGGGCTCCCCCACCCACCCCACTCACCCCAGCCCAGAGCTCTCCGGCGTCCAACCATGCCGGCTCCTCTCCTGCTCAGCTCTGTCTCCCGAGACTCGAACATCCTGGCTCCAGCACCTCCGGCACCTTCCGCGTGTCCTGTGGGGTCAGCGGAACGTGGGCCTCCACCATGCTCCGCACAAATCCCCCATTTTCTCTGTCAGCACTTGAAGTTAGACAGTGACTTACCGTTCGTGAATTGCCCGTGGGGATATGTCAGGCCCCCACGCAGGCTTCGGGGGCGCTGCGAGAAAGGAGGCATGTGGAAAGAGACATGTCTGTCGTGCCTCAGTTTCTATCACGGTAACAGGCTCGTGGGGGAAAATCGCCATCAGGTACCGACAACACGACAGGGATCCAGGGCCGGCACGAAGGCCTGCAGAGACCCCCTCGATTTAACTCTCGGAGCATCAGAGGCACAGAGAAGCCAAGCGACGTCCCTGAGATCACACAGCTGGAGGGGTAACCCGGGCAGCGGGTCCTAACGCCCCCGTGTTCCAGTCCTAATCCCCGTGCCCCTGGCCTCTCACATGGTGGCAGCTCAGGGCGCGTCTGCGGCTCCCTTCTGTGAGCAAAGCTGTAGCCTCCGCGCTGTGAGCACAAGGACAAACGCGTGCAAGCCGTGTAGGGCTCACGCAGGCCGATGCTCGCTCGGTTCGGACGTTATTAGCAGAGTCAGCAGCGTCCTGGGAAGGTTTCACGGTTCAGCTAGTAGAAAAAGTGAAATGCGGTTTTTCTTTTGCACCTGGTGGTGTTCACCCTCTTCCTTTTCGCATGTGTTCGACGTGTCACTATTATGAATGAATGCGACGCGATGTCTGTGGGGATTTGCGATGCTTCGCTCCACTCACTGGACCTAGGGGGTTGGCTTGGCGGACCCGAACACTTTAGCTTGAAAAGTCCCCCCTCCCAGGCTGTGGTCTGGAAAGATTTTCCCCTTCCCTTTCCTTTCCTTTCCTTTCCTTTCCTTTCCTTTCCTTTCCTTTCCTTTCCTTTCCTTTCCTTTCCTTTCCTTTTCTTTCCTTTCCTTTCCTTTCCTCCTCCCTTCCTTTCTAAAAGGCTAAATGAATTTAGAGGAAGGTAAGATCCAAAGCAAGCTCTCTGAGCATGAGTGTGCAAGCGAAATGCGAGGTTAAGAATCTAGAATCTTGAAATGGTGGGCTTTTAGGATTCGATGTTCCTCCTTGGCTCAGCTTGACCTATGGGAAAGGGGGGAGATGGGTGGGGAGGAGAAGGGAGGGGAGAGAGAGACAGAGAGAGAGAGAGAGAGAGAGAGAGAGAGAGAGATATGCTGTGCGGAGCATGCGCAGTGTGCGCCCTCCCCTCCGCCTTCAGCCAGCACCTTCAGCACCAGGAGGTGACAGCTCCCTGGGGGCTTGTGCTTTGCATCCTGTGGCCCAAGTTCCTGGGAAAAGAAAGGGAAATAGAAAGTGACCCAGGAGGAGAGGGCTGGGACTGACCCCTGTGCCTGGGGCACGAGCAGGCCTGTGGGTACCGAGGACCCTCCAACGACAGACACGTGCCCCGCGGATGCCCCTGGGTTCCGGGCACCCTGGGTGCAGGGGCGTCTGGCTGAGCCTCACCTGCTCCCCTGCCCCAGGTGGGGAGAACCGAGGGGCATGAGCCGGCCTCGGCCGGGGTCCCCCGTGACGCCCTCCCAGCAGGGCCTGGGTCCCCTGCTGCAGGCGCGCGGCCCCATGCACACGGCCCCATCCCGCATGGCCTCCGGGCCTCGTTAAGGGGCCTCCCTCCCACTCTCAGAATCGGGCTTCTCAGGTCACGACGGGGCCTAGTGTCAAACAAGCTCTCTCACCTGAAGCCGTCACCAGGGGTGGCACGCACGCGGTCAGACGCGGCCGTGGTGCCGGAGGGGTCACACGTGCACCGGCCGCAGGGACCCGCTGTCCTGGCCTCTGTCACAAGAGCCTGGTCGTGCCCGCCCTCGACCCCCACACAGAACCGCGCAGTATCTTCCACTCAACGGCCGGGTCGTCCTACCAAGTGCTGCGTCTGCGGGGGGTAGCCCCGGCCGCGTGCGGCCGTCACGCGTGGTGGGTGGTTTGTCCCTGCACGTGGCATTCCGTGTGTCACTCACTACGCCTCGTGCCCCGGGCAGATACGGACATGTTCGTGGGGAAGGCGTGTTTGGTGGTGACAGATGTCAGCAGAGGCTTCCAGAGTGGCCGTTTCGAGCTCCCCCGCCCGGTGGCTGTGTGACTTCCGCGCGCGGCCTGGATGGGATGTCACGACGGACATCCCGACCTGTCCCCCCCGCTATCTTCACTGAGCTCCTTGCCCCCTCTCACCAGCCACCGCGTCGTCTCCTCCCATGAAAGGCCATTCAGGCCTTTGGCCCGTTTCGAAACCACCCGCCGGCAAAAAGCAGGTTCCCAGATCGAGCTGAGTTCGGGATTTCTTTCCAGATCTTTCTGTTCTCCTGTTATGCCAAGAACACAAGAGGATAAGCAAAGTGTTGTGCTCAGAGGCATCGATTTAGTTCTCTTTTCCCTCTGCGACGGGTAGACTTCGAATTTAAACTGCAGCCGAGTGTGTCATTCACTTCTACGTGTGTCCAACATCAGGGCTTCCCTCCCCCGTGGTAGGTTTAAGTATATTTTTTAATATGTAAAATGTTAACATGAATCCGAAAGTCAAAACCATGCAAAAAGGAGTAAGGGAAACCCAGAAAACTGTCGCTGCACCCCTCCCTCCCCCGTCCCTCTCGTGTACGACCCATTCCACGAATCTCCTCGATCTTTTTTTTTTTTTTTTTTTACAAAAACGGGTGCGAAACTGTTTTCTCCTTCCCTCCTCTCTCTCTCTCTCTCTCTCTCTCTCTCTCTCTCTCTCTCTTTCTCTCTCTCTCTCGTACCCCATGCTATATAAAGCTTCGTGCATGCTGCTCCTGTAACTTCCGCAGGAATGTGCCTGGAAATCACTGTGGCCGTCGACACAGCCCTCACTGCCCCCACGCGGCCCGGCGGTACCCGGTGCTTAAAGGCTGTGACGTCGGAACCGGCCTGCTTCTGCTGGGGCCGTTTTAGTGGTTTCCGGCGTTTTGCATCTGTGAGGGATGCCGGGTCCTCTACCTCCGCCCGCTTACTTTCGTGCGGTGGAGCCGAGCCTTCGGAGTACACTCCTAGACGTGAGGTCAAAGGGCGAGCATGTCGTTTGGTCACGCGGCGCCAAAGGGACATTTCCTTCGTTTTTCATTCGTCCGTGGGACGGCTTCTCCTTAGCTTTGTCCCGAGAGCGCGTTTCCAAACGCGATGAACTAAGAGGCGAGCAACCGCATTCCGACAGAGTTCCAACTCGCATCCGCATGGTTCTCCTGGGCAAATGGGACGTTTAAAAATGTTTGTGGACATTTTCTATTTTGGGAAACGTCTTCTCACGCCCTTTGCGCGATTTTCTGTCAGATAGCTCCTTCCTTGTCCGAAAATGTTAAGAATTCATACTTTTATATGTCATGGACGGCTGTTTTCCTACGGCATTTATTGCAAACGATGTGGTCCGCTTGCCATGTTGCATTTGGTTGGCTAATCTTTTTCTCGTCCTGCAAACTTAAGGACATTCCCGTCATCGAACGCGTCAGTGTTTTACGCATCTCAGTTTGGATACTTACCTGGAAGCCTCCCCCTCCGCCGTCGGTGCCTGCGCCATCTCCTGTTTGACGTTCACAGGTCCGACCCGTCTGGAGTACAAGGTCCGGATGCGATTTCGGTTTTTCCTAAATGGCTACACAGAACTCCCCACGTATTTATTCAAAACTTCGGGTTTTCCCCCCGATGTGAAACAGCAGCACCGTCGTATAGAAACGTCTATACGACCTGGATCCGTTTGTGAGCCCCCCTCAGGCCACCCCCGGCCACTGCCCCCGGCCGCCTCTGGGCCCCCGCCCCCCTGCTTTAGACTCACGTCCCACTTCAGCCCACGGAAACCTCGATCGTTTTCCCCCCACCAGAGGCGGGTGGCTCAACGGCGCCATCGTGCCACGTCCCATTCTTTCTCGCCCTCCGAGCCATGGCCTCCCGAGAGTAACCCTAGGGCCAGAGGCGAAGAGGGGAAACACGCACCGCGTTCGGAGCCCGCGCCGTGCGGTGTGCGGGTCCCACCTGAAGGCAGAGAGCGAAGTGCTGTGGCCGCGCCCTGGGTCCCGCTGTCGCTGTGCCTGGAGGGACAGGTGCGCGAGGCGTGAGCCCGCTCCGTGTCACGGGCTGTGGAACACGGCGTGGGAAGTTGGCCGGGGCCTGGGAGGGGACACGCCCGGAGCACCGGTGACAGGCGGTCTGGGAGGAGGTCTCGTGACTTTCCGTACGTCTACGGGAGGAAAATAGATACGCCCCGCGTGACGAGCACCGGGCGAGGCCCTCGGAACAGGTGGACTTCAGAGCTTAAGTGGACAGGACGACCCAGCAGCCTCTGTCCCCAGCCACCCCGCCCTTTGCCCAACAGGCTCGTGACCCAGTCACTGCGATGGCCAGAGGACCGTGGCCAGGCACCCCCCCAAGTGCGCATGGTGCCGACCGGTCCAGACGTGTCCGTGCTGTGAGACAGGGGCCGGGACCCATTTTTAAATATTTAAAAAGCCGTTTCCACCGAAGGAGCCAGGGCTTTCCTGAGTCCAATCCCATCGCGACGCGGGCTCCAGGGCGTCTGTCTCCCCCTCCCACTTCCCCCCCCATCCTGTCTCAAGTTGAGGACAGGGCACCCCGACGCGTCCATCTGCCGGGAGGAGCCCCTTCTACCACAGAAGCACGGGATGGGGCCGTAAGACGACACGGACTTACAGGTCATGTTTTCCATGAAGGAAACGAGAAACTTCCCTGGGGCGCTCTGGTCCACAGCAGACAGGCCGGAAGCCTCAGGACCTCCCGGCCGGGCTTCGGCGGGCCGTCTCCGCGCCATCCTGATTTGGAGAGCCGCCTCGCGGCCTTTTAACCCAGTTACGGGAGAAACCATTTAGGGTAACCTGAGCCAAAGCCCTAGATAAACGCGCGGATGCCCAAGGTCACGGGACACCGATGGCTGCCTTATGGGAATATTCTTTCTATTTATGGCGACGGCAAGAGAGCCGCGTTTAATGGCCGCGATCCTAAAAGCGGGCGCTGTGCTTTACGGTGATTCCTCAGGGTTGTCGCCGCTGGCCGAGGTGATTCTGATGCGCGCGTTCGAAATAACAGACCCTGAAATGCCAAAACCCGAAGGCAGAGAGCGGAGAACGGGAGCCTTCCCTCGGACCCAGCAGCGTGTCCGCGGGCCCACCCCGCGGGGCTCCGCGGCTTTTCCGCACCGCAGCCGGGAACTTGCTGGGAAAGTCGCTGCAGGGACGTCGCCTGCCGTGGGACCGAGACGCCTGGGGCACGCGTCAGTGTGTGTGTCCGCTCGGACCCGACTCGTGGCACACGGGGCTGGTGTTGGGGGGCCCGGCGCCGACGCAGCTGGAGGTCGGCCGTGACCCACGTCTGGGTTTCTGGGCGGGTCACAGGGAGCGTGCCTTCCACGCACGTTCCGGGGTCGCTCCGCCGACAGTGGGCGGAGGGTCCAGGGCAGGGCCTCCTGGGCCCCCCGGCCCGCACCCAGCACCCACCTGGGGACTCTTGTGGGCTGGGGAGCCCCAAAAGCAGACCCTCGGCCAGGGAAGGCTGTGGCTTTGCCCTCACGCGCGCCCAGTGGGACGCTCCCGGGGTGACCCGCCCAGGGGGAGCTTTCCTCCCCACCCGGTGCCATCCCGGGGGTCCCTGGGGTCATGTCCCGGAACCGAGCCCGCCCAAACGCGGCTTATTCTTCTCGAGAATGACACGCGTCCATGAGGCTGTTCGTTTTTATTTTTTATTGGACATTTATTCTTCCACAGACAGTTCCAATACAAAAGCTAACAGCGGGAAGGACGAGGCAAGGAGACGGAACGGGACTCGGTCACAACGTGTCACCACTGAAGCACGACACACGGGCGGCAGCGAGAGGCGGTTGGCGCCACACGGGCGGCGGAGGGTGGACGCGCGGGCCGGGGGCCGGGACTGTCGGCGCACCTCGTTTTCTCATCCTTTTCTCGTGGTCGTCGTTCAGTTGGAGGGGACAGTCGGGGGACAGAGAGACGTTTGCTTTCTCTCCAAAATAAACAACAGAAAAGGGATTTTTAAGCCGTAACGTCCTCCCTGGGGGCTCGTTCACCTGTCCCTCTAGCGACCCGCAGGTCCCGTCGTCATATCCGCCTGCGGACACCTCGGCCTGTTCTAGTTCTAAGGGGAAGGACACACTCAGGGCCGTCTAACGTCTGGACGGTGAGGATCGCCAAGGCAGCTCGTCCCGAACGCAGACGCCCGCTGCCCTGTGGAGTGAAAAATGTGCCCTTTTTGGTCTTTGTCTCTCGTGAGAGTCGGTCAAGTCATCGTCAGGATGCGTTTCCTAAAATATGTATTTATCTACTGGGGGGGTTTCGTAGGAAAGGACATTTGAAGTGTAGAAAAACGTTGCCAGGCAGTGCCTGGTACGAGGAAAAATAGACTCATCTGGTTTGTAAACGGTCGGTGGGAGGGGAGAAGCGTCTGGGGTTAGAGCCCTTGTTTCTACCATCGGACAGCGCCCCGGGATGTCTGCGCGACACCCGACGTCGAATGGAGGGACATCAAGGCAATGTTGCTCGCACGGGTTTTTAAACATGCAAACGTTTCCCGAGGGGGCGAGCGCAGGTGCGGGGGGCCCCCCCGTGCCCAGCCAGTCGGGGCGCCATCGCGCGGCACGGGGGGCGTCTCGCGGCGCGGGGTGGCAGTCACTGAGCGGGGGAGATGCCCTTGATCTCCGGCTCCCGGTTCAGATACGTGGCCCAGTAGACCAAGTTGAAGGTGCCGAACAGGACCGGGAACACGATCCGGGACATCTTGTCGATCTTGCTGACGCTGTTGTAGGTCTTATCGCTGTCGGGGGCCCTGTCCTCGGGAGCGTTTTCCGGGGCCGGGTCAGCATCGGCGGCCGCGGCGTCGGCGGCCGCGGCCTCGGCCCCAGCCGGGGCCTGCTCCTGGGGGCTGTTGGGGGGGTGGGTCATCCTTCCGGTCGTGTAAGTATTCGTCGGGGAACTGAGCGTGGGGTCGCGCTCCTTTTTCTGCAAAACACAATGGGGACGTGAGGGCGCGGCCACAGGGGACTCAGCTCCCAGCGACACGGGGAGGTGCTGGGGGTGCCCCTCTGTCCAGGGTCCCCCCGAGCCCCCAGGGGCTGTGCTCTGCCTTCGCGTCTCCCTGTCTGTCTGTCTGCGGGGTGGCATGGCTGCCACCTGTCACGTGCTCCCTGCATGTCGTGGTCCCATCCCCGCTGCCCCGACGCGCTCGGCTGGCTGGGCCGTGCAACCCCCCCCTTCAGTCGCCTTCGATTTCGGCCCCGGCCCCTAGGTACCCAATGGTCGATCCCTTTCCGGAGCAACGCGCTTTCCCCGCCATTGCCCCCGGGCGCCCGGCAGGCGGGCCACGTGGCTGCTCGGCGGGCTGTGCGCCCTGCACTCCTGGGCGACCCGCGGCCACCTTGAGCAGGCGCGGGCAGGGGAATGGACAGCCCGCTTGGCGCCGCGGCCAGCGGCCCGGGACAGGCGGGGGGGCCGTGGCCACCACCGACCTCCGGCTTCGGGGGGCGCGGGCCGGTCGGGAGCGAGACGTGTGAGCGCCTCGTGTGTGGTGTCACACGGTGTCACGCAGCGTCGCGTAGCATCGCGCGGTGGCCGGGTGGGCGGGAGCGCGAGGGGGCGAGGCCTACCTTGTTCTTGGCGGCCTCTGAGGCCTTCTTGCCGTCCCAGGCCCAGCCGCGCTTGGTGAAGTAGTTGACGGTGGCGAACTCAATGAGGGCGGAGAACACAAAGGCGTAGCAGACGGCGATGAACCAGTCCATGGCCGTGGCGTAGGCCACCTTGGGCAGGGAGTTGCGGGCGCTGATGCTGAGGGTGGTCATGGTCAGCACCGTGGTCACGCCTGGCGGCCGGGCGGGGGACAGCGGAGGCGGGTCAGCGACGGGCGCCCGAGCCCCACAAGCCCCGCCCCCCAGTGTGCCGGGCAGGGACAGGGCAGGCGCCGCCGCAGCCAGAGCCCCCACCCCCGCCCACCCCCGCGTCTGCAGCGCTCGGAGCTCGGCCGACTCGGCCGTCTGCGGTCGCCCACTTCCCCCCACTCGTGAGTTCGGGAGGCGGTGCCCAGTGGCGTCCGTGCCCGGCTGCCACCTCCCACCCCCCCGGATGGGGCGGCGACAGCCTGGGGGCCGGCGGCGGGCTCCGCCGAGGTCTGCCCTGTGTGCTACAGGTCTGGGCTCGAGGCGCGGCGGCGCCACGGACCGGCTCGCCCTCTGGACTGCGTCCCCTCCCTCCAGGCGACCGTGCGGGGGGCCGTGACCGTCGGCCTTGGCCTCGGGGACACCCGCAGTGACGGTGCAGCGAGCCACCCCCTTGGAGGGTGACGCTGGCCGAGGACACTGGTCCGGTGGGAAACGAGCCGCCCGGGAGCCCGAGCGCCGTCTGGGGTCTGGGCCGTGATCTGCGTGGGGGTCGCTGTCCGCGTTTTGGAGGTGAGAAACCGAACGATTTAACACGTGGGGGAGGCCGTGTGGGGGAGGCCGCGGGGAGACGGGCCCGGAGGCCGCTTAGTGCCACGGCGGTCGGCACCTGACGCTGCCCGTGCCGGGCGGGGCGTCCCGTGTGCAGCCTGGAGCAGGCCTCGCGCGTCTTCCTGGGTCCTGAACCTCCCCACGCGACTGAGAATTCCCCGGAGGGAACAAACCGTCACGGGCAGCACCGACCACCCAAGCCCCCCCCCAAGGGCTGGAGGCACCGCGCCTCCTGCCAGTGCCCCGGGGGCGAGCGAGGGGAGGCAGGTCCCGGTGAGGAGGGGGTGACGGGAGGGGCCGAGGCGGGAGCCCCTGGGCAGGCGGGCAGGCGGGGCCCCCAAATGGCCCTGAGCGTCCACGCTGGGACGAGCGAAAACGGTAACGGGAAAAGCCTGTAAAGACGAGTGAAACGGAGGTCAGCGGCGCGGACGGCGATCCGGGTGCTTGAGGTACGTGTGCGCCTGTGCACGCGCCACCGCACGCACGTGTGCGTCACCTGTGCACGTGTGTCCTGTGTGGACGCGCACACGTGTGTGCACACGCCCCGTGTACGGGCGTGCGTCGTGCGTGAACACACAGAACATCTGCGCACGGACGCACTTAGCACGCGCGTGTACGTGTCCTCTGTGCACGCGCACCACGTGTGCAAACACGCAGTTAGCCCAGGTGCGTGCGCCGCATGCGAGCGAGCGCACACAGCCCATGTGTGCAGTGCCACGTGCACATGCGTGTAGCCTGTGTGTGAACCCGTGTGTGACCCTGCACCCGACACGCAGAATCCATCGCTCACGTGACACTCCGGTCGCCCCTGGGGGGGGAATGGCGAGTGACGCGCCTTTCTCAGAAAGCGGAGTGGGGCTTGGCGGGCCGCCCGCTAGCAGGTTAAACCTCAGAAAGGCTTTTGGGAACCGAAGCGGTGACCCCTGACCCTCGCCACCGGCGCCCCCCGCCCCGGCCGGTCCACACCTCCAGGGGCAGGTCCGCCCCAGGGCCCTCCACGGCCGGAGTCGGTCGCAGGCCGGGGGACACTCACCGAACACGGTCCTGGCGGGGACCGACTCCCGGTTCAGCCAGAAGGACACCTGGGACAGGATGACCGTCATGATGCAGGGCAGGTAGGTCTGGATGACGAAGTAGCCGATCTTCCTCTTCAGGTGGAAGTGGGCCGTCATGACGGTGTACTCGCCTGCGGGGCGACCACAGCCGCTCAGCGTCGCGCGTCCCGGCCCGGCCAGCCCCCTGCCCCCAGACATGGGTTTACCGGGCGGGTAGGGGCGGGGGGCGCAGGGGTGTCTGGGTGGGCAGAGTCCCGGGTCCTCCGGCCTCTGAGGAGCTGTGGCTGGCGGACGGACGCACCTCCCGGGGCAGATCAGCTTTGCGTCCCCTAATCCCGGGCGCAATCTGTGCCTCCGCCCCCGCCCGCGTGCTGCCGCCGCCACCGGGATTTCAGGGTTTAGCCTCTCTGGACAGAGCTCGGGGACGTCACGGCCCCGGGTGGGTGCAGGACTCGCGCCCCGTGTCGCGGCCAGGGCGGGCTCCGAGAGGCAGGGGTGCCATCGTCCCCCCCGACCCGTGCTCGCCCGGCACGGCGCGGCCATGCCCCGCTGCCTGCTGTGGGTGTGCCTGGCCGTGTGGGAGGCCCGCGGGGACTTCCCGCTCATCGCCGACAACGACGCCACCCTGACGGTGAACTGGTAAGGGGCGCGGGGTGCTGCCGGCGGTGGGGCGGGCGACGGGCTGTTCGTTGGGGTCTCCAATGTGGGTCCCTCGGGGGACGGGAGGGGCTCGGAGAGGGGGCAGCTGAACTGGGCCGAGGCGAGGACGTCCGCGGCTACATCGTAAGGTGTGGCCAGGGGGCCTGGCCGACCCGCGGACACGGGGGACCGGGCCGGGGCTGCCAACGCGGGGGGGTGGGGTCTGCGACTGGGGACGGCCGAGACTGACCGCGGCTCCGAGGCGCGTGCTGGCGCGCCGAGGCCCGGGGCTCAGCAAGGCCACCTGAGGGTGTGTCCCTGGGGCCCCTCCTCAGCGCACGCGGACATGGACGATGCCCGAGGCAAACCCCGTCCCCTTCGGAGGAGGGGCCCGCGGGCCCCAGCAGTGCCTGGCGGGCGGCGGGCTGTGGCGGTCCACGGCAGTCCACACTCCCCCCCCACGGCCCCAGGCAGGGGAGGGCGGGGGACAGGGGCCAGCAGAAAGGCCGGGGACGCTGGGGTGACCGTGGCGGCCCATGCGCCTCCCGTGACTCCGGAGAGGAGGGGACCGCCCGGGTTCTCTGCCGTGGGGCCGAAACCTCTCCCGCTTGGGACGCGTTTCTGCGGTGGCCGCTCCTCTCGCTGGGTTGGACATTGGAACGCAGGGGTGTGGGGGGGCGAGGCCGGCCCTAGACCACAGACCGGGACGGACGGCGCTCGTGACGTCCTCGCGGGTTGGGGACACCGCACCGCACTGCGCCCCCGCCGGCCGGCTTCTGCCCGGCGCCCTCCACGCGCTCCCACGGCACCGGCCCTGGCCCCTGGTGCTGCACGTAGCACGGTGACCCCAGGAGAGGCCGCCGCCCTGCCCTCCCGGCCCTGCCGGGCTCCGGCCGTGCCTGGTGCTGACCAAGAGGGGGCCGAGCAGGCCTCCCGGGGGTGTCCCAGGGGGTGTCCCGGGGGGTGCCCCGGGGGTCAGAACTCGCTCTGCCCTGTGACGCTTTCTGCCCGGCCGCGTGGAGACGCCCCAGGGCCCGGAAGTCCCTGCCCTGGGCACACGGAGCCGGGGGACCGTGGCCCGGAGGCGTCGGGGACATGGCCTACAGGCTGAGGGAAGGAAGGCACCTCGCCCATTCGCACGCCCACCTGCCCACACGCGTGGGTGCGACAGCGCACACCCCTCCTTCAGAGGCCCCGGCCATTTCCGTGCCCCCCGAAGCCCACCCGGGGAAATCTGAGGACGCGTGGGGGGTCCTGGCACCCGGCCCCCAGCCCCCGGGGGCGTGCGGCCCGCTCACCGGTGCTGGTGCTGACGTTCTCCGAGCCCACCGTCTGCCCCATCAGGTGGTACTGGTTCAGCCTGGAGCCGTCCTCGGCCACCACCACCGACTTGGCGGTGCCGTTGGTCCAGACGTAGACGACTTCGGAGTTGGGGTACGCGTCTGCGAGGGCGACAGAGGGTGGCGTGAACACGGTGCCGTCCGCAGCCTGCACGACCCGAGGTGTCGTCACAAACGCTGCGGGAGGGCGACGGCTGCGACGCAAAGCGGGTGACGCGGGTGATGCGGGCGCCGGGTGGGCCGGGAGCAGGCCCCGGTCAGCCCCTCCCACCCCTGAGGCCCCGCAACCCTGGCATCTCCTCTCTGGGGCCCTGAGCCCACAACCCCGGCCTCAGCGTCCCCGCCGGGTCGATGGCGTGGCGACCGCCGCTCTCAGGGCCCCGGCTGCTGTGACGCAGTGGCACGGGGACGGGACGTACGCTGCAGCCGGCGGCCCTGCCCGCACCCGCCACCGCGAGGGGCCCACTCGGCGACGGCCCCGTGTCCTGCCGTCCCACGTGGTCCTGCGGGGACGTGGCGTGTTGGGCCTGGCTGGTGGCCCCCGTGTCACGCCGTTAGCGTTACTGCCTGTGGACATCACGCGCCCGGCACCACACAGATGGGCTTAGGGCCCGGGCCTCAGAGCCTACGGATGATCCCGTATTATCCCGACCGGCTGACATCCTGGGCCCGGCCCGGTGAGGCCCAGAGCAGGGCAGGCGGCGCCTCTGGAGCTGAGTCGCCGGGTGCGGCCGTGTCATCTCACCTCCCCTGGCTTTAGGGGGACGCGGCGGCCACAAGGGGATGGGTGATAAACACCTTATGAACCGCCCGGCGCGCGAGGGCTCGTCGGGGCTGCGGCAGGACAGGAACCAGGCCAGGTGGATGGGGACCGGGCAGGAAGCAGCCTGGGGCCCAGTGGGGCAGAGCTGGGTGGGACAAGGCCGGAAGCGGCCCGAGCCTAGGAGGCCCGACTCGGGGGCCGCATGCTGTCGGCGTGTGGGATCGGCCTGGCCTGGGGCGGGGTGGCGGGGGGAAGCAGGTGGCCGTGTGGCCGCACAGGCACCGGACGGGGGAGCCTGAGGAAACGGGGCCTCGGGGCCATTTGAGGGCCTCGGGCTTCTGCTCCGAGCCAGCGAGACGACCCTGGGGCTCTGCGTACGGGTGACACGTCCTGACAGGCCCTAAACTGGCCGCTCGGACCGAGATGCGGGAACAGAGGGGGGTGGGAAAGGCGGAAGCAGGGGGGGTGCTTGGTGCAGCAGGGGGCAGGGTGGGGACATTCACGACTCCGGAAGGACCTGGCATCCGGGGAGAAGGCAGCGGCTCAGAGCCACGGCCCGCCGGGCTTCACCCGCGGCTCCGTCGGGAGCGCACAGAAAGGCCCCGGTGGGATGCGACTTCTCGGGCCACCCACAGGACGGGGGCACCGGGAGGGGGTGCCGGCGGGGAGGGGAGGGCAGAGGTGACTTCCGGGCTGTGAGCTGGACGAGGCGAGGAGGGAGCAGCCTGGCAGCGAGGCCCAGGTGTGGCCGGAACCGTCTGGAACCCGTGAATGACAAACTGCTGTCCCCAAGGCCCCCAACAGCGTGTCCCGCAGTCGTAGCCGGAGCCATGAGGGCCGGTCCAGGCTCGATGTGGGCTCAGTCCGTGGGGGCCCCTCAGGGGCTCCGCGCCCGACCACTGGCAGCCCCGCCCCCGAGCAGAGGCCACGCGGGGGCCCGCGGGGGCAGGGGTCGTACTGCGAGGATTCGTGGCGTGATTCTGGCATTTCCCGGTGGTGCGGGCGGTGCCGAGTGCTGTCCTTGTCCCCGTCAATGCAATGTGGCGCCTGTCGGTCTGCGTTCCTGGGGACGTGGGAGTGTGCGCCTCACCCAGCAGCCCTGGGCTCTCCCGGCGGGTGAAACTGCGTCGCTGGGCTCCGCCACCTCCTCCTCCTCGCCCAGGAGCAGCGGGGCGGCCCGGCCGCCATGGGGGAGGGTCACAGACAGGTCGCGCTTCTGCCCCGATGCCCATGGAGCCACACGCAAGGTGGGCTCGCGGCCGAGTGGCTGAGGCGGGGACAACCAGGCCACGGAGAGGGACCAAATGCGCAGGGGAGGCTGGAGGACATCACCCGCCCAGCCTAGAGGCCCGGCCCTCGTGGGGAGGACCAGGGCAAGCGGCCGGGGGGTCGAGGACGCCCTCCGGGGCCCCCACGAACATACGGGCTGGTCGGCCTTCACACCCGCCGTCGCCTCCAGTCACGTCCAATCTCCTCGTGGAAAACAGGATTTCCCGTCACCCGGCCTTAGCATTGTGGCGCCACGTCCGACCCGTGCCCCCTGCGATCCGTGCAGCCACCCGCCCCGTCCCCGCTGCAGAGCAGCCGCTCGCACCGCCACCAGCTGCCGCCCTTGTTCCCGCCGTGCCTCCCTCCGGCCTCAGCTCGCAGCGTCGCCGCCGTCTGTGACGTCCCAGGGCTCCCAGCGGCACGAGGGCCCTCGGCCCGGTGACCTACGCACCCGCCGACTTCCGGGGGGCACAGCGCCCTCCGTGCGTCTGCGTCCTCTCTGCGCCCCACGAGGTGCACGACACGCCCAGCCTGTCTGCCGAACAGCCATCGAGGGTGACTGACTGTGACACCCACACGTGACACTAACTAACACGCCACACGCGACACAGCGGACACCCTCCGGCGTGTCCGTGACCCGCACAGACGTACTGCGCGGGCGCCCCGAGCTCCGTGCCCGGGCCCCCCGCACCCCGCAGGGTGTGACCCGGGGTGGCAGGGCGTCACAGCTGACACGTGGGGACACGTGTGTAACCTACGACGCGGCATCGGTCCCGACTGCCCGCAAGTCCACGTCGCGAGGCCGCGGCAATGTCTGCCTCAGGCCGCGCGTTCCCGAACCCAGACGTTGCCTCGTGACTGAGCCAACATGTGGCCCCGCAAATGAAATGAACATGAAGCAGCGACATTTTAGCTTCTGGACAGGCGTGGTCTGTCTTCCCCAGCGCACGCCGTGGCGCTGTCCTTCAGGAGCTTCCTATGGACGAGGACAGGATAGGCGAGGGGGTGGAGAGCGATCACGGAAAGGCCTGGTAATCCAGTCTCGCAGCGGAGAAGCCGGCACATGTGGCTCGTTAGCATAATGATGCTCATTTGCATTCCTAATAGCAGGGAGCTGGTGGATCGGGTAATTCGAAGCTCATTATGCGTTCACATTTAGCCTCTGCGCGCTCCGACGCCCGCCCGGCGTAGCTGAACTGCTTGGCCAGGAAGCTATTTTTAGAAAATCCCCCCCAAAAAAGGCAAGGAAGAGAAACGCTTAATTGAATATCGTTTCTCCTCTAAGAATCGTTATGGCGGAGCGGACACCACGGACGGGCAGGAAGGTGAGGCCTGTGTGTGTCCCCAGGTCCGGCCCGCCGTGCACAGACGTGACCCGCGAAGGAAATCCGGCCCCGTGTGGCACACCGGTCGGGTTTGACCGACTGTGCGGGCGACGCGGCCCCCTCGGGCGCGTATTTTAGCTCTGATCGGGATCAAGGACTGAACCGTAGCTGCTGGGCTGTTGCCCCTGAGGCAGTCACAGGGAGGGCCGGAGGGTCCCAGGTTTCCTTTCCTGCTGCCTGCCCGGCAGCCGTGGCCGGCGACTCCGAATGACCTTGACCCGAACTGGTTCACCCACCGCGGAAACAGCGACACGCCCGCCTTCCGTGTTGTCTTCGGTCAAATCCAGAGCTCAGTGGCCATGCGCCGAGTGAGGCGCGGTGTTCAGGTGCCCGGCTCACTGGGGACAGGAAGGATTCGTTTTCCCGCGGGGACCTGAACCCCTGATTCCCAAACGAGACGCCTCAGGGGCTTCTGAAGCTTTTGCCCCGAAGCGCAGACCGGCACAGCCATCCCCTGGGCCGCGCGCGGCCTAAGTCCCTCCTGGCCAACGTCGTTTCTCATGATCCCGCCTTCCCCAAGTGCACGTGTTTTCCCTCTCCGCGGCCTCTGAAGGTTGTGTTTGGGAAAAAAGATGCATTGCTTGCGTCCGACCCTACTCTGGGCCTGTCCCACGAACGTATTTATGTCTCGTGATTCCAGACGCGTCCTTGGAACGAGAGCTGTGACGCAAGAGGAAGCCCCTGGAGAGGGCCCCTGCGGGTGGGGTGGGGGTGGGTGGCCGTCACCGGGTGACGCCGCGAACTCTGGACACCACCCGAGAAAGAGCTCCCAGAACGCGCTGGGGCATGAGCAGATTCAGGAGGAGACTCGGGGGGCCGGAAGGAGGGGAGAGTCACTGTGAAAGCCGACTCGGAGCCGAGAGGCGGCCGGCGCTCAGACAGGCCCTGCGGCCGTCCAGGCTCGAAGCACGGACAGGAAGCTTCCGGAGCTCGAAGCCACACAGCGGGAGAGGGAGGTGCAACCCCCTGGGGCGGAAAAGCCACAGAGAAAGGGGCCTCGAGTCTGACGGGGCCGGACATGCTGTGCCAACTGCGCCCGGTGTCTGACTCGCCCCGGATCACGCACGCGGGGCCATCAGCCCCACCGGCCCGACGCGGGCCAGGGAGCCCCCGGCCGCTCCGGCTCCCGCCTGCCGCAGAGGGACAGAGGCTCGGGTTTCTCTTCAGTCGAGTTAACTGACCAAAACCAAACAAAAGTAAAATAAAAAATAAATAAAATAAAATAAATAAAATAAAATAAAATAAAATAAAATAAAATAAAATAAAATAAAATAAAATAAAATAAAATAAAATAAAATAAAATAAATAAAATAAATAAAATAAAATAAAATAATTAAAAACCACTACGTGGTTCCAACGCCCTAATTTAACAGAAGCCATGGTCTTGGCAATGTAAAACCGAAATAGCCAGGAAAGAATTCAAAATTATTAAATGTAAAAGAAACAGGAAAAAATGTCCCCTGCCCAACAGAAAACACAATTGATACAAAAATGACGCCCAAAGGAGTCAGGTCCTGGTTTCAGCCTACGAGGGCTGAAGAGCAGCTACGACGGCCACGAGAAAGGGCGTAAAGGAACAAAATGCATTGATTTGTAATAAAAAAGTTGTAAAAAAAAACCAAAACTAAGAGTAAGTCTGAGCTGAGACACCGAAACCGAAAGATCCGAGCAGCATTTCGGAAACTGGCAGACGGAGGCCCGAGAGGAAAGACGGGACGAGAGCAACAGGGGCTGGACGTGACAGAGGAGCCGGGACCTCAGACAGGAGCAGTGGCAGGTCCCGCGGGCGGCCAGGCTGACCCGCGCCGGGGCAGAGCCAGGCTCCTGCCGGGTCCGGGCCGGATGCAGGTTTAGCTCGGTTCCTGGGAAAAGCCCGGTCACGTGTGCGTAGGTGACGAAACGAGGACCCCTGCATTCACGTGGGGCGCAGACGACCCCGGAAAGCTAAAACGACCCCGGAATCCGCTTTCCCTATTTTAATCCTCGTGTCGCCCCAGACCGTGTGACCGGCAGGTACCGGCTAAGGGGCAGACGGCTGAAGGCAGCTCGGGTCAGGGAAACCAGAGGTGGACGCGACGGCGCTGCCGTCCTTACGGAACGTTCTGGAAGAAGCAAATGAACACGGCCGTGCTTCCGGGGGCATAAAAGTGATTGCCGGGGTCCCGGAAACCGGGTGGTAAGGGCCGGTCCCCTGCCAGAGGCGACGTGCCATGTGAGGGGTGCAAACGAGGAGCCGATGCCCGGCGAGTGTCGGGGGGACACCTGCCCGGGAGCTCGTGCTATGGGGAGGCTCCCGGGGATCTGGACGGGGGACCGTCCGGCGTGGATGAAGGCGTGCGCGCCCCACGTCACTCTCCAACCTTCTCGAGCAGACGGCGGCAACCCACGGGGGCCCATGTACACCCAGACCTGGACGCCCCTGCGCGGTGGTGGCAACGACCCGCGGGTGCGGCTCTGACTCGCGGGAGCGACTTACAGCTGCCGAACTTCAGGGGGCACGCGTGGGCGTCCATGGGGAAGTCCTCCAGCTGCATGGGGCACTCGGCGGAGATGGTCAGGCTGTGGGGGAGAGACAGAGACCGTTAGGTGACACGCGGACCCCGCTTACTTCCTGGGCGGCCGCGACGTCCCAGAAGGCCACCGGACGTGCTTCCCTCGGTGCTTTAGTCGCCGTCCGCCACGGGATTGTCCAGACCGCCCCAGCCGGCGGCACACGCCGGCGCCGTCGGCGAGTGTCGCGTAGAAATGAAGCTTCGACGAGCCCCTCCCCGCACCCGGGCACGTCGTCCGTGCACACGGCGCCGCCTGCGAAGCGACCCGAGTCGCCCTCACAGGTAGTTTACCAAATCACTCGTAATTTAGAACGTTTTTTATTTTAAATCACCATTATTCAAGGATTGTGAGGGAGTGACATCACCAAAAGGTAGGAGACCCCGACTTCTGTTCCCGACGGAGAGCAGTAATTAGCTCCAGAGTCCGCTGCAGAAGCCTCAGCGACGCAGCAGGACGAAAGCCTGCGGATCACGCACGTTGGGGTCGGGGAGACACCGGCCCGTCCGCCCCCCGCGGTGGCACTGCTCATGCCGGGAGGGAGCGTGGCGGCCGGGAACAGCTCCCCTCAGCAGGAAAGGGAGAGCTTCGGTCACAGCCCACCAAGGCCGGCGAAGCTGAGTCGTACGGCGACAGCCGGGAGCACGGAGGGGACGCAGGGACCGCCGGGCGCAGCCGCACAGCATGGGGGACAGTGGGTGACGGTGACCTGCTCCGTGGACAAAACCCGCAGCCAGTGCCGCCGAAGGAACCGGAGGCCAGCGCGCCCTCTGAGGAAGCCCTGCAGACGCGTCCGGCTTCGGGCCCACGGGGACTTCACTGACACCAGCCTCCGGAGTCCCTCTTTGTCCCCGTGCCCCACCAGGGCCCAGAGCCCACAGCGGCCGCCAGCCCGGGCCTCTGTGCAGCACAGATGTGAGCCTTGGACCCACGGGTGCAGCTTTGCACGCGCGCACTCAAGGTGGCCCTGGCAGCTGTGCCCCAGCCCGACCTACCGCTGTCTCCACGGCCGGCACCGTGTCGTGACCCACAGGGCGTGCAGGCATCCGGGCCCCTGCAGCCCTCCTGCTCGTCCCGGCCCAACTGCTCCGTGCGTGCCCTGCTCGGGCACCTGCACAGCGCCGGCTGCCCAGGAGTGATTCCTTCCCTGTCGTAATGACGTGACGTCAATGTCAATGGTTGAACGTTCACCCCAACGACACAGTGACTGAAAAACAAGACCCGGCCACTTGTGGCCTGAACGAGACACGTGCTGACTTTAAGGACAGACAAAGGCTCAGAAGGGAAGGCCTGAGCAAGGCCTTCCGAGCAAATGGAGACCAAGAGATGAGGACAGCTATGCTTACGTCAGACGGAAGGGATTTTGAACCAGACACGATGACAGGAGACAAAGGTCGTTATCACGTCATAATGAAAGAATCGATTTTCAAAAAGCCGTGACAATCCTAAGTGTGTATGCGTCCAATATCAGACCTAAACACATTAAGCAAATACCAGCAGGTCGAAGGGAGGACGAGATAATACAGTAAGAAGAGGGGACGTCAATGACCCGCTTTCAACTACGAGTAGATCCTCCAGATAGAAAACGAACAAGGGAAGGGGGGACGTAGCACACAAACAGCCCTGACGAGGTGCACAAAACACCCCACCCTAGAGTGGCAGAACACGTACCCTCTCCAGGATAGGTCATACAGGACACAAAAGTCTTAGCGAGCGTAAGGAGAGCTGCGATCCCACCGTCTTTTCTGACCCCCGTGGTACGGAGCTGTCCGTCGAGAAAGAGGAAGGGAGCTGGAAAACCCACAAATACGCAGAAACGACACAGCACACGCTTGAGCAACAAATGGTTCACAGAAATCATCAAGAGGGAAAGCAAAAATATGTCGAAACCAGTGAAGATGCAAGCACAACATTCGTAAAAGTACGCGACGCTGCGAACGCAGCCAGAAGAGGAGAGTGTCGATCGACACCCAGAGTGAAGGGAGAGGAATCTCAAGGAAACGCCCTAATACTACAGTTCAAGGAATTATAAAAAGAGGAAAAACCTAAATCCACTGCCCTTAGCAGAAGAGTGAAATGACAAAGAGCAGCAAAGAAAATTTGCAAAGAGAGAGACCAGAAACACAATAGATGGGATCAATGAAACGAAGCTGCATTTTGGGAAAGATAAAAAAAAAAAAAGGGAAACCTTCCACGAGAGTGGAAAAGAGAGGAGAGGGAGAAAAGCCTCAAATAAGGAAAACCAGAAATTAAAGAGGAGACGTCGCGACTGATGTGACCAGAGAGACTGGATCGCGAGAGACCACCCCCCATCTGCCGGCAAACTGGGTGACCTCGAAGAAATGGACAAATTCCATGAAACGCACACGCCGCGGAGCCGGAATCCGGACGAAACCGAAAACCTAAACAGATGAATGGTGAGTAAGGAGGTGGAGCTGCTGACCGCAACCTCCCAGTTCCAAACAGACGCTCAGACACAGACAGCAGATGGTGGTTACGGGGGGAAGGGCGGGGGTGGGTGCTGAAGGGGATAAAGAGGGTCGAATCGAGGGCGGCAGATGGAAACCAGACTGGGGGCAGCGAGCACGTGACTGAGGACGCAGATGCCGCGTGGGATTTCGCCTGAAATTGCTATAGGGCACTGGCCGTGCGACCCGGATACAGTTGGGAGTAATCATAAACCCCCAGCAGGGAAAAGCCTAGGGTTCGCCAGTAAAACGCACCCACCTGAAAAGAAGGGACACCGATTCGCAAATGCTTCCAAAAAATGGGAGACGAGGCTCGCGGACCTGTTACGAGGCCAGCAGCCGATGAGAACGCTGCACGGATATAAACCACAGACCAACGTCCCTGATACATTTAGATACGAGAGCTGATAACAGTGTTAGAAATCCAAATTCGACAGCGTATTACAAGAATCACGCTCCACGATCAAGTGGGATCGGGCCCAGGATGACAGAGTCATTCATCACCACGGATCAGTAACACGACGCACCACGTACGTGGAGTAAAAGGCAAAAACCACACGGCCGTACCGATGCGGGAGATGCATCGTCCTTTCGCGATAAGAATAACGCCCTTTCATGAAAAAGAGCGACATCCTTTTAAGATAAAAACGCCTGACAAATTGGGTATAAAAGGAACACCTCTCAACGCAATGACGACGATACACGGAGGGACCAGAGTCGACATCGTGACCGAGGGCGAAAGGTCGAGGCTTCTGCTGTACGGGGAGGAGCAGACGAGACTGGGATGGCGTAGCCAGAGCAATCAGGCAAGGGGGAAAGGCATCAGGAAGAAAGACCTTGCAGATGACGTGACTGTGTATATATATGAGAGAGAGGGAGAGAGGGAGAAAGAGAGAGAGAGAGAGAGAGGGGGGGGGGGAGAGAGCGAGAGAGAGAAAATCCTAAAGACAGCACCAGCACCTGTCAGAACTAATCAGCCAATTCAGGAAAGCTGCGGGACACGGACACACGGGAGCCAGGCGCACTGCGATGCACTAAAAACAGAATATCCGACCAAGAAAGAGCACGACATCGCTTACGAGAGCACCCAAAACGATGACACAACCCTAAGCTTTGTCTGGAACCGCAAAAGACCCCGAGGAGCCAAAGACATCGCCTTAGGGAAGCACAAAGCTGGCGCGTCGCATCCCCCGGCAGCAAACACGCCAGGACGCTGCGGTAGCCCAAGCGGCCCGGCGCTGACTTGACGCGGCCGGTTAATGTGGACGGAGGCGCCGAGGACTCCCCTCAGGAAAACCACGGCCTCCCCCACATGCACGGTGCTGGGAAGCCTGTCAAATCGCACGGGGAGAATGGAATTGGCTTGTACCGCGCACAAAACTTAGCTCGAAGTAGATCACAGACTTAAACAGAGGCCTGAGCGTTAAACTCTAGAAAAAACACAAAAAGCTCCTTGACTTTGATCCCGGCCACATTTTTATTTAGATTTGACAGCGAAAGCTCAAGCAACAAGAGAAAAATTAACAAACGGGCCTCCCTCAAAGCAAGGCGCTTGTGCCCGTCTAAAGAAGTAATTATTGAAACCAAAGGGTGAGCCGCGAATGGGAGAGAGATACTTGCAAATCCTGTATCTGATAAGGGGTTATTTTTCAAAAAATATGAAGAACTCACGCGACTCAAGAACAACAAGAAAATGATTTAATTTAAAAAACGGGCGGAGAAACCGAAAAGACATTTCCCCAAAGAAGACACAACGGCCAACAGGTACCTGACAAGGAGCCCAATGTCCCTAAGCACCAGGGAAATGCAGATCGAAACGACAGTGGGACGCCACCGCACCCGTCAGAACCGGCAGGCGGCAAGTGTGGACGAGGACGAGGAGAAAAGGGAGCCTCGTGCACTGTGGGAAAGTGGGGGGGGGGCACCTCGGAAAATTAAAAACAGAACCAAGGAGCCGGCAGTTCCGACGAAACCGAAGTCAAGGCCTCGAAGAGCTGCCTGCACTCCCCGTGTTCCCGGCAGCGTCATTCACGACCGCCGAAAGCACCCCAAGGGGCCCCAGTGGGCGGGGGAAGGGACGTGGGACACACGTACGACGGGCTATGGCTCGGCCGCAGGCAAGACGGCTTCCGCCTGGCAGGTGGGCGGAACCGCATAGCCCAAGCCGAACAGAGGAGGACGGACGCCGTGCGAGGGCACTTGTGTGTGGAATCGTAAAAGCCGAACTGACTCACAGAAAGAGGGGAAGACGGCGGAGCTGGTGGCCGCGGTGCCACCTCCCCCACGACCACCTGGCAGCACAGCTGAACCACGGATCGGTCACTGGGAACCGCCTGAGGTCCGCGGGACAGCGTCCTACAGCGGGGGACACGCAGACGAGGCCACCCCGAGACCGGCAGGAGCGTGGAGACGCAGGATGGGCCGGTGGCTTTTCCACACAATGGCCTTCTTGGCTCACGCTGCGGACTGTTCTAAAACCTCACGAAGGCCCACGAACCCCAGACAGCAGCGTCGGCCCCTGCGGGCCCCGCACCTCCTGCAGAGCAGCCCCGAGCCTGGCCCTGGTGGCAGAGGCCTCGGTTCACGGCTTAGCCTCTCCCAGGTGCCTCCAAGCCCAGCACAAGTGGCTCCATCTGCAGATCACTCCGTGGCTCAGACCAGGTGGCCCCAGTCAGGGCACAGGCAGCAGCTGACCCTGGCCTATACCAGATCCCCTCCCAAGAGGCCCCAGAACCAACACACCTGGTGGCTGCTTCGGACCACACCAGAGCCCCACCCAACCGCCTCCGCCAATGACACCCCCAGGGGCAGACTGGGCAGGCACCACAGTCCTGTTAGAGCGAATCCTGCTCCGTGGGGTCAGCCCTGCACAGCAGCTCAGTCACGGCCAGTCCTCACGACCCTCAGCCCGAGGGTCAGTCCCTCCACTGAGGTGCCCACAGCAGCCAATGGCTCAGCTGCACCAGCAGGGCACGCGCAGCCCGCACCAGGGGCGCCCCGGGGAGCGGGACTCATGGACGACGGAATATCACTCAGCCACGAAAAAGAATGAAACTTGCCGTCGGCAACGGCGTGGATGGCCCGAGAGGGCATCGTACGGAGTGAAATGGTCAGACAGACGAATGCCACGTGGTCTCACCTACGTGTGGGATCTAAAACGGGAAACGAAACGGAAACGAGCGGGTAGACAGGGAGACGCGCGGGGCCGGAGCTGGAAGGGGGAGGGGAAAAGAAGAGCCGAAGAGGAGGAGGAACCAGCAGTTTCACCACAGCCGCCGGGTGTGAGGTACGGCATGGGGCACGCGGCGCCCCTGATGCTGTAACCACCACGCGGGGTGTCTGGCGGGCGCCAGGGTCATCAGGGTGATGGCTGCACGTCTGGTCACGGCGTCTCGGGTGGGGCTGGAAGTCCAGCTGCGCTGTCCGTGCTGGCACACGGCCCTACGTCCGTGCCCACCAACGCCCTGTGGCCACGCCCCCCAGTTAGAAAAACGGGATGGGCGTAGGCGGGCGCGCACAGGCGTCGGGCCCTGTGGACGCGTGATTCCGCGGGTTCGTCTTCACCTGCCCCATCGGGCTTCGCCGGGGACGAGGGCGGCGCTAATGTCGGGGCGACCAGGGTTGGGTGCGTTTCTGTATTTTGAAAGCATCTGGCACAGAGAAAGGCCGTCTCCTTCGTCCCGTGGACGTTTATTCCTCCACAGGGGCGCAGTTAGGTCCCCCAGGCCGCCCGCCCGGGAGCCTGGCGGGGTGGTGACCGGGCCGGGCGAGGCCCACGCGCTCGCAGTCTGTCAGTTCACCTGGGAGATCAATCGGGAATCCCCGGGGTGGGGGGCGGCGAGCACCAAGGCTGAGACAAAGGGGACCCAGTGCTGGGGGGACGGCAGGGGACAGGGAGCCGGGGCCTGCAGGAGGACGTCTTGGAGAGGTCTGGGTCTCGAGGGGCGCGGGTGTGCGGGGACGGAGGGGGCCGCAGGGACGAGGGCCCCCGGCCGCCTGCGAGCCGGCTCCTGTCCCACATCAGGCCTAAGGCCGCTCCGTCGAGCTGGGGCGCACGCGCTCTTGGGAGACTCGCTGTCTGGGGGGAGGACGAGCCCCGGTGGCATCAGCACATTCTCAGCCGACAGGTTCGCTGCGGGTCGCGGGTCGCGCAGCCAAACAGGCCGAGGCGTCGCTTCACGCATCTGGGGTCAGAGGGAGGCCCAGATGCCGTCCCCAGGCCCCCGGCAGGGGGGTGGGGTGGCCGCAGAGCTTTTGGCCACGCAGAAAGCCTCCCCGCTGGGCCAACTGCTGCCCTTTACCCTGGGGACGTGTCCGTGTGGCCCCGTGACAACCCTGTCCGCCACGGAGAAGGAGGGATGGATGTGACGTGACACGCGCTTCCGCGAGAGGCTCTGTAGCGCCAGGACGGCCACACGAGGGAACCCGAGGGGGCTCAGCGAGGCCGAGGGCCGGGAAAAGGGTCTTCCACGTGGTTTAAATAATCAGGCCCCTCACGCAGCCGCTGTCGCAGGGTGGGCGCAAGGCGGCGGCGCCGTGGGAACCCGCATGCACACCCGGCCCCAGGGACCCTCGCTACCTACGTGCGGTGTCTCCCAAGCAGATGGCCCCCCGACCACGCACGTGTGACGCGCACGGCCTGCTCCCCGCTCGGCCTGACGCGTGGGGGGGGGGGCACAAGGGCACCGCGAGCCTGCGCTGCCCCCCCGTGGCCAGCCGGGGGAAGGACGCCTGAGCCACCAAAGGGAGCCGAGTCCCCGGGCCTGTGGCCCTGCGGCCCGAGGGCTGAGGGGATGGCACGCGCACGCGCACGCGCACACGCACGGAGACGTGCGCACACGCACCGGCCAGCCTGGCTCAGAGGCACGAGGATAAAACCACCGAGGCCAAACGCTGTCTGCGTCCCCTTCCCACCGAAGGGAACGGTCCCCGACGGGGCGTGGCCGTCGCTCTTTCAAGCCGAGGAGCTGGACATTTCGCCGAGATCCCATGCGCCAGGGGCCTGAACCCGCGTCGCCTCCCAGGGAGCGCCCAGGGCTTCGTTCCAGGGACTTCCCTGGGGGCCCCGACTTGAGGAGTGCGTCGCTGCCCTGCGGAGCGGGGCCTCGCGTTCCGCCTCCGGTGGCCTCCACACGAACGAGTCCTGTCCCTGTCCAGCCACCTCTACCAAATCCTGTCTAAGCGCGGGGACCGTGCTTTTCCGGATGGTTCTAGACGCTTGTCCCGGGTTAAAACCGCATCACCCGATGCCAGTTTGTGCTGCGCTTCCGTGTCTCGTCTTTTTATTTAGGGTCTGAGTCCGAACAGAATTTAAAATACGGGTAAGTTGGAAAAACGCGTGGAGTTTTTACGTTTCTCCCACTGTCCGGCGTCATCATGCGTAGGATCACGGTGGCAACCTCTGTGCGTAAGGCCGACCCCACGTTCCCACGTGTCTCCCGTAGGGGACATCCGGGGGAACGTCGTCGGGGCTCTGGGACAGCCCTGGCTGTGCAAGGTGCACAGGGCGGGGCCGGGCGCTGCGCGGAGCCACAGGGATGGACACTCACTGGGGTGTGGGCGCGGGTGCCGGCCGCCGCCGGCAGGGTCGCTAGTCCTGCCGCCGTCTAGGACGAACCCACACAGGTGCAAGCTGTGACGCTCCCACGGCCGCTCGAGTGACACCGTAACTTCCAGGTGCAACTTCCCACCCCCAGACGCCGTGGGCGACGGGAGAAGGAAACCGCGGTCAGCTGGCCACTCCCGCCTCCCCGGGGACACCCGCCGTGGGCGCTTGTCCCCCCGGGCGGGACGCAGACAGGGCGGGATGTCCCATCAGGTGCTGTGCGTGCGACCACACACGGCCCAGGCGCCTAGCGCTCCCGACTCAGGCCGAACGCGGGTCCCCACGCGGGCACTGCGCACCGTGAGCCTGCGCTGCCGCCCCGTGGCCAGCGGGGGAGGGACGCCTGTGCCACCAGCGGCCGGAGGGAGCCGAGTCCCCAGGCCTGCGGCCCGAGGGCTGAGAGGGGATCGCACACGCACACGCACGGAGACGCGCACACGCAGACAAGCGCGCGCACACGCACCGGCAAGGCTAGCTCAGAGAGACGAGAGTGAAACGACCGAGGTCGCGTCCCCACCGAGCGCGGGGTGCGGGCCTGATGTGCGTCGCCCGAACGCCGTCCGCGTCGCCTTCCGGCCGATGGCGGTGCGTTTCCCACTGACGCGGAGGGTCAGCACGGGGTGTCAAGCGCCCTGCCCGCGCGCCTTCCCCGGCGAGCCAACCGCCGGGAGCACACGCCCTGACAAAGGGGCCCGGCCGAGGGGCACGCAGGGCCCCGCTCTGCCCGGCCCTGTCCCCAGCCAGCGCCATCGGCCACCTGCACAGGCAGGGGCTGCAGCATCCGCGCAGGCGAGGCCGCGGGGGCCCAGCGGGTCCATGCACCCGCGCAGAGCTCGCCTTCTGGTAAGTGCTCCCTGGCCCGTGTGGGTTCCCACACGAGAGACGACAGGGGCCTGCTCTGCTGCCCGGCCGGGGTCCCCGGGCGCATCGGCACCTTCAGAGGAGGCCCCAGCGGACCCGGCATGACCCGGGAGACGAGGGCACCTGTGCAGCTCGGGCCCGTCAGGCAGGGGACTCAGGCCCGGTGGTCACCACGGTGGTCACCACGGTGGTCACCACGGTGGTCACCATGACACACGCGGCCGCTCGAGTGACACCGTGACTTCCAGGTGGAACTTCCCACCCCAGACGCCGTGGGCGACGGGAGAAGGAAGCCGCGGTCAGCTGGCCACTCCCGCCTCCCCGGGGACGCCCGCCGCGGGCCCTCGTGCCCCCGGCCAGGGATGCGGCACCCGTCCCGTTTTCGGATGTGGCGGGTGAAACAGGGAGGCCGTCCTGACCTGCGCCCGCCCCGCTGCGCCTGAGCCGTGTGGCCTCGGCCTCCGTCCCTACCACCCCTCTGCTGGTGACGGCGTCAGCTGGGAGTCTGTCTGCGAAGGCGCCCGGTGCACAGACCGGCGAGGGCCCCCCGCCCCACCCCGCTCCCCGAGGCCGGATGAGGGCACCCCGCAGTCTTCAGACTCGGCCTCAGCCCCACAGCCACAGGAGCCGGGAGTGAATCGGGACCCCAGGCCCCGGGCGCTGGGGGTGTTTGTCCTATGGACAGAGCGGGGCGCCCAGCAGGCCCGCGTGCGCCCCCATGGCAATGGCACCCAGCCACGCCCCCCACCCCGCCGTGGGGACCCCCAGCACCTCAGGCCGGGCTCGGCCGCACACCCACACCCGCCCCCTGGGCGGAATGAGCTGCTCGAGGTCACTGCGCAGCCTCCTGCCCCATGGGGTGACAACCCGTGACCCGCGGCTGACCCCTGCGACGTCCTTGACTTTTCAATGTGCATCTCCGCGTGGAGCCCGTGGCACCCCGCCCTGACGCGGTGGTCACTCCCACATCCGTGGGTGACGCACGTCCAGGACCAACAAGGGAGAGGGAAGGAGTGCAAAACGGGACAGAACGCAAGGCCGCGGCGCAGGCTCACGCGTCGGAACCCAGACGGGCGGGGACGCAGCGTGTCGCACGCACGGCCTCGGGCCCGCGTGACGACGGCGGCCCCTGGTCCTCGCCGCTGCCCGCCAAGTTCACCACGAAGACTGTGAGGCCGAGGCCGAGGGTCCAGCCGCACCACGCGGACGCGTGCGCGCCACAGGGCCGTGGCTTCGGGGCCCGCTGACACGTTTTGGTTAAAAAGTCTTCCCTGAAGCCCCAGGGCCGGAGGGCTGTGAGGACCCGTCCCTGCCGGTCGAGTCGCCGGTGACAAGTTCGGAATTGAAAAGGGCCCAGTGAGCCTTTCGGACCGGGAGCGCCGAGACTCCCCTCCGCGTGGGGGTCACCAGGGACGGGGGGAACGGGCTTCGAAAGCCCCGAAGGCTGCGCGGGGCGAGCGTCCCGCTCGGGTTCGTCTCGGGAGCGTTTCCAGACGTTCCTGGAGGCGACGCCTGGGGCCCCAGGGTCTCGGAGCAAATGGACAGACACCGGACGCGTGGCCTGTGGCAGCTGGGGACCCCGGGGGGGAGGTGGGGGGCAAAAAGCACTCGTAGGCACACGCGTGCACGCACACGCACACCCACGCCAAGCAATGCCCCGAGGCCTGGCCCGCCGGGTCCTCCAGGCGGGGCTGGGGCTGTGACCCCTGCACCTGGGTCCGCCCGCTGCTCCCTGGCCAGGCGGCTGCCCCTCCCACCGCCAAGTGCCACACCTACGGGTGGCGCCCCGGCCCCCACGGGGCCCCCTTGCGCTGCGCCCCTGCACTCCCGTAGAGCCCCCACCCCTCCCCGCACCGCCCCCGCCTCCCCCACCGAGTCCCGTGACCCCGTCCCCCCGCCCCGCCATGTCCCCGCTTCACACCGTCTCAGTGTCTCCACGCTGGCCCCACTGTCCCCGTGATGTCCCCGCACTGGCCCTCCGGTCCCCTCCACGTGACGCCCCCGTGAGGCCACCCCGGGGTGCCTCCTCACCCCTGAGGTCCCCCCCGTGTGCGTCCCCGCGCGCCCCCGCCGCCCGCACCGCATGGTGTAGAGCAGCGTCCCGTCGTCCTCCAGCCGCAGCAGCTTGTTGGGCGTCGTCATGTTGTGCGCGATGGACTTCTTGCCGTTGTGGAAGAAGGTGTCGGGCGTCCAGATCTTGCTGGCCAGCAGGTTGTTGAGCGGCAGGCGATGCATCGGGCCCTTGAAGCGGAGCCGCTCGTCCTCCCAGCTTTGCCGGAAGAACACGTCGATGGTGTACTCCTGCGGCGACGGGGCGGCCGTGAGGCCCGGTGGCGGCCCGCCCACCCCCCGCCGCCCCCGCCGCCCCCCGGGCCCCCTGCCCCCCGCGGCCCCCGCGACACACCTACCATTTCGGTGTCGGACACCGGGCCGAAGCTGGTGACGTAGATGTCGGTCCTCACCAGCGTGACCCGCTCTGAAACACAGACGCGCGCCTCGCTCGGGCTCGACCCACTCATGGGCCGGCCCCGTGCCCTCGTCCACCCACAGTGTCCCACGGGGACCCGGAGGTGGCCGCAGTGCGGACGGCTCGCCCGGCATGGAAGACGGCCAGGCCGCCCCGACTGGGACATGGCGTGACGTGCCCGACGCGGCTGGCACCGCACGGCTGCCTGCTGGGGGGTCCCGGACACCGGGGGGCGCGGGGGGCCTTCCCGCGCTCCCAGCCTCAGCGTCCCCCTCACCAAGCCGGGAACAGGGCTCCTGGCGGCTCTGGGAGAAGTTGGACCCTTTGGGGAGGCCCCAGGCGGAGAAGGACAGGTGCGGGCGTGCGGGGGACAGTGGGCTGGGGAGGAGGATGGAGGGCGGGCTGCGCCCCGAATTGCTGGAAAGTTCCGCGGGGGAGACGGCCACCGCAGCTGAAGTCCCCGCAGATACATGGAGCCGTGAAAGCAGCTCCTCACGTCGGGGGAAACGGTGGCCACACCAGGCCCCGGGGGCCCCTGCGGTCGCGAACGGGTGACCAGAGACCCCGCCGGGGCACGGGAGGCTGCCAGGCCCGCCCCGGACCGCCGGACGGTGCCGGGCACGGGGGTCGCTGGCTTTTCCCTCCCGGCCCTGGGGGCGGGGCGTGCCCTCGTGTGTGCACGGGCGTCTGTAGGACGCTGCGTGTCTCCAGCATCCGCATCCCCCCAGGGTTGGCAGCCTGGGCAGGCGACCCCGGGGACCCGCCATTCAGGAGGGAGACGCGCGCTGTCGTTGTTGCAGGTGTGCTCACAGGAGTGGGGGTAGGACCCAGGGGGGGGGCTGGTGTCAAGGGGCCCATGCGGACTTTTCTTGCTGAAAACGCAGGAAAAGGCAATTCGCGCATTGAGGGGGGCCCCTGTTAAACGCGCGGACGACGGAGAAACACGAACCGTTGTCCGCAGCTGTGCGCTTGCTGGAGGGCCTCGGACCCCCCCCCCGCCCCAGGGCGAGTCCATGGGCACCGGGCCTCAGCCAGCTTAGAGCCGCGGGCGTCGCACGTGCGGGGGGACGGCACATGGTCCCCGGCACGAAGCTAAGCCATGCCCATGGCGCCCGCTCATTGTCATCGGCATCCACGGGGTCAGAGGAAGCACCGTGGGGGTGGCCCTCGCGGCCGAGTTAAATGTGACGCGGAAAGATGCAGGGGACGGGCGCAGCCACGGGGGGGGGGAGGGGACCGTGAATTACTTCTCAGCGCGGTCACCCCGCACCCGGTGCCCCTAAGAAGTGGCTCCTCCTCCCACAAGCCGGAGGGGACGTCGGGATTACAGGGGAAGGGAGCCTGCGGGGGCCACATCCCCCGGCCGCCTGCACCTAGGACGTGAGGAGAGACGGTGTGGGCGCCGTGGCACGGCCCCCATCGGCGGTCTGGGGTGCTCTCCCGGGCACTGTCTGGGTCACAAAAGACACGGGCTGGAGCCGAGGCCACGCGTCCCCCGCCCCGCCCCGGGCCTGCCCCGGAACCACTCACCGCCCAGCCCGGGCCGCAGGCGGTTGTCGTAGCCGTCCAGGAGCCCGTCCAGGATCCGGGTGAAGATGGTGATGTTGTCATCTTTCGCCGACCCGGCGGGCATCTGCGTCAGGCTTTGCGACAGAGGGACACAGAGGTCACTGCGTTAGTCACTTCTCCCCGAGACCCGGAAGCCGGGGGCCGCCGCGGCGGCTCGTTCCGGGCGAGCACGAGGCCCGCCCGTGCTGCTCCCCAGGGGTTGCTCTGCACAGAGAGGCCCGCACTCTCGGGGGTCCAGGCCGCGGCCGGCCACCCTCCACCTGACCGGGCGCCCCGAACCCGCCCCTCCCGGTTCCAAGAGGCCATTCGCGTTGGTGCCGGGGCCGTGAGCGAACCGGCCGCCACGCGCGGGTACGCGGGGCGCGCGCCGCTCCTAGGAGGTTTGCTCCCGACATGGAAGCCCCGAGTCCTCGTCCTGCTGGTGCCGCCTGCCGGGGTGGGGCGAGGGGGGGTCCTGGAAGGACTGTGCACATGGAGAGGTGAGACCGGGTTCTCCGGCTGCAGCGCGTCTCTCCTTGGGGGAGACTCTGCTCTGCGAGCGTCGCGCCAGGGTGACGGCAACGGTGGCGCCACCATCAGAGCCCCGCCGTGCGGAAACAGGCGCCGCCTGGTGTGTCCGACTCGGTCCGGGGCCCCGGCCCCACGTGGAGGCGAGAAGGCGCCCCGGGCAGACGCGGACAAACTGAGGGAGCTACCCGGGGGGAAAGGGTGTCACGCGCGGACCCCACCTCCGGGGTCACAGCCGCTTTGGACACGCCAACGGCCCCGGCTGCGGGTCTGGCTTCTCGGGGACGCAGGCCGCCCAAAGCCAGCTGTGGGGCCCCCGAGGTCGGCGCCCGGGCCCGGCCCTGGCCACGGCGCCGTCTCTTCCCGGGAACCGGCCAGGAGCTGAGACCCAGGGGTGGACGCAGGGGGCGGGATCGACGTCCGCCTGCCTCACCCGGTTCTCAAAAAAGGGTCACCTCCTTCGCCTTCGGCGACAGTGTCAGAGCAGATCGATTCCCTCCCGGTGAAAACAATTTCCTTCTGAACGGGGAGGGCGTCAAGTCCTCTCCACCTAATTGCCACGTCGCCACGGACGGGCGCGCACTTGACCGGCCGAACGCGGTCCTCCCGGGGCCGCGCTGTGCTCTGTGGCGCCGAATCTTAGCATGTTAAACTCCCTCTTCCCGACGTCCCCGTGGGAGGAGGACGCGGACTGGCGACTGAACGCCCGGACGCAGGGGGATGCAAAGGGAGCGACGACGCTTCGTCCTCGCCCCGTAGCCTGACTGCGGGTCGCGCCCAGTCTGGCCTCACCGTCCACTTCCCACGCTGTCCCTCACGCTCACCGTTTCGCTTCTTTCCTCCTAGACTGGGTCCCAGTGTCTGGTTGTCACTGGTGCTCGCGGGCCCCGTGTCTCAGAACAGAGGTGGGCAGTGGGGCTGGGGCGGGGCGGTAGGGGACGGGCCGGCCGCGGGGCCGTGCAGCCGTCACGCGGGTGCAGCCCCTGGCCCCCCCGGCTGCCCCTCGCACCCCGAAGTCGCTCAGAGCGCGGCTCCCGCCTGTTCTCAGCGCGAACACCGGGCGGGAGATTATGAGACGCGACGGGGGCGCCGGCTGAGCGCAGTGGGGCCATGTGGCGAGCGTCGGGCACCTTAAAGGCGCCCACTGTCGTGTGTCAATCATGCCTCGATGCACATTGGAAAACGAAGTCGTCGCCGTGAACCGGGAAACAAGAAAAGGCGCGGCCGAGCGTTCCCAGCGCCCGTTTCCGCCAACGCGTCCCCTGTTGCTGTGGCCCGACATCACGCGACACCTGGCCGGCCCTGAGGGCCCAGGAGATGGAGACGCGACGGCCGCGTGGGCCCCGTGACGTGTGGGGACGCGGTGCAGCCCCGGGGACGGTCTCTAGGGACGCTGCGCCCTCCATCCTGCTCCAGCGTGCTCCCCTCCCCGCCCTTCCTGCGTGTGCTGTGTCCCTGACCCCCACGGGGCAGCCTGATGGGGATCGCTCACCCCATCGCACCCCCCACCCCGGTCCCACTCGCCTGCAAAGGCCCCGCTTCCCGGCCCCCCTTACCCCATCCCCCCCCGCTGGGTCCCCCCACCCCTCTTTCCCACACTCCCGCTGCCTTCTCCTCTGAATTACTCTTCAGAGTGGTCGTGCGACCCCACCGCGACGCATTCGGGGGGCTCGCCAGCATGCGCCTCCTCGCAGGCAGGCTCCAACCTGCCCCTGGGGGTCTCAGCCCCAGAACGCACCTGGCACGTGGCAGGGACTCAGTAACCATCCCCGTCCCCGCGGGGCAGGGGCCCCTGTGGGTGGCAACACCCCGATCCCCGCGCCTGGGGCGGTGCGCGTGCTACGTGACACACAGGGACCCCCGCGGAGGCGGTGACGGGGATGGGGTCTGCCATCTCGGCCCGAGCTGGCGTCATGCTCCCCCAGGTCCAGTAAACCTCGGCGGCGTCCCGGTCCCAGCGCCCCAAGGGACGGCCAGGCTGCAGCCAGCGCCCCGCCCTGCCTGGCCTTGTCCCAGCTTTCGGGGGACGGTGGGCCTCCCGCCCGCCCTCCCCGGCAGCCCCGCAATGCAGTGTCTGTCAGCAGCTCCGTTTGGCCACTGCGACCCTGAGCAGGCTGAATAATTCTTCCAATGACTCACACTGAGTGTGACAGCGCACTGTCCCCGTCCCCGTCCCCGCCACACCTAATGCTGCCCCTAAACACCTGCCGGGACGCCCGAGACGGAGCCACATCGCCCGCAGCGCGGCGGCCTGTGTACGTGCACGCGCGTCGCGTTGAAGTTAAAACCGAAAACATGGTCCCGGGCTTCATCGGTTTCGAGGTCAGCCTTTGGTTTGGAAAGAAACGAGTAAATAAATACAAAAAAGGTCGCGTTTTCCGTGAACGGCGGAAGCTCGTCCCTAGCGCGCCTCACCTCCCCGCCCCGGGCTCCCCGTCCACCCGTCACGCCCGCCGCCCGGTGTGTGTCGTGTGTCTGGTCCACGCGGGCCGACGTGGACCCTGTCCCTCCAGTGCTGTCACTGAGGCTGACCGGGGCCCCTAGGTCTTCCCCACTCTTTCCCTTCTCACCGTCCCTTAACTGCTAGAATGTTCTAGGAAAGGTCCCGCGGCGGAGCGAGCCAGCCTGGGCCCTGAGCCCCAAGACGGGCCCTGACCCGGCCACTTCCCAGGGCCCGCGCGTGGGCCCCGCACCCGCACTCCGCCACCCGCCACGGAAGGCTCTGCGGACGTCAGACGGCGCCTTTGGGACACGGGGGGGGGGTGCTGTCCCCACGTCGCCCCGCTCATTAGCGCTGCCGCCAGCCACCGGAGAGCCGGGATGTGGCTTATTGTTCGCGCCGCCGCCTCTCCTGCTTCGTGTGAAACTTCACACCCGGTTACGCGATCGCACCTTCGCGAAGGCCCCCGGACGCCGCCCCCCACCCCCGGGCCGGGCGAATGGGGTCAATTACCCGCCGTCTCGTAGAGCTCGCCGTTAGGAAGCATTTTTTTTAAAACGGGTTGCAGGGCGTGGGTCTGTGGGGGGCCCTCTCACCTGACATTTTTGCTGCCTCCGAGAGCGGCCCTTCTGACCCTGGCCGTCTCTCAGCCCCGTGCGTGTTTCTACGACGGTGACGATGACGGCCCTTTGTCCTGGGCCCCGTGAACCTGCAGCCACGGCGCAGGGAGAGCCAGGGTCCCCCAGGGGGAACGCGCCACTGAAAGGGTGTCTGAGCACTTGGCGATGCGGGGGGAGCGAGCGGGGGCGCCCGTGGGAAGGGGCGCGCCCTCGAGGACGCGTGTGCGAGGCCGCCTCGGGGAGCAGAGGTCGGGCCCGTCTCCGCGCATCCGCGGCCACTTCTGCAAGGGCCTCCTCCGAACTGCCCGTCGCAAAATCCCATCCCCCAGGGACCACCCGAAGGCTAGCAAGGTCTGACGCGTCTCTCGCCTCCGACAGACGAGCCTCTGAAATACACTCGACACGACGACGTGAGTGGAGTCAGCGTTCCCCTATGTTGATGGGACCGTCCCCAAGTGCACCTCACCTCCGTCTCGGGCCCGGCAGAGCGTGGGGGTTCACAGGATGAGGCACTAATCCCCGTGTAAGGGGGATACGGTGTGTTTGGACATGGCGCTGATCCGAGCCCCGTTTCTGTGGTTCCGGTTCCCGGTCTCGCTGACGTAATCACACGCTTCAGACGGGACCGAGTCCCCGAACGTGACGTCTCGCAAGCCCGACTGCCGCCCCAGCCCCTGTGCTGTCACGACTCGCCCTCCGCGACGTCATTTAGAACTCGCGGAAGAACTCTGAGGGCCACCAGAAAAGAGTCGGTGGGGACTCGGGTGGAATTTAGAGAAAAAAAAATAAAAGGGAGAAGAACGATCCTCGTAGTTTCCAGAGCGATTTCTCGTTGATTAGCTCCCCAGCTCCCCATCACTCTCCCTGCTCCTACGGCTCTGATTGCCAAGTCCGTTCTGCCTCCCCCTCGCCCCCCACCCCGTCCGGGTTCTTTCATGTTTTTACCGGTGTCAGCGTCTCCCTCGCCCCACAGCATCCCCATGACGGCCTCTCCCGTCTCCCCTTCACCCCCTTTGGCTCCCCGTAACAGAAAGTCTCTCTTTGGGTTTCCCTGTCATCACAGAACAGAAAACTCTCAAAAAGTACTTGGCAGAAGGGCGTCCTGCACGGACTGGTGTGCCCAGCCTGTGTGCCCCGGGGGGAGCCGGGCACTAACCGGCAGGCCCACCCCATGGAGACCAAGCCTCCCCCGTCGCCGCCTGGAGGGCGGCTGACAGCGTTTACTTGTTGGGCGCCTCGGGGACGGACCTAGCCCAGGACACGCACTGAGACATGACACTCCGCGTCGCAGCGGCTGCCATGCTGCCAAGACGTTCAGTCAAGTGGGCGCTGGAAAATTTCTTCGCAATTTAACAAAATTACCCTTGAGAACGTCTGGAATAACAAGGTGGCGGCGCGGGGAGCCTTGTACAAGGGGAGGAGGGACTAGGGGCTCGGGCTCCCGCAGGGCGACATGTCCTTTGTGACAGTCCGAAAGCAGCCCCCACTGGCCGGGCGTGTGCAGCGAAGAGGAGACCCCGCTTCGCCAGAAGGAGCTGGGCACACGGCTGGGGAGCTGACAGCACTCGGGCACCTACGGGAACACGGTCTGGCTGAAGGGACCTCACACCCCGAACGAGGATGACCAACGTGGGACAACACAACCGGACACGCACACAGCCCAGGCTGGGGAAGGGCCGAAGGCTGACTCTCCCGGCACCTAAAGAGCCCTCGTCCCTTTGTAAATCACGGGGTTTTCAAGAGTCTGGAATAGCCAAGCCCGAGGTGTGAGCAAAAGCCCGGTGCAAGTGAAGGGGGGGCATGGCCCCGTGCGGGGCGAGGGGAAGAAAAGCCACCGCAGTGTGGAGGGGGCATCTGTGGGACGGGGCGAAGGATGCCTTTTCTGTGGCCTGTGTGCGTCTCGCATGCGTCCTGCCATAGCAGGACTAGTGACCTTACACCTAAAGGACCCAAACAGTTAACCTCCGCCTGGAAGGTGACCGCAGGAAGCCACCAAAATGAACACGGAACAGCACAGCCGCCTCTGACGGCTACGGTCCACGCACGATCCTTCGCGTTTCCCGCTGCGTCCACCAGGGAGTGCACGTAGCAATCTCCCGGGGACAGAATGTAAACTCACGACCATGGACGTGACCAAAATCTTCAAAATACACACGTCCCCAACCCTCACGATTCCTCGTCCCAGAGCTATTGATAAATACGTCCCTGCCTGGTGCGTCAGCTCGGAAATCTGAATACTGGGCATGATGTCACTTGTATTCACCCTCTTCCCTCAGAGGGACGCTGCGGACATCGTGGTGCATAGGATGCAGCAGCTGGACAGCCCTGGACGGATAAGGACCCGAAGGCATGGGTGGGGGGGAGATGACCACCCTAGACGAGCAGCAAGGCAAGAATGGACGACCGATGCCTGGTCCCAAGGGGACACCGGCTGAAGGGCTGTCGGGCTGCAGGCCTGGGGACGTCCACTATGATGGTTACTATGCATGCACTGCCCCCGAGGGTGCCAGGAGACTGACAAGCCCCTGGCTGACCTGCTACATGGTCCCAAAGCCACCGTTAACCAGCCACGGCACCTGGGGACAGTCACAAGCCTCTCTCTTTCTCAGTTTCCCCCTCTATACAGGCCTGGAAAGTTCAAAAGAGCAGAAAACGTCCAGAGGACAACAGAGAAAGGAGGTTGTGAGCCCTCCTTACTGGCCCTAAAGCCGGGGTCCCCACAGGCGGCTGTATCGCCACCGTGCCTTCAAGACCCCTGCAACTTAACGCAGTGCGGAGGGCTCCGTGCTCCCACTGCAGCTGTTTTCCAGGACGACTGCGTGGCAGACCAGCCCGAAATTTCATTTGTAAATGATACTCCACCAACTTCAAGCTGCGATCCTTTTGATCAGGCAGAACACTCTGGGGGAGTGGAGGGGGGAGGCAGGACAGCAGCACCCCACAAGGACGTGTGTCTGGAATGCCGGGTGTCACCAGCTCAATGAAAAATATCTGAGCATCGGTGCCAAAGGCCAAGACGAAAGGGCTCAGAGGCACGGCTGGTGCCGGATGCTGGGTGGCATCTCAGACCCACACGCCCGCCTCGGGGGTCTGCGTCTGCATTCGGGGGGGCCCCAGGTCAAGGACATTGGCTCAGGCCCAGCCTGCTCTAGGTCCTTGTCATGGTCACACAGTGGGTGCCTGCCCTTAGAGGCAAGCAGTGTCTTTGCTCGTGGAGCCCAGGAGGGACCCCAAAACGTTGAGCATCGTCATCTAACAAGAGACGAGTGTCCTCTGTGCACGTGAACTTCTGAATCATGTTGTAACCCGAGTGGGAGGAAACGCAGCTGACTCCGAAACCCCCTTCTGCTTGCGTTTCTGCAAACAAAATCTGCCGCTTTCCTCTGACTCACTCCAGAGACCCCGCACTTGCGGCGAGCAGCCTCGCTGGGGGGGTGAGGGGGGCAGAGCGGGGGAGGCCAAGGACTGGCTGATTTGTTTACAGCCCGATGGCAGGCGTGGGCTGCGGAGGTGACCCAGACGCCACACTCGGCGGCGACGTTCCTGAAAACCCCAAACCGCAAGCGTGGATGAGGACTTACCCGAAATGAGTGGCCAGGTGCAGGGACACGCAGACGAGAAGGAGGTTTTTGGTCATGATGAAGCTGGAGAGCATCGCCTGGTCCATGCCCCGCCGGGCAAGGGGACAGGCAGCCGACCTCGGGGTTCCCGCTCCGTCCTTCGCTGCGGTCTGTCTGAGGAGTGCACAGGGGGAGAAGGCACGCACACGCTTTCACGTCAGCCTCTGGATGCAGTCGTGCTGCTGACGTGCAGGACCGAGACACAAACCACCCGGCTGGCTGTCGTCGGGCACAGCCGCACCTCAGCGTCACCCGTGTCCCCTGGGCACTACGTCTGTCACGCACAGAGGTTTCAGTACAGCTTAATTTTCACGTGTACCCGGGGTCAGTCTCCTAATTTATTATTTTCCCCGTCCCAGAGACTTTGCTCTACTTTTTAGCATGCAACCAAAGGACTTGTTAGCGCTGTCATCAAATAAACACTCGAAGGGACAAGGGACGCGTCACTGTGTTTTGCATCTGTCAGATCCACAAGTGGGATAATTTTACCTTTCCGAAAGATCGCCCCTCGCTCAGAGCCGGCAGGCTACTCCTTGCTCCGGGAGGTGCTGAAAGCAGATTGTGGGGGGCACATTTAAGGGACAAATGCACAGGGTCACGACCACAGAAGTGCTTGTAAGAGGCGCCTGCACTCTCTCAGCCTCCTGCCCCCACCACTAAACGTTCTCCCTGTCCGTGTGCGTGTGTGTGTGTGGGGTGTCTCCCGGGGGTGCCGCAGGGACACATCGGGAATGCGGGTGGGGGTCTCCAGGGGTGTGTGTGTGTGGGGGGAGCCTCCCGGGGGTGTGTGTGCGTGTGTGTGTGAGTGTGTGTGTGTGTGGTGTCTCCCGGGGGTGCCGGGGGCGCATCGGGAACGCGGGCAGGTGCAGGTGCAGGTGCAAAGGGGAAGGCGCCGCTCCCCGCTCCCCGTTGCGCACCCGGCGGGCAGGCGCGCGCGGTCGGGGCGCCTCGCGCTCCAACGGCGCGTGCTCCCGGGGAGTCCCCGGGCCGCTCCGGGTCGGGACCCGCCAACAGGTGCCTCGGCGGCGCGGGGCCCGATCAGCGCGGAGGGGAGCGCGGGGATGTCCGGCCGCGTCCCCGGCTCGTCGCCGTACCCGGGCTGGAGTCCGGTGCGGAGCGCGCGGCGGTGGATGCGGGGAGCGGGGCGGCGCCTCCCGCCGCCCTCGGCCGAGCCCCCCGGAGCCGGGCTGCGCTCCCGCGCTCCCCGGGCCCCCCGGATCGCCCCCCACCCCCGGCCTCCCGCGGTCCGCAGCGGCCTCGGCTCCGCGCGCCGCCCGCTCCGGCTCCAGCAAGCCCCGCGCCGGACCCCGCCCCGTGCCCCGGGGCCGGCGGGGGCCCCCCGAGTCCGGGGCCGGCCGGGGGCGCCGCCCGGGACGCCTCAGTCCCCCGCGCCGGCTCCGCACCACGGCCGCCGGGGGAAAGTTTGCGCCCCGGCCAAGCGCGCGCCCCCCGGCTTCGCTGCGGGCCCCGGGGCGCCCCGAACCGGGCGCCGGCGCCTTCTCCCCGCCGCCCGCTCCCCGCCGCCCTCTCCACGGGGCCCGCACCCCGCCGCCTGCCGCCCGCACCCCGCTCCCCGGAGCCCGAGCCTCTCCCCGGCTCACGCGCGCCCGGCCCGGGAGGCGCCGTGTCCACCGCGTCCTCCTCCGCCGCCGCCTGTCCCCGGCCGGCCGCGCGCCACGAAGGCCACGCGGCGTCAGCGCCCCGAGGCCCCTGCGCCCCGCGACCCGCCGCAGCTCCCCGCCCCGCGCACCCGCCTCGCTCTCACCTCGCCGAGCGCCACATGTCGCTGGACTGCGGGGACGTCCCCGCGCGGCGGAGCCGCCAGACGCGCAGCCAGCGCGCGCGGGGTGCACGGGGGGGGGGAGCCCGGGGGGAGTGGGGGGGGGACGGCTGGGAACCCGCCGCCTCCCGTGGAAGTTGTCTGTGGGTCTGCAGAGCGCCCCGGGGCCTCGGTGCCCCGCCCCCGAGCAGGGGGCGGAGCATCCGCGGGGGGGCTTCCCAGGAGCCGCCCCCGGCCTTGCCCCCCCCAGTCCCCGACGCACACCCCCCTAGCCCGCGGCCCCCCCCCCCCGTCTCTGGCTGGAAACCCGCTCCGAGCTGCGCGTCTCCGTCACCCACTGCGACAGGCGGGGGACCCGGGCGGGGCTGGCGGGAACGGGTCCCCCACCTGTCTGCGGGCCCCCCACCTGTCTGCGGGTCGCTCTGAAGGTCCACTCCCTGTCACGACGCCGCAGTGGCCGCAGCGAGGGCCCCCGCGCGGGGCGGCGACCCGAGGGCAGGGCAGGGCCGGGCGCGGGGGACCCCCGCGCAGCAGCGTCTCTGTGGGCACCGCGTCCGCCCCCGAGTCAGAACCTGGGAGCTGAGGTGGCCCCAGGGTCACCCGGCTGGGGGCAGGGTACCCCCCCCCAGCAGCACGCATAAGATGGATGCAAAGGCCGGCACAGGTGCAAAGGTCCCAGGGAGCGACCACCCCCTGATCCCACACCCCCCGTGGCCCTGCCTCGCTGATGGTCACCTCTGCCGGAGTCCCTGTGCGAAAAGGCTCGTTTCCAGCTCTCCCTCCAGCGTGGGGCATCCTCTGCTCCTCAGCTGTGTCTGACGCCTGCGTGACCCAGCTAAGCTACCTGCTGGTGCTTTGGCACGTTCCACAAATTCTGAGATTCTCCGAAAATGAGAAATTGTACATGCATTTCAGGAAGAGGACATAAAACCTATAAACGTGGCAGACACACGGGGAGCGGCACTCTAAATGGACCCTGAGCCACAGTGTGAAATACCTGATTCTAGAAAAGAGAGAGAACTTCCAGCGTGCGAGACAGCACGCCGCTTTGAAAGGCGTTTGGGTTCTGAGATGGACAGCTCGGACCTTCGCATTGCCTCATTTTCTGATTTCTGGAAAGATGCATCTCACTGACAAGTTCACCGACAGTCGAAATCATTCAATGCAAAAGAGCCGGCATCAACACTCAACTTCCATCTGCAACCAGCCCGACATACTTTTTCACCTCCTAGTGTCAGAATTCCAAGCCTAGTGACACCGGGGGCAGCTGTTCCTCCCTCCCAGGGTGGAACAGCAAGAGGCAAATCACACAGTTCAGACCACTAGTGCCTGAAAGCTTCAGGATGAGTGAACAGCCATTCAGTCACTTGTGCACAAAAGAAATAGATAAATAGGTGATAGATAGATAGATAGATGATAGGTAGGTAGGTAGGTAGGTAAGATCCTTACCTCGTCCCCGCGACTACGTTCTGACTCAGGCTCTGCTCTCCGGATCTATAAAGTGTCAGTGTGGGGGCCCCGGGCCAGACAGCTCCGGGGGCTCGGTGAGACCCGAGCCGGACCCCGACCGTGCGGAACCCCGCGTGTGAGAGGAACATCCACCGCTGCTCAGTCACGCGCGTGTCGGGACGAAAGTCGCTGTCCCCCTAGGAGACAGCCTCTGCCAGGTGAGTCCCGTGCTCCCGGCGCCGTCCGCCCCAAACCCGGAGACGCGGGCGCTGCGCCTCCGGCCCGGCTGCAGCAGGGGGCGCCTTCGTCCCGCGCATCTCAGCGCCGGGCCCGCATTTTCAGGGAAAAAGCCTGAAATAGCTGCGCTTGGGGGAGCCGGGCCCCGGGGGGGGGATGGGGAAGGATGGGGGGGCCCCTGCTGGAGAACACCCACTCGCGCCCCACCTGCGGCCGAGGCGGAGCAGGGAGCCCGGGTCTGCGTGGGGCGGGGGCGGGGGTGGCACCCCGAGCCCGGAGCCCGCTCCGCAGGGTGGGGGTGGGGGTGTCGTTTGTATTTGCGAGGAGTCCGGGCAAGGAAAGGACAGGAGCCAGGCCTCACGGGGCGGGGGTTAACGTCCTGCCCCCCACACCCCCAGGGAAGAAGGTGCAGCGGTCGGGCAGGTGCACCTGCAGGGGAGCGCGGGGCGCGGCGCGCGCAGGGTTAACGACGCGCGCACCCGCGGGGTGGGGATGCGACAGCCGCCTGAGCTACTCGCTCCATTGATGCAAAGATGGACCCACGATGCACGTATCCCGAGCAGATTTATGAGAGTTTTTTGCCCAAACAGAAGCCAGGGGGGCTCGGTTGCTGAGGAAGCAGCAGGGTCAGGTCCTGCTGCAGGAAGAGGGACACGTCCCAGGGAACGATGGCAGGCAGGTGGTTTGGACCCTCTGAAAAATCACGGGGACAGAAAATCTCAGGAAAACAGCCCAAGAAAGAGCAGGGACGAAGGCAGCAGGGACAGGGCATGCTACACGATGAATGCTCGGTCGAGGTGTGAAGAACTCGCGCTGCCTTCCACCTTGCACTTGATTTAAATGACAACTTTCCCATGGGCCACCTGAGGTGTGTCGGAGACTAACGGATTCTTCTTCCCATCCTATTTTCTCCCTCTTGGTGACTCGTTAGTTATGTCTGTTTTATTTTGTTTTACCAGTTGCCCTAGGGTTCAAAACAGCATCTTCAGGTGACTACAACCTCCCTTGAAGGGACATTATACCGCTTCGTGCGTGGCATATGAATCTCTCAGGGGCATACTTCCTTCTTATTTTCTGTTCCATGTGCTCTCGCTGTCACATGTGTTACTTCTACGTAGCTTAATTAGCCAATTATCATTCACTTTGGTATACACCCCCATGACGCGAATGGTGGTAGGCCCGGTGTTGCCCCAGAGGTCCCTGTGAATCTCATTCTTTTGGATTCTTTCCTCTTCTTGCTGTTCTGATTGGTGTTTTCTGCTACCTTATCTTCCAAATTGCTGATTCTGATCAGCTGTTGATTCCTTCTAGTGTGTTCTTCATTTCAGTTATTGGATTCTTCATTCCTGACTTTAAAAAAATGATTTCTATGTCCTTTTTTATGCTTGCTATATCTTTGTGGGAGACCTCAACAAGTTTCTTGAGCATCCTTACAACCAGTGTTCTGAACTCTGCTTTCGATAGATGGTTGGCCTCCATTTAATTTAGTTATTTTTCTGGAGCTTTGTTCTGTGCTTTTATTTGGGATATGTGTCTCTGTCTCCTCATTTTGGCTGCCTTCCTGTGTTTGTTTCTATGTATTAGAGAGAGCTGTGGTGTCTCCCGGTGTGGGCAGGGTGGTAGGTGTCCTGTACGGGCTGTGTGTGCCCTCCCGTTGGTTGCTGTTGGCCGTGACCGTGAGCTGTTGTGCAGGGCTGACCCCATGGAGAAGAATTCACTTTATCTGTGCTCTGGTGCTGCCTGCTCTGCCCTTTGGGGGTGTCATTGGCGGAGGTGGTTAGATGGGGCTCTGGTGTGGTCCGAAGCCGGCCACCAGGTGTGTTGGTTCTGGGGCCTCTTGGGAGGGGATCTGGTGTAGGCCAGGGTCAGCTGCTGCCTGTGCTCTGACTAGAGACACCTGGTCTGAGCTACAGAGTGATCTGCAGATGGAGCCACTTGTGCTGGGCTTGGAGGCACCTGGGAAAGGCTAAACCTCAAACAGAGGCCTCTGCCGCCAGGGCCAGGCTGGGGGCTGCTCTGCAGGAGGTGCGGGGCCCACAGCGGCCAGACGCTGCTTGTCTGGGGTTCGCGGGCCTTTCAGGAAAGTGTGCAAATAGGTTGTTTGTATGGAAAAGCCACTGGAGGTGGCTTGGGCCCCGCTAAAGTTGGTAGGGAGGAGCGGGGCCTCAGAAACATGTGGGCGGGGCGGGCGCATAGGCCAGGCTGAGGGACACTCAATATGACTCCGGCCCCATGTGCGGCTGGGTGGGAGCAGGGCCCAACGGAGGGACAGTGGCCTTGGCCAGCACTTCTGTCCAGGAGAAGTCGCCCCTCCAGGCCTTGCCCTGAAGCAGACATCCCAGTTCCTCCCTGAGTGTCCCTGGCACCTGTCAATCCACGTCCCCAGCACTGGAATTAAAGCGAGCGAGTCCCTGTCAGCGGTGAGTCCACACGGGCCCTTTAAGAGGAAAATCCGTGACTCCCGCCAGCCTCCATGTCACTCGGCCACCATCCCTGCTGGTTTTCACAGCAGAGCTTGTGGGGTCTTCTCTTCCCGGCACTGGACCCTGTGCTGGGGAGCCCGGTGTGGGGCTGGGACCCCTCCACCTAAGGGGACCTCCACCATTTAACCACCACACGCGGGCGCAGGACTAGCCCATCAGGCCTCCGCCCTCCTGCCAGTCTCGAGGTGGCCTCTTCTGCGCGTCCTGTTGTAGGACTGTGTTCAGTAGTCCCCAGGCGTTTCCGCTGATGGCGGTTCTGTGGTTTCGCTGTGATGTTTAGGTGGTCGTGGGGGGAGGTGGCACCTGCTCACATGACAGTCCTTGAGGCTCTGGTAGACATATGAAAGTTAATAGCATTTGTCACCAGAGTGCATTAGCATGCTTGTGCTACAGAACACGTGGCAACGTTAATTAAATTTTTTAATTGGTTCGTGAAAATGTTATCTCGTTGTTCTAATTCATATTTGCATCAAAATTTGCTCATAACGTTTATTCAGCTTTTAAGACTCTGAAACGTTCATTACTCATTTATTTTGTAATTTCTTCCACTTTTTTCCCCTCAAACGATGCTTTCCCACTGAAAAACTCAGTAGTTAGTGAGGGTTTTTTTCCTAAAATGTTTAGGGCTTAACTCTTTTAAGTAAACTTTTGATTTGAGGCAGTTTTAGATTACTATGTGGCTGTAATACAGAGAGACCCCATGAGCTCTTACTTGGTTGTCCTCAAAGGTGATATTTTGAAAAATCACACTGCGGTATCGCAGTCGGGAGGGTGACCCTAGCAGGGCCAAGACGTGGCGTTTGCATCCCCACAAGGGACCCTCATGCTGCGCCCTGAGGCATCCCCTCTGGCAGCCGCCCCTCACCCCCACCTCTGATTAGTCTCCAGCAACCACCAAACTGTTCTTCCATCATATCATTTTGTCATTTCAACAACGCTGTATGAAGAAATAATCCAGAATGCAATATTTGGGGTTAGCGCTTCCCCCCAGCATAGTTCTCCAGTTTCCTGAGATGGTTTGTTGCAACATGGCACCACGGTTGACCAGCTCTCGGGGCACGGACTAACCAGCATCCGTTCACGTGTTTATTGATTGAAGAGCATCGGGCCTTTCCATTTGGGCCCCTGTGGACAGAGCAGCTGCAAACCGTTGTGCACAGACCCCTGCGTGAACATAATCTTCATTTCTCTGGACTACATTCCAGGTGTACGGTTGGCAGGTTGAGTGGCATTTGCATGCTTAGTTTTTTTTTATTTTATTTTATTTTTTTTTTAGAAACCACCGAACTGTTTTGGAGGATGGCCGTGTTTTATTACCTTTTCGCCAGCCTCGTGTAAGGGATCTAATTTCCCTGCGTGCTTGCCAGCATCCGGCGGTGTCGGATTTTTTAAATTTCAGCCATTCCGATAGGCGTGCAGCGAAATCTCATGGGTTCAGTTTGCCTCTCAACATAGAATCATGTTGAACGTTTTTCTAGGCTCGCTGGGCATCTGCACGTCACACATGCAGCGCAATGTCTCTTCATGGCTTCTGCCCAGGTTCTAACTGGGTTAGTAGATCAATCAACGTCCCCCCAATGGTTTATTTGGTACAAGTGATGTTGAACCTACAGCGACACGTCACTATCACCCGAAATCTGTAGTTGACGTGACGGTCCACTCTTGGTGTGGTACGTCTGTGGGTCCGGATGTGTAATGCTGTGTACCCACCATGGCGGCCTCGTACAGAATCGTCTCGCTGCCCTACACATCCTCTGTGCACTGCCTGCTGGTACTCACCTCCCACTCCTGGCAGCCGCCGCTATTTACACCGTGTCTATAGTCTGCCTTTTCTGGAATGTCGTGTCATAGAGACCACGCAGCGTGCAGCCTTCTTCACTTAGATCTTCATCTCAGATTCCTCCGTGCTTTTCCATGGCTTGATGGTTCATTGCCTTTTGTCTCTGAATAATCTTCCACTGTCTGGACGGACCCCAGTTCCTTCATCCATCACCTGCTGAAGGACATGGTGGTTGCTTTCGAGTTCTGGCGATCGTGGATGAAGCTGCTGCAAATGTGAGCGTGCGGGGGTCCGTAGGGACATAGTTTTCAGTTCATTTGGGCGAATGTGAGAAAGGGCGGTTGCTGGATCCTAGGCTAAGGGCTTGTTTAACTTTGTAAGAAACTGCCGGAACGTGGCCGCACCATTGTGCATTGCCACTGACGATGCGTTGAGAGTTCCTGGTGTCGCACCCCTTCACCGGCATTTGGTGTTGCCAACATCCTGGATTTTGGCCTTTCCAATAGGTGAGTAGTGGTGTCTCATTTTAATTCACATTTCCCTGAGGACAGATGATATTGAGCATATCTTCATAAGCTCATTTGCTTTCTTGGCGACTTCTTTGGGAAGCTGTCTGCTTAGGTTTTTGGCCCATTTCTTAAAAATTGGGTTATTTATTTTCTTGTTGATTTTTGAGAGTTCTTTGTACCTTGTGGATAATATACAAAGTTTTTTTGTGTATTGTGTTCTTTATTAGATATGTGTTTTGCATTTTTCCCCCCTCAGTCTGTGGCTTGTCTTTCATTCTGTTGACAGTGTCTTTCAAGCAGAAATTTTTAAATTCAATAAAGCACAGTTTATCAATTGTTTGTATTTAAAAAGTTGTTGCCAGACTCCAGGTCAACAAATTTCAAAGTATTCAAGTCATGCAAAGCAGGTTCTGCAGCCAAAGTAAAATAATATTAGCAATCAAAAACAAAGAAATTTGTGAAAATTGAACAACATATTTCTAAATAACCAGTGAGTCAAAGCAGAAATTTTAAGGGAAATTAGAGAATACTTTAAATAAGTATAAATGATTATAAAACAGGCTAAAATTATGGGTACAGCCAAACCACTCCTTAGAGGGAAATTTAAAGCTATTAGTGCTTCTTTTACAAAAGAAGATTTTAATCAAGAAACTGTTTGTCAGTCTTTAAAAACTAGAAAGAGAACAATCGTAAACCAGGAAAGCAGATAAAAGGAAGCAATACAGGTTAGAGCCAAAATAAACACAATACAATACAAGAGATGATAGAAACACTATCGTGAAAATCACTGCAGCCAAAGACGCTCTCTGAAAGCATCAGCAGTGCACGTAAACCTTTATGACGACTACTGAGAAAAAGAAGAGAGAATTCAAATTATAAAAACCAGGAATTCTAGAACTGGCATTACTACCCACCTAAAAGAAGGAAAAAATGATTATAAGGAGATACTACGAACAACAGCAAGTTAGACATTTTGGGTGAAATTTAAAAATTTCTATAAAGACAAAAACAACTGAAAGTAAGTCAAGAAGAAATACACTTTTTTTTTTTTTTAACCATTTAGGTTTTCCGTCTATCTGGAGGCAACTGCTACACAGGTTTACTGACAGAGATCTGATTACATTTTTGCGACCCAGTTTTCCAGAACCTTATGTTCAAATGCCCTTTGGCCATTTGTTTTTCGGTGCAAACTTTTCTAGATTTTCCAGGCCTCCGTGCCCAGACACACTCGCATCTGTCGCCGAGATTGCTGCTCTCTTCCATTTGTTCGTTAGCAGTGCTTCTGGTGCCAGCACCATCTTGGTCTTATTATTATAAATGTGCAATATCAGTATCTGATGTGATTAACGGTTCTTTTTGCCATTCCTTTTTAAAAAAATGCTAGCTGTCAAATAACATTTTTTCTTTCATACATTTTTGAATGAATGATTGCATTTTCAAAAAAAAAAAGTTTTAAGTTTCAGTAGGGATTTAATTGGGATTGCCCTGATTTTTGTAGATTGGTTTAGGGAGGATTACCGTGTTTACATGACTAAGTCATCCTGTTACATATGCATGCAGCGTTTCAGTTTTGAAAACCTTTTAAATGTCACTTTAATGAGCTACTTTTCCTCCACAGGGATTTGGGGGGTTCTTTTTGTTTGCTTTCGCTGTTTGCGACGGTGGGGTCACCTTTTTTTGATGTTTGACAAAAGAGGGGCCAGATGATCCTTCCTTTAGCACAAGTCCACGTCTGAAAGCTACAAACCCCTGTCCCTGTCCAGAAATAAACAGCCAGGCGCCACGCCCACGCCTCAAGAGTCTGACACCATCTCCTTCTCTCCTCTCAAGCCATTTCCAGATCAGCCTGGCAATCCCACCCTGTCGTTCCCCGCAAAAGCCTCATTACGCGACTGACAAACCCCACATCCACTTGGCGTGTGAGTGTGACAAAGTGCAGGCCCGATTTGGGGCGTGGGGCCTATCTCCTGTCTGCAGAGTGAAAGTAACGTTGTTGCTAGTGGCATTTTGTTATGGTTTTACGTTTTGTCCATTATTATATTTTCTAGCAGGTTTACTTTTGTAGAGAAATATTCGTCTTTGAAAATTGACCACGTAGGAGAAATTTTGCCAAACTGCTGTTTTAACAGTGGTGTCTTAATTCCCTTGGATTCTCTATATAAACTACCATGTGTCCCATACATTAACAAATTGATTATTTTCCCCCTTCTAACCCTGACACAACGATTTTTGCTCTTTCCTTAGAATATTGTCTAGGATTTCCAAAACTGCACCACACAGTCACGACACAGTGGCCGTTTTCACCTCATTCTGATCTTAGAGAGAAGCCACTTAAAGATAGGCTGACATGGGCCCTACTGTTTTGAAATGAAACATTTACCGAGATAAAGGAGGTTTCTGCTATCTCTCTCTAACAATTAACTTTTAATATGAATAAATAGATGCTGGGCTTACAGCAAGCTTCCTCCGAGTCTGCGGGGATAAGCATGGACGTTTTATCTGCCTGCCATTTTGGTAGGTGCCCTGACAGATTGTCTGATGTGGAATTATTCATGCACTTCTTGGTTAAATCAGATTCTGGCGTGCAGGGTATCGATTGCCATCCAATTCGAAGTATTTTATAATCCCTGTGAGATTTTTTTAAACATAAGGATCATTTATTTTTCAAAAAGATAGGAAATTTTAGCAGAAACGATATTATGTGAAAAAAACAGTCTGTATCCACTGCTTCTCTGGGACTTGCTGAAGTTCTCCTCCTAAATAATGAATACTTGACAAGATCATACACTCTCTATATGCCAAATATGATATTCGAAATACACTCGGCAGTTTGTCAGTCATGTGACTTACATATTCTATTTCTCGTTTTTCGTTTCCGTGAGCTATAAGCTCTGAGAGGGATTTTTGATTGATTTTTCTGCAATTCAACCCACTATTGCTACATATATTAAAAGGTTATGTTGTTAGGTGAACATACGTTCATAATAGTAATATCTTCACCCCCCAGGAATATCACATTTGATGAACAAGTGACATTTCTCATTGTATATCAAGATTTTTGACATGGATTTTATTCTGCCTGATAGGTAGTTAAAAAAAGCTATAGCTTTTTCCCTCCGTTTTATTTTCAACCTTTGTTTTAAGTGTGTCTACCGGAGACAAAACATTTTGAATATTTAAAAAAATAAATTAATTAAATCTGAGACTTTTTGTCTCCGAATTTTTGTTTTTAATCCATTTGGATTTATTACAACATTGAAAAAAAATCACTAAGACTGATGTTTTGTTACAAAATTCTATGCATTTTCCTGCATTTATAGATTCTTGTAACCAGCTCTGGGTGTGGGCTAATCCCTTCAGCACCTGTTAGGGACTAATTATCTGTTCACCCAGAGTTCACCTGGTGAAGCCCTCACCTGCTTGTTAGGGAAGAACAAGGGCGGGATGAAGGCAGCGTGAGCTCGCGCGGCATCCTCCGGGCAGAGGGCAGGGCCCAGGCGGCTGACAGGTAGCCAAGGCTGCCAGGCAGCCCTGCTGCAGGGCAGCGACCCGGCTGCTTTCTCCAGGGTTTCCCGGGGCCAAGAGGACCACATGGGCAGGGCTGTCACCAAAGCCATGGGCAGGGGGCCACCCACCGGACGGAGGGGGTGCAGCCATCCCAGTGGGGGGGGTGGCATCACCCTGAAGCACAAAGACGTGGCGGGGTGTGTCCGGCCCAGTGTGCACATGCCCCTTCTCCCTTTTACTCCTCTTTTCATGACGCGACCAGGGTCAAGTGGTCGCGGGCCGGGGCCCTGGGCTGGAAACATCCTCGTCCTTGCACAAAGAGACGCGTCCAAGGGAGGGCCACGCGGCCCTACTGGGAAGCACCTGGCAGGACCCCCTCACGGCACGGACCCCCGGACTGTGGATACGACACACACACCTCTGCCGTCTGGGCCGCCGAGGCAGGGACCCCCGCAGCCCAGCCTGGCACCCACCTGTGACCCCGGGAACAGGCCAGGTTCTCCGGTCCTGCTGCGGGGTGTCATGGGCCAAGTCCTCCAGTGCGTGGGTTTTGGCCTCCCCCTTGTCCTCCAGTCCCATGACATGCGTCTCCCCGTGTCCCCCCATCTGTCCTGGTGGCGGAAATGCCCGCTCATGTGTCTTGCTCAGTGTCCATTGAGTTTGATTTCTTGACACTGGGATTTGCGAGTTCTTCATCTATTCTGGATGGAAGTCCTTTGTCCCGCAGGTGATTTGCAAACGTTTCCTTCCGATCTGTGGGTGGATTGTGCTTTTCATGCCGTATCTAAGGTGTCTTTGCTTCATCTCAGGTCATGAATGCTTTCTCCTATTTTTTTCTAAATGTTTCTAAAATGAAAAAATTTAGATATATGAAAATTTAGATAGGATTAATTTGGAGATGTTTTTTCGGGGGGTATAAAGCATGAGGCTTAGGTAAAGTCCAGTTTTGCATACGAATGCCCAGTTTTTCCAACAGTATTTGCTGAAAAGCTTGTCCTTGGTCAAGAATCATTTGACCAGATTATTTTTTTTTCCAGACATTTTTGGACTTTCTGTTCCATTCAGGTGGTCTATGAGTCAATTCCTTCACCAATATCCTACTGCCTGGAATGGATTACTGTGACTTTATAGTAATTATAAAAATGTACTGAGATTTCTTCTGTTTAATTTTAGATATTTCTCCTCAAATTATGGAAAATTTATCATTGTCATTTTATCAAGTAATCATTTCCCGATTTCTCCTGTTGCACAGAGATTGGCACCTGTACTTATCTATTCCATTTCTCTTTGCTTTTCCTTTACATTATTATTTCATTCTCCGAGAGTCCTTCGATATAATATTTTGGCTCACCAATTTTTTTTCAGCCATTGACCTTTTACTTATCTCTTCAACCTTTTTTTCTTAAAACAGGCATATATTTCATAACTAACAATTCACCGGATTCTTTTTTTTTTTTATGTCTTGTTCCTTTCTCGTGTTACTAATGTCATATGAAGACATTTATTTTGCTTTATTTCCTCTTCTTGCTCTGTCTTGTTCAGTAATTCCATTTCGTGTGCTATATGTCGCCAGCTTTTTCTTCCTGATTCTGGACTTGCTGCTCAAATGTCCAGGCTCGCGTTGTGCTGAGGACGCAGCCAACCGGGCTGGTGATAGGTTTTGGACAGAAGCTCAGGTTTTACCTTTCACACCGCCGAGGCCTAGTTTCAGCTGTCAGTTGTGGTTTTGCTGCCTTGAATTATGAATTTTATCTACATTGATTTATTTTGATTATTTTTATTTATTTTATTTTATTTTTTCAATCATTTTTAAGTGACTCAACATGCGAAATGCAGTGCCTTGTACGTAGTCATCAACATATAACTATTATTTTTATTGTCGCCATCATGTGACAGCAGTGGAGGAGATGAGATTTGGAGGAGGGATGATGGTTTTTTTCAACCACATCCGGCTCATTCTCAGCTGAGGAACTTTGAACTTCGTACTGCTTCTGTTTTCCTACAAATTTCCTGGTTAACTTCTTCCATGATTCAAATTTCCACTAAAAATTTATTAAGAAGTTTTTCTTGCTATCCCATTTAATACTTCTCTCCCCTAGTTTTCTGTTATACAGTTTTGTTCTGTTTTTATCACTGCACATATTGCTATTTGAAGTTATTTTATTTTTTAATTGTTTTCTGTCTTCTCCCCTAAAACGTGAGTAGGGGTTCAGTAACCATTCAAGCTGCTGTCAGAGCAGGAACCTGAACTTAAGATTATCTGCTGTGCTGTGTGTCACTTATTAAAATGTGCATGCCTTTCTTTAAGTATTATTTCTTGAATTTCACACACACAAAAAATTAGTGGACGTATTTCACCAAACAGACATGATTTGGGAATGTGCTTATTTAAAGAATTTCAGATTTTAACAACAAACTGAAAGTTAATACTTTATTTTTTTATTTTTTTTTTCAGGAATGCAGTCAAAGAACATGAAAAACTTTACGCGATTTATGAAATCAGGTGAGTCCATGATATCTTCAACATATCTATTAAAGGTTTCTACTTTTCACTAATGATGCAAGTATTAGCAGTTATTGCAATAGGAGCTGGTGGCTTATCTTGCTCTATGTATTTTGTGTTTGAGGCAGCTACTACAATTATGCAGCACACACAGAAACTAAATAATAGCAATATAACAGCAGTAATAAATAATATAACCTTAATTTATCTTATATGGTGTTGCTATATTTTTTAATAAAAATTTTATTGAATTCTAATAGAACATATTATTCTAGGACTAAGTGCATCCAAGTTAAAAAAAATAGGGTGTTTTAGCACTGGGAGAAACTTCAAACTTCAAATTATCATTTTACATATTTGGAAAGGGAGCCTGGAAGATTAAGCTTGTCCAAAATCACATAGCTATTTAGCAGCAGCGTTAGGAAAAAAAATATACATCTATTACTTACTTTCATCATCATGCTTCCAGATTGCTTTTTTTAGATTGCTTTTTTTAGATTGCCTTTTTTAGATTGCTTTTTTTCCCCCTGGAGGGATAAAACCTCTATCTAACAATTTTGTGTGTATGAAGCATGTTCTCCAGCTGATGTTTTTATGGAAAGAAACTGGGCTCCAACAACAGAATTTTGCAACAACTCTTTTGAAGACTCGGATTTAATGGAAACAAATTATCTGCTAAATTCTCCTTTATCTTTAAAAATTCAGCTACAAACTAACTTCACAGTTACCACTTCTCCAGAGACCAATTACCCCCAACTGCCAAATTAAGTCAGCAGCCAGGCCAAGTCAAACTAAAATGTTCCTGCATAGCCAAGGAAATCATCAATGAAGTGAAGAGGCAACCCACTGAATGGGAAAAAAATTGTTTGCAAATCATATAAAATCAACTTCCAAGTCAACACGTGTAAATATTCATAATATATGAAGAACTTGGACAACTCAATAGCATAAAAACAAAACAAAACAATCCCATTCAAGAAAGGCCAGAAGATTTAAATAGACATTTTTCCAAAGAGGACATACAGATGGCCAACAGGTACAGGAAAAGGCAGGCCAAGACATGCAGCATCACTGGTCATCAGGGAAATGCAAATCGAACCCCCATACCTGCTGGGACTGCTGTTGTCAAAAAAGACAAGAGATAAAGAGTCAGCGAGGATGTGGAGAAAGGGAACCCTCGTGGCTGTTGGTGGGATTGTAAATGGGTGTGGCTGCTATGGAAAACAGTGTAGTTTCCTCAGAAAACTGAAAATGGTCTACGGCCATGCCACTTTGAACCCGTCTGATCTCAGGAGCTAAGCAGGGTTGGGCCTGGTTAGTGCTTGGAAGGGAGACCACCTTGGAAGACCAGGAGCTGTAGGCATTTTTTAAAAATTAAAAACAGAGCTACCATGTGACTCAGCAATTCCACTTGAGGGTATTTATTCAGATGAAACAAAAATGCTAACTTAAGAAGAGATCCGTGTGTCCATGTTTATTGAAGCCTTATTTACAATGGACGAGATAGGGAAACGACCCAAGCGGGTGAATGAATAAAGAAAACGTACATTCATGTAATGAAATATTATTCAGCTTTAAAAAGGAGGCATGGCTATTTCTATTTGTGACAACATGGGTGACACTTGAGGACATTATGCTAAGTGAAATAATCCTCAAAAAGAAAAAAAAAACTTAAAATTTGAGGAAGAGGGACTGCCTTTTGGACTCATTTTGCACTGAAACAGAAACCAGCTGAGAAAAGGCAATTATACTCACACACACTCATCAGCATAGACACAGAAACCCTTCACAAAAATATCGGGGAGGCAGATCCATAGATGTACGGCTTAGCACTTGGGAAACAATGTCATTTATCATGTTAAAAGGGTCAAGGAGGAAATCCACATGATCATCCTCATAAAAACAATAACAACAAAAGCCCCTGAAAAGTTTCCACTCCAGTTGTGAAGACTTTCCACAAACTGGCACTGCAGGCAAGTTCTCAATTGGAGAAAGGGGAACCCAGCACATTTTCTTCTTTAGCTTTTTAAAAAAATGTGAAGCCATCTCAACTTACAGAGAAGTTCGAAGCGCCTGACAAGAAACTCTTCCCTGAACATTCGTGCATGAGCAGCCACGCAGATGACTGTCCCCCTCCATTCTGCGTGTTCTTCAGAGACGCGAGGAGACTCTCCTGTTATTACAGCAGCAAAGTCACAAAGGGAAGATGTTAAATTATTTCTGTGGAGCTTCAGATCCCATTCAGGATTTACCAATTGTCACACCGACGTCTTTTGCAGCGAAAGCGTCCAGTTCAGGATCAGACGTGCCTTAAGGTCCCTGAGTCTTTCATTTCCTCCTGTTTGGGATGGTTTCAGGCTTCCTTGGGCTTGGATGACCTTGGCACGTCTGAGTATTGCAGGGCTCTTAGGCTGCCATGGAGTCCCTCACTTTGGATCTGTCCGTTTCCTCACGACTGCATTCAGGTTTTCCATTTCTGTTCGGAAGGTCATAGAATGGTTGCAGCATCCTTCTCAGCGTGTGTGTCATGTGACACATTGGTTTTATTTGTTTCGTTCTTTAATTTACTCATATCAATCACCCGATGTAGGTGCTATCTGCCATGGACACTGTAAGTTTTCCCTTCACAATTAGCATTCTGTGTGTGGATGTCCTCGCTTTTCTTGGGGTCTGAGGTCGATGATGGGTCCCCTTAGCACGTGGAGGCCCACGTCATGGAGTGGGAATGCTTCCTCCCACACTGGTTCCAACGTAGAGCTTGGGCTCTAATTCCCTGTTCCGGGCTGACCTGCCCTGTGTGGGTGGATGCCCCCTTGTCCTGCTTGGACTTGATCTGTCACCCAGAGCAGCCCCCATGCCTGGACATGTACACGTCCTCACCCTCTGACACCTTGGCTGCCACATGAGACCAATCTCCACTGGGATGTGGCTTCACTTTGCTTTGGCTCTGATGTCAGCGGGCATTGCTTTGTCCATGTCAGTGCCTCCCATGGGCTCTGACACCCATGACAGGCTGTCCCTCCCCAGTGACACTCTCCTTACTTTTCTTTGGGTGTGACTTCGAAACAAAGCCTTCCACCCCAAAAAGTCTTTCTCACCTACCCAAGCTATAGCCAGCCCCCCCCTCCCACAAACACACACTCATACTGCCTGTGCCCAGGCAGGATGCATACCTCGTGCTGCCAAGTTCTTAAGACTAACATATCAGGTGCAAAAGAGAAGAAGAGATAAAGGTATAGAGAATGGAAGGAAAATAAAAGGAGATATTAACATCATAATTAATCATAAAGAAACAAACCAAAAACCGACCCTGAACATTTCCCCCTAATACTGGAATAAGGCAAGTGGGTCCACTCTTCATTTCAGTTGAATTCTTCCATTTCACATTACTGGACATCTCTGCCCGTGCTGTAAGGCAAGAAAAAAATTAAAGAGCACCCATACAGGAGAGGAAGAAGTAAAACTATTTATATACACAGATGACATCATTTTTAATAAGGTAGAATGCCATCTCAACATATAAAAATCAATGACATCTCTATATACTGTCAGCAAATGACTGGAAAATGAATCACTGAAATACCATTTCCAATAGCATAGAATATGTAATCCTTAGGGATAAATTTAATGAATCAAATGCAAGACCTTTGCACTGACAAGTATAAAATATTTCTGAGAAAAATTAAAGTTCTAAACAGAGAGACATAGAGTGTTCATAGATCGGAAGATTTAATCTTGTTAAGACATCATTTTCCCCTAGATTCATCTATAGATTTTATGGAATACAAATTAATCCCCATGAGGTTTATTTATAGAAATTGAAAAGGTCATTCCAAAATGGATATGAATAAAAACACCTCCAATAGTCAAAACAGTTTTGAAAAGAAGAGCAAAGCTGAGTGAATTGTGACACCTGAGTTCAGTATTTACTTTATAACTACGTTAATCAAAATGACATGGAGCTGGCAAAAAGATGCATGTATACATCAATGAAATGGTATCCAGTGTCCAGAAATGCACCCACACATATAAGATTTTCAACAAAAATGGAAGGGCAACTCAGTGGGGAAAAGAATAATATTTTCAACAAATTGTGCTGAAAAAAAAAATGGAAAGAAACAAACCTTGACTCTCACCTCATAGACAAAAATGAGCTGCATCACTGATCTAACCAGTAATGCTAACTTTTGAAAGAAAACACAGAGAACATCTTCACTTTCAATTATGCAAAGGTTTCCTAGGCAGACTGCCTAAAGTCTGAGCCACGAAAGAGAGAGGTTGATGAACTGAACTTCAGTTAAATTGAATTCTTCTTTTCTTTGAAAGGCGCCAGCAAAGAAGCGAAACGGCAAGGCCACAGGCTGGGGAAAATAGTCACATTCCATGAATCTGACAAAGCACTAGATCTAAATGTATAAAGAACTCTTCACCTCTGTAAAAAGACCAAGTGCAATGTCAAAGTGGGGAAAATCTTACACATTCCAAAAGAAGATGTGAGTGGCCAGCATGCAGATGAAATGTAATTACTTACATACTGAAACGTCACCGGGAAAACTCAAATTAAACCCACAATGAGACACACCCACTGGGGTGAACGCAGAGGATATGAAGTAGCTGCAGTTCTCCTGCAGCGCTGGTGAAATGTAAAATCTTCCAATTTATTTTGTAAATTGAAAATGTTCTGGCAGCTTCCTACAAAGCCATACATAAACTTACTATGACTCAGCGATTCCACACCTAGGTATAAACCCCAGAGAAATGGAAACGTATGTCCAAACGAAGACCTGTAGATGGATTTTCGGACCTGTACGAGAAACTCGCATGGATGGATGAATGGGCAGGTACATTGGGGAATAGTTATACGATGGAAGGGCACCCAGCGGCGGAAAGAAACACTCGATCTGCAATGATGTGAGACGCTGGAAACATTATACTAAAAGAAAAGAAGCCAGACATAGACTAACATGTAATTTTATTTACCTGCGATGCTAGAACATGTAGTGACAGAACTTAGGTCAGCGCTTGTCTAGAGCTGAGAATGGAGTGTTGGTTAAAGGGCGGAGAGAGAATTTGGGGGTGATGACATGTATGCCAGTTTCCACATTTGTCGAGCCTCATCTAATTAGATGTATGATATTTTATTTCATATGTTATTGCTCAAATTGAGTTATTTTATAAAGAGCTTTAAAGTATGTTGTCAGAAATTTTGGTACTGTTTAAAAAGGTGAGCTGATCCTGTATGAGTACGAGGCAACAATGATTGGGAAAAAAAGGCACTGGGGTCAGTTAAGGTGCAGAAACATGGCCTAGTAAAGTGACCACGTGATGCTTTGGCCTGTCTCTTCCCCTGCCTTGTTCCTAAGGACCCCTAACTATTACTCTAGCCTGTTTGAAACCACCTTATTGCGGGCAAAATAGCATTCACCTCCTTTTTCTTTCGACTTAAAGTTTACCCATTGTAGGGCCCCTGGATTTTTTTTTCTCTCAGTAGAAAATACATGACAGTAAGAGCTGGATTAACCTTTCCCTGCTGATGTGGCCAACACATCGGTGTCACCGGGTGCAGGTGTGGAAATATTGGTGTCTGGAATCCTGGCAAGAGCGTGGCTGGGCTGCAGTTCTCATCCAGCCCTCCAAGATGGCTTTTGTGTGGAGGGGCTGCAGTCCTGCCTTTGCTGCTCACACAGGTGCCAGTCGTGTAGTGACCATAATGACCCTTTTAAGCCCATCTATCTTGATCAAACATACCAGAGTGTTTCTCTTTGATTTGGCCTTCACATTATAAAAAGGCTGCATTTTAGGTGACACTTTTAATGATTTGCCAGTTGGTGGGTGGCATAGCCTGGCTCCCAGAACACATGCTCTGAGCAATCCTGCTGTCGAGGGTATGCACCCTTAGACACGCTGATGAAAACCAAAGTGGAGGACAGGGGGTGCGGCATGGGAGCAGGCAGGGGCTACGGCTGTATCTCGGCACGGTCCTTTAAAGGGAGACCCACTCTCTACTGGCTGCCATCGTCCATCGGTCGAAGGGCCACGCTGTAGATGGCTGGTCCCCGTGATTTTAGGTGGCACATATGTGGGTCCCATGCAGGTTCTGTGGCATCTTAGGCCTCATTGTCACCTGAGAGGCCTGGAAGTGGAAGGGGAGAGTGATGAGGACACACAGGGGGCATGGGGTTCTGCCTCCAGGTGAAGCTGGGGGCAGCTCTCTGGGAACCGCCTGCCAAAGTGGTCACTGGGGTCAAAAATGCAAGGCCAAGAGCCTCCGAGGATGATGGGAGCCACTCTGAGGTGGGACGTGGGCGCAGGGGGTTGCCTTTGGGATGTGCTTTTTGCGTCCTGTGGTTTGAAGGGGGTAATCCTGCTACTTCATTGGCTGTGCTCAGACTCCACGTCCTCATTGTTTACCGCGTGTAGCCATGACCCCCAGCAGCATGTGTCTCTAAAGAGGCCCCTGCAAGCAGGAGACACGAACGTGGAGGGAAAGGTGCGATGACACGGACCCCGTTTTCCTGATGAGTCCGTTGTACATTAACAGGACAGAGAATACAAAGGGATTGCCAGTAGACGTTTCCAGAACATAATTAGGGAGCTATATTTATCTCCTAACCTACCTTCCCAGCAACGTTCAGGTTCTGCGGCCACATTTTCTGTTCCAAAAATAAAATTGCTGTTTTTTTTTTTTTTAAAGGCAATGATATTTAAAATTAATGCACAGAAACATGCCAGCTTGAGGATAAAGATCTAGATTTAGATATTTATCTGTATGAAGTCTGGGCGGTAGGAAAGAAAACTTTAAGCTTTATACGTACATAAAAAATAAGTCAAGCCAGAGAAGCGGGAATCTATTAGCGGCCAGCCAGCCATCAGGACCGGAGTGGCCCGAGGTGGCCGTCGGGCAAGCGCGCCACCTGTGCATGGGGCTGGCTGACCGCGTGCAGGATCCTGTCACCGTCTAGAAGCATTTTTTGAGGGTCATTTGCTTAAAAAGTGTACAGCCTACGGCGGCAGGACGCACGGGCAGGTGGGCCGTGGTGGGCCTCCACCTGTGCCCTGGCCGTGCTGTGTGGGTGGGGGGGGGGCTTCTAACCAGAACCAGGGGAGGGGGCCGGTGGCGGGAAAACGGGGTTCGGTGCCTCGTTTCAGGACCACGGACAGCTCCGGGCCAAGGCCTCTGAGGCGAGCGGTTTTGCCAGATCTGGGGGGACCGCGCGGCGGGTGGGTGCGGGGTGCGGGCAGATGGGTGCGGGGAGATGGGTGCGGGGCGGGGGCGCGGACGACAGGGAGTGCCGCGGGCCGGGCCAGGCGGGGGAGGTGTCGTGTGAGACACGGATGTTCACAAACGGCCCAATGGGGCACAAACGGTGACGGGGCTGGCACCCGGGGCTGGAGTGGGAGGGCGGGGAGGCCCATGGGGGGGGGGCCGGGGCAGGATCCCCGCGTCGCGTGGGAATCTCGGGGCCGCGGGGGCCGCACGGAGCGTCCCGCCCAGGGAGCGGCAGAGCCAAGCCGTGCGCCCCGGGCCCGGGCCCCCTGCAGGCGTCGGGCGCGAACGGGGGCGCGAACTGGGGTGCCTAGGGAGCGTGGCAGGGGACAGGGGGTGCTGGGGAAGCGGAGAAACGGGGGGGGGGAGTGGAGGGAGCGGGGGAAATTTGAGGAGCGGGGGGATGGGGGAGCAGGAGGAGCGGGGTGGCAGGGGGAATGGGGAGAATGGGGGGAGCAGGGGGGTAGTAGGGGGAGCGGGGGGGAGCAGGGGGATTTGGAAGCGGGGGGCTGGGGGAGCAGGGGGACGGGGTGGCGGGGTAGCGGAGGGAACAGGAGGGGAGCAGGAGGAGCGCAGGGCGCGTCCCGGGCGCGGTGGCTCGGAGCCCCCGAGCGGCCTGCGCGGCGGGGTGCCAGGCCCCTCTCCGCAGCCGCGGGGCCTGGTCCGCGCGGCCCGCCCCCTCCCGCGCTCGCCCCGCCCCGCGCCCCTCCCCGCGCCGCCCGCGCCCGCCCCTCCCCCCGCGCCTCCTCCGCTCGGCCAGGCGCGGCGGCGGCGGCAGGAGCGGCCCCGGCGGCTGCGGGCGCGGCGGGCGGCGGGCGGCGGGCGGCGGGCGCCCTCCCCGGCCGGGGCGCGGGCGGCATGCGGGGCCCGGCGCGCGGGCGGCTGCTGGGCCTGCTGTCCGCGCCGGTGCTCGTGGCCGTGGTGTGCTGCGCGCAGAGGTAGGGCCGCGGGGCGCCGGGCGCGCGCGCGGGGCCGGCCCTGCTGCCGCCCGGCCCGGCCCGACCCTGTGCGCCCTGTCCCCCTCCCCCCCAGCGCCAACGACCCCGGGAACATGTCCTTCGTGAAGGAGACGGTGGACAAGCTGCTCAAGGGCTACGACATCCGCCTGCGGCCCGACTTCGGCGGTGAGCGCGGCCGCGGGGCGCCCCCGGTGCGGGGTGGGGGCGGGGGCGGGGGTTTAGGGCTCCGTCCCCGGGGGGAGGGGGTGGGCGCTGGGGGTCCCCGTCCCCGGAGCCGCGCGCGCCCGCTGACCCGCGCCCGCGCCCCCGCAGGGCCCCCGGTCTGCGTGGGCATGAACATCGACATCGCCAGCATCGACATGGTGTCCGAAGTCAACATGGTGAGTGTCCGGCCCGGCCCGGCCCTGCCCGGCCCTGCCCGCCGCCGCGTCCACGCCGCTGGGCCCGCGGCCTCCCCGCCCGCGGGCTCCCGGCCCCCCGCACCCGCCCGGCGCGCACGCGGCGCCCTCTCCAGCGGGCGCGGGCCTCCGAGCTGTGGCGGGTCCCCCCGAGTGTGGCCGGTCCCTCCCCCGAGCTGTGGCCGGACCCCCGAGCTGTGGCCGGTCCCTCCCCCAAGCTGTGGCCGGACCCCCGAGCTGTGGCCTGACCCCCGAGTGTGGCCGGTCCCTCCCCTGAGCTGTGGCCGGTCCCTCCCCCGAGTGTGGCCGGGCCCCAGGCCTCTGCGCGCCGGTGCCTGCTCAGCAACAGGCGCCGGGGAGCCCGAGAGCGGGGGCCGGGGGGCCGCGCCCCGGGTCGTCTTTGGGAGAGGCCGGAGGCCGTGGGGGGAGGGGGTGCGGGCGCCCGGCGCGTCGCAGGTGTCCGGGTGGCGGTCCTGGTGGCGGTCCCGGTGGCGGTCCCGGTGGCGTCCCCGCGGCGCCCCGGGCCGGAGGCCCCCCCGCGCGGCCGGTCGCTGTCCGAGGTGCTGGCGGCCGCGGCGTTGGCGGCCCCACGGCCCGCGAGGCGGGCGCCCAGGCCCGGGCCGCGCTGCCAGGCCCAGGCCCAGGCCGAGGCCGAGGCCAGTGGCCCGGGGTGACCGAGGAACGTGCGGAGGCCCGTGGGAGGCGGAGGTCCCAGTCCCCGCGCACCGGACGGGACGACGGGGGGACGAGGCAGAGCCGGCCCCGGCGCTCGTTGACCGCGGAAACCCAGGCGGCCCGGGGGCAGGGTCGACTGTCTGTCGCGTGGACGCGTGAGAAATCGGGAGAACGAGCGTTTGCAGGCAGGATTTCTCTGGAGAGATCTTTTGGGAGCTGCTCCCTCGCACGTGCGATGTTGGGGGCACGTGAGGCAGGTCGCGCCTGCCGAGCGGCGGTCACGCGGGCAAACGCGGCGAGGACGCCCAGGTGCTCGCCCAGGTGATTCCCCCGCAGCGGTGTGCGGCGCGGCCTTGGGGTCTCTGCGCTTGACATTGATGCTCCAGGGTGTTTTCCAGCAGGTATTTTGTGGGCAGTGTTTGGAGAAACATTGCAATAAATTACAGACATGCGGACATTTGCAGATACATTGAAACTATTATTTAAGTCGAGTGAATGTTTAGCGAGATCTACCTAAAAATGTAAATACAAACTACTGTGGATTCGGTAGGAAGAAACCTTTAATCACACAACGTCGTTTTTTCTTTAAACCGTTTTTTCACTCCAGACCTAAATATTTTTCAATTATGATGTGTGATGTAAAAAGAACTGAGTCGTTTTTCACTTAGGACATTTATACACAAGGTGTTATAAAAGTGTTAGCAAACAGCAGAAGGAATATGACTTTGCATATATTATATTAAAATTTACATTATATATATATTTTTTGTGATTTTATAAAAATAATTCTGTCCAAAAGGCAGGTTTTATGGTCTTAAGGGGATAAGTGATATATTTAAGATCTATTCTCTATACTCTGTGGTTTTCTCAATTGGGGACTTTACATTCCCTAGGGAAGACAATTTTGTATGGATGTTAATTGAATACTTCATGGATTATTGCATCAAAACTATTATGCTGGATGTCAGATAAAAGGAAACATATGACGTGGCGCTTTAAGAATCCCACACAACATCGTGTAGTCACAGGCGCTCACAGTTTTCTTTGAGTTAATTTATAAACGGCAGGGTGAGAAGCCAGGTGCATACCTGTTACCTTTAAAAGGTTCATCAGCACTTGCCTAATTCATGCATTATGAATTGAGGTGTCCCAATTTTCTCTGGCCCCAGTAATAGAAAAGCTGAAGACACAAGCAAGTATTAAATATAACAGAGCCACAGTATGCATGTATGTATTCTTTATTTTACTATTATTATTATTATTTGCATTCTCATGATGGTAATTTTTGTGGCCTTCTACACATAAACTTATCCTAAACAAAAACTGGGGCTTGCTAGTTAGGATCGGTGCTTGAAGGCTATTGGACAGATGTGACTGACTGGCCTTTGCAATATCTTCCACACGTGGATCGATTAACAGCAAATGCTAGAAAAATCTGATTTCTCTTAGAACATGGGCTTTGGTATTTGGCCTATTACGATGTTTTCCCTGTGTTTTATAGGGAAAGAAAAGAAAGTATACGAGCATAAGGTTAGAGTCACCACTCGATCTTGTTATTTCAAAAGAAGGCATTCTCCTCGTGAGCTCCCTTACTCACCTTGCCCGTGAGGTCATGAGAGCCAGTCAGAAGTGGTCTCGCTTTAAGTGTGGTGTAGATAGTGGGGGAGACTCGGCACGTGGCTGCAACGAAAAGTGGGATGTGGTGGGTCCCCTTAGAGGAACAAAAGAAAGGAGAGAGAGAGAGATTAAGAGATTGAGAGATTGAGCTGACTTTGGACATGGAAAGCTTCATGAAAGGAGTTATGTTTCCGTTAGGGGAGTAGGGGACACAGAATTGTGACTGACATAGATGGCGGAGGATGTGTTGGGTTAGGGAAGCAAATGGCAAAGACGAGGATGGACAGACAGACAGGATGGAACGTGGTGAAGGGGAGAGTCACAAGACGAAACGAGGAGTGTGTGACGGACCCCAGTTTACCTGGGCCCTTGTCTGCCTTGCCAAGGATCTCAGATGCCGGTTTTCACACCTAAGGCACCCGAGAGTGGTTTTAAGGAGGTGGTTGACATGATTTGAGATGTGATTTAAGAGGACTATTTTGGTCAAAATGTAAATTTAGATACGGAGTGACTAGAAGCGCGAATTTTACAAGAGAATTAAGAGTAAGTGATCACGGAAGCTCCTTCTCAGGTCTTCACAGAGATGTCTCTGAAACTCGTATTTAGTGAAATAAAAATCCACTAATGTTTGCAATAGGGTTATGTAAAACACATGCATCTCTAGGTGGGACACGCATGTGTTGGAGGGTGGCGGTAGAGGACAAGCACGGATGTTGCGTCGTGATGATGCCCTCCCTTCTTAAACAACCGTAAAGCACAACCTTTATCGACGGGTAGTGTGCTTAGGCGACCCTGCCAAGGAACGCCTCTGGCCGCGAATAAACGCGTGAGCGGACACATCTGGTGTACCTATCCACTCACAGTTTGGTGTTTTGTGAAACAACCTAAGAATGGATCTGAGCATTTTCATGTCTAGCATTATTTCGCTGTAATTCGTTTTAAGAATGATGGAGATGGTGTGCGTTTCTTTTCTTTTTTGTTTCTTGTTTTTCCTTTCTTTTTCTTTTTTCCCTACGCTTTACGTTTTTCTTTTTCCTGCTCCTTTTTTTAGTTGGCTGACAGGACAGCAGTCCAATAAACACTATCTCGTTTTGCATAATTTCCCTCGTTTCTCTCACCTCTTGTTTTAAAATTTCAGATAATCTTTTAAAATCCCATGGGGTTGAGTAAGTGCTGAGATTCGCTCTACGCATTTCTTTCCGTGAAGTGTAATTGCGACAGGGTGCTGCCTGCCGGAAACATTTTACACTCGTGTGTCATGCTCCTGGTGCTCAGTGTTGGTCCTAGAGTGCACTAAGTGTCTTGAAATGATCAATGGAGACGTGAATAACTGGAGGAAAGCTATTGAAAATATGGGAAATGTAAGGAAGTGTTAACCATATAAAATAACAAATTTTAATTTAAAAATGCTATTTTTACCCAGAAGGAATAAGGCAGTTTGGTAACTCTTCAAAAATGCATACAAAATAAACAGTATTTGAAAGTGGTCATAGGAATTTAAAAAAGAAAGAAATCCAGCTGTTAGCATAAGCCATCGCTTGGCTCTTTAATTCAGAGCAGAAGCCACGTGGCCTGACCAGCCCGTCACAATCAGCTCAGTCGTTCCAGAAACGTGCCGCGGCTCATTCGCGTCTGATTTCGGTGTGTGCGTCGTGCGCTACCCTGTTTTCGGCGGCGGGTCCCTTCTCCGTCACCCGTGATGCGCGTGCTTGGTTACCGCGAGGTGCGTATCTGCCCACGATGTGAGTTCTGTGGTGTTTCTCATTTGTTGCATTCTCTTGTGGAATCCACTTTCGTGATGTCCAGGTGTAAGACAGGTGTGCTACGTGGGAGCAGAGCGGCAGCGCGTCTCCAGAAGCACCTTTGTAGCTGCCTCACTGCAAACGCGCATAGTCCTACTCGTGCACGAACCGGCACGCACACGCACATTCACACGCACGTGAGCATGTGTCGGCATACACACATTCGCGTGCACACACGTGTTTGCACACGCACGCTTGTGTGCACATGAATTTGCACACACATGTACAAACATTTGCACACACACTTGCACACACACGTTCTTATGCACACATGCATTTGTGTGCACGCACACACATTTTCACACATAATTTGTGTGCACGTACATGCATTCGCACATGCACATTCGCACACACATTTGCACACAGTTATGAACATGCATCTGTACACACACACTCGCACACAAATTTGTGTGCACACACACACTTGCACACGCACATCTGCATGCACACAGTCACACATCATCTGTATGCACATGCACATTCGCGCACACACATGTGCATGCCCACACATTCGCACACACACTCACACATACATCAGGCACGTCCCTCGGTGCCCAGTGACTCAGTCCCAGGCCCCGATGCCCGCCGACCTGATCCCAAAGCAACGCCACAGATGGCTCAGCTGTTCCGAGAAAGCCCCGGCAAAGACTCCCACGCAGGCGCGTGTCAGAATGCCCTGCACTCGCCGGCAGCTTCCCGCGAGGCAGGGGCCAGGTTCGGGCTTTGCAGTGGCTCCCCGTTATCGTTTTGGAGCTTGGGGTGTGCTCACGCCCTCGTTGCACAGCGAGCCGGGGGATGACTCAGCAGAGAGGAAAAAGGGTCAGTTGACCTGGCTGGGGCTGGAACCGGCTGGTGCGGCCGGCGCTCGGGGTGCGGCCCACGGGGCTTGCCGTGCTCGGCTCCGTCGCTGTGTCGCAGTCGTGAGGCTGGTCATGGAGCCCGCCGTGTCCCCTGGCAGCGTGGTTCGTGCATAAGTGGGATGAGAAAGGCCGTGGGGAGAGTGACCCCTTACATGATGTGCAGTTCATGCCAGGGGTTGCCTTTGACACCAGGAGGAGTGGGACGGAGCGTGCAGAGGATGCTGTAGGGCCATTCCCTTGGGGAGGCCGCGCGTGTTGCTGCATCTCTTAAAAGACGGCTCTCAGCCCGTTGTCCTGGGCTTGGGGACTGAGCCGCGTGTCGCCCGCAGGAGTGCTTGGCTGGATCGACGGTGTCATCTGCTCATCGAAGCCTCAGCACCGTCCCTGCTTTTCCAAGTGAAGCTCCGGGGCCAGCATTGGGCTGCGCGCCATCTGATGCCCGGGGCAGGGCTCGTTTCCTTCCCTTCGTTCGGGGACCCCCGTTTTCTGCGGGTTCTGAGTCTCGTTGCGGCCTTCCGGAAGCTCTGAGATCACGCGGCCACATGGGCTGCGGTGTCGCACACGGGCCGGCAGCTCGCGGCGTCGTGCTGTGTCGCAGTTTACGAAATGCGTCCTGCGGGTCCCCCAGCCTGACGACTGCACGAGGTGACATGAGCGGCGTCCCCATTCTGATGAGAAGGCAGCCTCGGGGGCTGCACTGGCTCACACCGCGGCAGGGCATGGACCGGCCCGGGTCCCTGTGCTAGGAGCAACCCAAAGTGTCCCCTCGGGGTGGGGGGGCCCAGGGCGCGGCCTCCTGCCACAACCCCATCACTGTCTGCAGTGGCACCCCCCGCCCCCCGAGGTCTTAGTCTTCCCTCGTAGGCATCACATGCTCAGACAATTGACCGGGCCGTCGCGTGGTCTTCCTTCCCCATTTCTGTCCCTGAGCAGAGAGCAGCGCCGGGTCCGAGGCTCGCGACAGCCGCCTGTCAGACGTGCGTGGAGAGGAAGCGCGTGATGAGACATGGGTGACTGACGGGGTACAGGCTGGGGCGGGCGGGCTCGGTCCAGCCATGCCCTTGGCACTCGGTCTCACATGTGCTTGTGCGTGACATGCGGGGTGAGCAGCTCGTCCCCACGAGGGCTCAGCGCGTGGGCGCCCCCTACCCCGGCTGCTCGGCAGCTTTCCGGGCCCTCAGGACCCGCCATGGGGAAGGCTCCATGGTGGGGCTGAGATGGGTCTCGCCTCGTGGTGCCTGGCTCAGTGCCACCGGCTCGGGACGGAGAGTGAGTCCCTGCTCCTGGGGACAGGGCAGCCACCCCGGGAACTGGCAGACACCCGCTTGTGGGAGCCGGCCCCTGGGTGTCTCCTTCCATCACGCTCCGCATCCCACAGACGCGCTGACGGGACGGGCAGGAACCTGCACGCATGGACCTCGCGGGGCGATGAGCAGGGGAAAGCAGACGCGCGAGCATGTGACAGCCCTTGAGACCCTCAGGCTGTCCCCGTTGGGTCTGCAGCAGGATGTGGGGTCTGTGGACCACAACATGGTCGGGTCTCACCCCGTTTCTACAACGAAAGGTTTAGTGAAACAGTTGCCCAGGCCACGCGCCACGGTTCGTGACGCGTTTTATTTTGGATGAACTTTAAAGGGCGACACGCCCCAGGGGTTTAAGCCACAGAGCCCCGATGTGGTCTGTGCGCGCGTGTGAGATACCTGTCACCTAGCTCCGTGTCGCCTCGCGGCTCTCTTGAAATTTCATCTTTCGAGTGAGATCTTGCGACTGGTAGCTTGAGTGGGGAGAAGGACGATGCTCACTGGGTCGCCCGTCGTCACACGTCCGTGCGCGCGCGCGTGATTCCACGCAGACCGAATCTTGTTTGAGAAGAAACGACGCCCCGAGTACTTCATCGTCACGTCTCCGCTTCCCTCCGGCACCAGCCGACTCCCGGCGTCCAAGTGCGGTGCCGGCCACGCAGGGCGCGCCCGCTGAGTATGTCAGACGCGCTTGGGTAGGTGACCCTCGTGCTCGGGCCCGATATTCGGTGCGTTTGATTGAGGAGAGTTTGTTACTTGGGTTGGGCACGTGAATCGAACCATAGCTTTACCCGCGAGGATTCCCGTGAACTCGTCGCAGAAGAAAAGAATCCGAATCGCGGCAAACGGCGCCGTCCCCACCGTCGAGGCCAACCCTACGGACCGGGCACCCGGGCTGTGCCGGTGTCACCCCAGGACCCGAGCCCCGCGTCCTCGGAGCAGACGTTCCCACCCACGGGGACCTCCGCGTCGCCCTTCCATAGCCGAGGAACGTGCTGGAAGGGGTCAGGGACGTTAAGAGGCCCAGGGTGCAGCGCGCTGAGTCCCCTCCCGCACCCTCCGACACTGGGCAGATAGGTGACGCGTTGGTCCGAGGGCGCGTTCGCGCCACCCAATGAGTTTTTATTTCTGCACCTTCCCTCTGTGAGGGACCTGGGCCCCACGATCCCCGCGCGCACGTCATTCCCGGCCTGACATAACCGCGGCTTCTGAGAAGGTTTCAGTGCCACGTCCACGGGTGTCGCCTCGTCCAGTCTCCTGCTCAGATAGCACCGGGGATGATGTGACAGACGGAAACCGTTTTGTTTTTTCTTTTCCTTTTTTCCTTGCTGCAGGAATTGTCAGGCCCTTTCACGTGCTCATGGTTTTGTAAAACTTCACGAAAAGGGTGGAGGAATGAAGACTTAAAAAGTGCTTTTGCCCGGGGACGTCTTTCTCTGTGGGGCTGGGGGACCTCACTCGTATCACAGCCCAGGGAGTGTGGGGTCTGCCCATGGGATCAGGACAGCCTTCAGTGTGGCCGGTCACTGATTCCCGGGGCTGTCGGGCTGGACCAGCATTTCCAGCAAGTGTTTTTGGGATGAAGCCCTTCCTTTCCGGGGCCGTGGCAGAGGGGCGGGCAGCTTGCTGACGCTGCATCCGACCGGGAAGGGTGACTTGTGTCTTTGAGCACGCGACGGTGTGTCTGAGACACTTATGGGAATCCGTGACGCGTGGCACGTTTGCTGGGGCGATGTAGATACCGTACACGACACACCGTGTATTTACATGTGATACGACCTACGTCAGTCCCATTTACGTGTAGAATCAGGTCCCCTTTGGTCGAAAGGTTCTCGCGATCAGCAGATCTAGCACCCCCTCTGGCGAGTCGTCTCTGATCGTCCCTTCCGACTGATTCTCTCTAGGTTGACGAGGAGGTCACACGTGTTACTGAACCGTCAGTGACAGTGGGTGGCCCAGAGGGAAGGTGTGTTTTCTGGGCCGTTCCATAAACCAGGAAAAAATGGCGTAAGAGGCCAACGTCGCTCCAGCTGCCCCGGGAAGCCCCCATCGGGGTCTGCGCTCGGCCCGGGGTTTGCGAAAGGCTGGTGACAGTCAAAGCAAATCCAGAACCGGAGAGAAATTAAACAGCGTGCCTTAGGTGTAGGGCCCAGGGCGTGGTTTATTTGCTTCATTTATTTATTTTTATCATCATCATTATTATTTTTGGCCCTGAGAAGCACAGAAAGCTGGTTTCAGGGGGGGCCTTGCCTTGGGGATGTCCCCCGTGCGCATATGCGCAGACTCCTCCTCCCTGCCGGGCTTCAGTTCGCATCTCCCTGTGTGGCCGCAGCGCTCACCTCAATCTGGAGACTTTTCTTTATTATTTTAAACTTTGGAATCGTACCTGCCTGGGTGATCTCCCCTAGAGGCTGTCAGGTCGTCCTCCGGAGTGGACGGGGCTGCTTGTCACGTCTCGGGGGAGTGTGTGTGTGCGAACCCTGACGGGTCACTCAGACGCCGCAGTCCTCAGTTCGGTCCTCTTTAAGCCGCGCGTTAAAACGGCCTCTCCAAGCTGCCATCAGCTCCATGGCCGTATGCCTGGGAGCCTGTGAGCACTGGGAAATGGCGGGGACCCTCTGCGTGCCTGGCACGGACGCCCGCTTCCTGCCGTTCGGGGCCACCTGCGGTTGGATGGGGGACCCAAGCAGGGGTCGGTCCTCTGGCCGCCTGCGACCTTATGTCCAAAGCAGGGCCAGTGTGCGGCCCAGACCCGGCCAGGTTGCATGCTGGGAGCCGCGGCCGTTGCCCGCACGAACGGGGGGGACCTGGAATCTGCGTCCGTGCTCACTGAGCCCCGGTCTCCCACACGCGGCGGCGGCGGGGACGTGCTCGGTCTGAACGTAGAATTGTGTCTACACGTGGACGCGCTAGGGGACCGTCCGGTGCTTGCCTCGTGCCCGAAGCATAACCTTCCTGTTATCACCCAAGAACAGTCTGGAAGTGGCAGCCAGCGCCACCGGGGGACCAAGCTGTCCGTATCCGGATTTTTTAAGAAGTTGACGTAAATTTGATGCGTGCGCCGTTGGCGAGTCTCCCGTGGCATCTCGGCGACACGCTTGACGGTCTGGATTCCTCACGCAGCCGGGAAGGAAGAGGGTGTCGGCTCAGCCAAGGCCGTCGCGCTGTTGCCGGCAGCCAGTTTGGGGGGATAACCCGGCATTTGGTGAACAGGATTGTCAACGTGGACCCGACAGGCGGAGCTTTCGTGTTGCGGCGTCTCCGCAGGAGAGTCCAGCCCTCCGTGCCCTGCTCTTTCCCATTCCTGGTCTCGTTTAAGCAGGTTCCTCCTGGGTGAAGCCGGGCCCGCGCCCGGTGGGCGAGTCGGGGTGAAGGCTGGGTCTGCCTGTGCCGGGGTTTGCTCGCTGTGGGGTCCCCGGTCGCTACGCGTTCCTATCCGGAGCGCAGTCAGTCCCTCGTGAACGCGTTCCGTCGTGGTCCCCGCGCGTGGCCGCACGGCGACTTCACGCTGGACGCAGAGCCGGGCGGCAGGGGAAATGGGAGGATGGCTGACGGAGAAGAAATACCCGTTTTTACGAGAAACGAGCCCAAATACCCCTGCCCCTGCCCTTCCTGAACAAGCGGGTAGATACTCTGGGGTTTCCTTCCCGATTCTTTCCACGTCCCAGAGGCAAACGGGCTCCCGGCGACAGTCACGCGAGCCCATCTGGCCCGCCTCCTCCTGGGCGGGAGCCGGCCGACGTTTCTTTGGCAGCGGGAGAGGGGCCGGCACCTGCTTTGTGTCTCTCTGCGGATCGCGTGGGGCTGCGTCGTTCCCTGGGGACGTGATTCACTGAAGCCCGTCAGCGGAGGGGCTGGTTCTTGGCGGGCGCCGAGGGGGGCGGGAGGCGGGCGGACTGAAGCGCCAGGTGGCTGCCGCGCCCTCTCCTGGTCCGTCACCCAGGAGGACCGGAAAGCGTTTGATGGCGCCCACCGGGCCAAGGCCCCGCACCTGGCTGGAGGGCGAGCGGGTGCCACACGGAGGGCTAGGGAGGGGGCAGCTTATGTTTAGGACCAAGTCTCCTTAGCCGGGGTCCGTAGGACCTGCCGAGTCAGTGACATGAGCGGTGTTGGCACCGAGAGTGGGGACAGATTCCAGTGTCTTTGCGACCCAAGCGGACAGGCCGGGCTGCCCTCCCGCCGTCTTTGAATCCCCGGGGCTGAGGGGACACGGGGTTCCAGGGTGCGGGTGGGCAGCCCGGCGTCCTGCAGGCTGCGTCCTGTGTCCTCCGAGCTCCCACACCCCTGCCGCGCTGGAGAAGCGCGGGTGGGACCCTGGGTCCCCGAAAGGGTGTGGTTCACAGGCGTGTGACGGTGGGCTTCGTGGTCTTCAGGCGTGGGAACGGTCACCCCCGGCAAGACTCTGCTGTTCCCGCTGTCACTTGGCCCTTGGCTCCAGCCCATGGCCTCGACGGCGGGGCTGGGCTCTGTGGCCGTGTCTTTCGGGCGAGGCCACGGACCTCTGTGTCCACCACGGGCCAGAGCGAGCAGAGAGGGACGGCTGGGGACCCGTGCTCTGTCCGGCCGTCGCGCCCTGGTTGATCAAGTGGCAAGGTTCGGTCATGGACGAAAAGGGGAATTGAAAACTGGAAATAAATCAGGCGGCGTGTACTTCACGCGTTCTGAATAAACGAGCTTTATTTATCAGTTTTTCATGAAAAAGGGCTTGCTCTTTTTCCTCGTGGCGAACTCGCGACGGGCGCCGAGACCCTGAGAGCTTCACAGCCTCGGAGAACGGACATCGACGGCCACGTCACCAGCAGGAAAGGTCCCTGGTTCCCTCCGTCCCGCCCACTCGTCCCCCTTCAACGTCGGGATGTCTTTCAGCTGGTGCCGTCCCGCCTCGGCCACCGCTCCCGATTTCCACAGGAGGGTCGTGAGCACGAGCGGGTTGAAGTCTCCGCGAACCTTTTCAGGGAACGAGGCTCCGAGGGGTGCGACGCCCGCTGTAGAGCACGTGAGAAAACGGGGCGTGAATCACCCCGAAAACAAAGGGGCAGCGAGCGTTCGATCGGTCACGGGTTTGTGCTTCGAGTCCCCTTAACGGCTCGGCTGGATGCTAAGGCGCTGGGACCCCCGTTTGCTGTTCCCGGGCGAGCTCATCCGGCTTCATGGGCCTTTGCAGAGCTCGAGGGTGACCTTTAGGGTGTCCGGCCCGTGGGACAGAGACGGCGAACGCTACAGACTTTTAACCGACCGGCTACATTCTGCACAGACACAAGCAACTCCTTGGCGGAGCGATCACGGAGCCTCCATGCGACATCCGTGGGGGCGAAGGGGACCGGCCAGCCCGGGGACTCCTCGGTGGGGATGAGCCCTGCCCGCACGCGGAGGTGGCCCGTGACGTGGCCGTTGCGTCTCCAGAAGCCGCGACGACTTTGTCCGACACGTCCTTTCGCTTTGGCTGGAAATGCGTGTCCCGAGCGGCAGGGCGGGGGCGCGTCGGTCGGACTCTAGCGGGAACCCCCTGCAAACATGGGGTCGCGTCGCCTTTGGCCTGACGTGACGCACACGCGTGGAGGGGGGGCCGCCGCCGGGGCTGAGACAGGAGGCCTGGCTGCACGCGGGACGAGCGGGACGCACGGCGCGTGGGAGTCGCGTCGCTGGCCGCGCGTTCCAGCGTGGCTCCGAGCACACGCTCGCGCCTCCCAGGTGGGCGGTCGGGGTGCCCGCTGGGGTCCCGCTCGTGTTTCCAATCACCCGACTTCCAGGGGAGCTGGGCCTTCAGAAACTCACGTTGGTTTTCCTCCGGGGGGAGGACGTGGGCGGCTGGTGTGTCCCCGTGCACGTGCCTGCCCTGAGGGCGCACGCGTCTTCAGAATCCACGGTCTGGACCACGTGGGGGACGAACCCGGGTCGGCGGCCGCAGCAGACAGGACGGCCGTCCACAGCGCGGCGGCCCCACCCACACGCACCCCGCCGGGCCCTGCCGTGGCAGCACCACGGCGGGGCCTGGCCCAGATCTGGGCCCCACGGCGTCGCAGACTTGGCACCAGACGAGCCGTCACACGGCGTCGTGCACAGGCCGGGAAGGGCGTCTGAGTGACGAGACACGGCCCGGCGTGGGCCAGGGCCGTCCTCCCCACGCGCGTCTGCGGGCGTTTGGGGAGCAGGCGTTGGATGTGTGCCAGGGGGTGGACTCCAGAAGCTTCTGGAAGCTGAGCGACCGGCCCCGGGCTGTGCAGCGGGAGCCGTGTGTGGTCCTGGGTCCCGCTCTCCTGTCCGGGAAGGACGTTGCAGCCTGAGGTTCGTGACCATCCGCAGTTCCGTTACGACTTTCCAAAACGGGCTTGAGTGAGCGCGCCGCGAACGCGACGCGGTAAGGGGGTCAGACCCGGATTTGCCGGTGGCGAGGTGTAGCCCGGACCCGCCGGCGCCTGGGGACACGCTGTCGTCCCGTGGCTTCCGCTAAGGAGTCTTCACAGGCACCGGGTCTTCTGGGTTTGTCTGCGCCTCAGCCAGGGGGTCGTCCACCTGGGGCAGAGGGACCCCCGTGCCCCACGGCCCTGCGCTGCCGCCGCGCGGGCGTGTCTGTCCGTCTCTCCCTCTGTCCCTCCGTCTCTCCCTGCCTCTCCCCTCTCAAGCACAGCGAGAGGCGGGCGCGGTGCTGCCAAGACGGCGTCCCCCCGCAGTCAGGTTCATGGTCTGCACCCGGGAGCTTAGCGCGGGGAAGACGTGACACTCCCAGGAGCCCGAAGGAGGCACCAGGCTGTGAACCGACTGATTCAGAACCAGGCGCTGGCGGCAGACCGTGACCGGGAGCACGCGGGGCCACGCGGGGCCGGCTCCTCGCCCCGGCGCACAGAAAAGGAGGAAAAGCACAGTCCCGGGCGGCGTGTCGGGCCGCCGCCCCCCGTTCCTGCCGAAACCCTCTCTCCGCCTGTCCCAAAGGGAATTCACAAGTTTCCAGACGTGAAGGGGAAAGACAACCGTCTCCCGTGTGGGATGAGATCGGACTCTCTTCCGGAACGGGGACCAGGACGTGACGGGAAATGGGGCTTCCGGCCTGTGATCTGCTCAGGACCGTCCCCGCCCGGTCCCCGCGGCCTCGGGGACGGGGCGCAGCAACCAGCCAGCTCCTTCCGGAAACACTCACTCCGGCGTGTTAAGAGAAGTCCCTAGAAACGCGTCGGCGGCGAGGTGGACGGATCGTGGTGAAGCGGAGCCCCCCGACCCTGAAACGCGCCCGGAGCCGCCGGATGAGAGTCACGCGGGGTGGAGCAGCACCTTCGTGCGGTTCCCCCTGTCCGCAAAGCTCATGGGGCCGGTACAGACTCCGCTGGTCCCTGGACGGGCGTTCGGAACGCCCCAGACCCGGCAAGGAGGGTGCCGCCCTCGCGATCGGCCCCGTCTCCGCAGACCGGGCTCGGGGGCGGCGTGTGTCCCCACCCCCAGGCCTGTGCAGACCTGGCCCCCGGAGCGTCTCGGGGGACACGGGGCCTGGGCCGTCCTCACGGCCCCCCGGCGGCCCTCCTCGGTGCTGTGGTCGGACGTGCGGGCCGTCCTCTCGCCACGGCGGAGGCAGAGCCAGTCGTGTGGGCACCAGGGCTCCCTGCGCCGCGCGGCGTAATCAGGCCTAATTGTGAGGTTTTACTCGAAGCGTCAGATGCTAAAAATAGGGCGTCTCATTTCCCGGTGCAGGTGTGACAGCTGGAAAGGGGCACGGTGACCCAGTGCCGGGGACGCGCGGCACGACGCGTCCGTCGAGGGGGGCGAGACGGCTGGACGTCCCGCCTGCGCAGAATGCCCGTCTGTCCCGCCCGTTGTGAGAAAATTAACCCTTTCCCTCCGGTCAGGCTCCTGCCGGAGCAGGGAGCCTTCGAACCCCGGAAGGCGTTGTCGCCTTCCCGCGGGGGCAGGGACGTCTGCTTTCTCTGCTGTGAAGCGTGACGAGGGTGAAGGACGCACACACGTCCCCGGTGGCCATGCGTCCGGTACGCACACGGCTTCGTACGAACTTGGCGAGCTCCGAAGCCTCCGCTCAGCGTTACGTGGTCTGATGATCACGAAAGGCCACGTCCGATCAGGGACACACGGAGCCGCGTCACCCCGCGGGGGTGGGTGTGGACGCCATTCCCGCCACGAAGGAGACAGGGTGTGGGGACACGTGTCCGTCAAATCGACCGTCCCGGCTGCCGCTGCCTGCACACGCGGTGGTGCCAGGACGTGGTCGTCTCGTAGTCCGTGGCGGTCGGCGCTGCGCACCGGGGGCGGTGGTGATGGGGCCCGGAGCTGAGCACGGACGTGGCGGGAGAGCTCGGCGTGCGCTCGGGGCTGCTCCATGTGCGTCGAGGTTCGCACCCCGTGTCCCGCCCCGCCACCCGGGACTGGCGCCTTCTCCGTGGGCCTCGGCCGTCGTTCCCGGCGCGCCACCTCCCGCGCCCGCCCATGTTGGCTCCTTGGCCTGCAGGTGTGTCCCCCGGCACGCTGGGGGTGGGGGCCCTTGCGTTTGCCACGTGTGGTTCCGTCCGCCTTGCCCGACGGCCTGGCCCGGAGTCAGTGCTCAGTGGACGATTGCGGGTGGCCGGGGGGTGGGGTGACCGAAGGGCTGCTCCCTGCGGGCGCCGGGCAGGGCCCCGGCACACGGGTGCTCGGAACGGAGTTGGGACGCCGCGACGTGGCCCACGGCCGAGGCGTCTCAGACACCGCGTCATCCCGTGCCCGCCCGACGCGGTTTCACAGGCCCCGGGGGGCGATGCAGAGACTGGCGTGTGTGCGTGTGACACCCCAGGGACCGGACGTTTCCTCCGTTGCAGCACCCCGACCGCCCGAATTCCCGCTTTTCGCCCGCCCCGACTGTCGGGCAGAATCCTCCTTCACGTGTCTCCTGGTCCCCCTTGCTCTGCGTGAGGCGCTGGCCGCGTCCGCAGTGGAGAGAGTCCAGGAAGGCTCCGTGGCGGGCGTGTCACTCGGGGGTTCTCCGCAGACCGACAGGACGGCCTGGGGAGGACGTGGACGGTGGAGTGAGCGTGAGGAGGGTCCACTGTGCGCGGCAGCAGGGCCACCCGGATGGACCTGGATGGCCTGCAGGAGGCCGATCGGCTGCAGGGCTGGCGTGGACCAGCCGGGGCCGCGGCTCTAGGGAGGAAGAGCAGGCCGGCGGCCCCGGCAGCAGCGAGCCGGGACTCAGGGGTGGCGCCGGCCACCCTGGCGGGTGCTCCTGTTCGGGCCTCGGAGACCCAGAGTCGGGGCGCGGAGATCAGGGCCAGAAGGGCTGGGCCGCAGCCCGTCGGGGACGCCTCAGGTGCAGACACGCTCCCCTGTCCTTTCTTGGCGAGGCGGCCGGCCGTTCTGGGATGTGGCGGGGGCCGGGGCGAGCCCGTGGGGGCCCCCTCCAGGTGGGGAGGGGGTGAAGGGGCGGGTCTGGGGGGGCTGCCTCCACGTAGGCTTTTCCCTTATAAGCAGCTGAGGCAAGTGTAGGATGGGGATGAGGAGAAGCAGCCGGAAGAGAGAGGGAGTGAGCGAGTCTGGTCAGCGCTGTCCTTTGGTAAACTTTCTTGCGGATCCCCCACCGCGTTGACAGGTGACGGGTCCCACCGTGTCTGTCGCTGCGTTGGGAGCCGTGTGCATGCGTGTGTGCGCGCGTTTTCCCCGGCCTCTGTCCTTAAGGCTCCCGCACGCCGCAGGACGCTCTGCAGCCGCATGTGCCTCCTGCCTCCTGCTGCCGGCCGTCCTCGGTCGGCCAGGGAAGCCGGGTGGCCCCTGGCCCGGGCCCAGCCGTGAACTTGGAGACGGGGGAGACTGGAGGGCGGGGTGGGGCGACTGTCACCGTCGGCACATGTGGCGTGGCCCCCGGGACGTGCGTGCGCTGCACCGACAGGAACGGGGGTGACCTCCCTCTTGGCTCCGGGGCTCCGACGTGGAAAGTGGGGGGCAGCGTGTACGTCTGGGGACCGTGATCCTTCCCGTGAGCTCGTGTTCCATGGGACGTGCCGACCCTTTACTGCCTCCCGGGGCCTGGTCCCCTGGACACTGAGCCTCAGCCGGGCCAGTCGGTCCATCCGCTTCCGCCCTCATCTGGCCAGCCCGGGGCGGGGGGAACCCAGAGAAGTGAGGTCCCCGGGGTGGCTCTAGGGATCCAGCCGTGCGGGGCCCCACATTTGGTTCGGCTCCGGGAGGTCGTCGTGCGTGGTGGCCGAGTGTCCAACGTTGTTCCTCCGGCCGGGTCGTCACAGGTGTCGCTCGGAGGCGGATTTGGTGACGGGCTCCAGGGCCCGGGAGCTGAGTTCCCAGGTCTCTGCCGACTTGTCCCCTGCAGGGGGGCTGGCACCCCCGTGTGTGCGGCGTGACAGCAGGGTCCCCGTTTTAAAGGGGCCCGGAGACCCGTGGCTGGCAGAGCGGCCCGCTGCCGTTGCGTTGCCAGTCACAGACGATCCCGTCTGACTCTGGTGACACGGCGGCTCCCTGGGCGGCATCTCCGGATCGGGCGCGGTTCCAGACGCGCAGGAAAGGGGGGACCTGCCTCTATGGGCGGTGTCGTCGGCGACGCGGGCCGCGTGGCTCCTGCGAGGGAGCGGAAGGCACGAAGGGCGCGCGGTCACTGTCGTCGCGCTGAAGGCAGCCTGGCTGTCCACCACGGCGAGGCCGGCCCGTGCGGGAAACCTGCGTTTTCGTGTCTCCCATTTCTCCCCGGATCACGGAAACGGGCCATTAGCTCGACGCCGGACGCTGCGACAGGCGCCCGGGTGAACAGGGACCTTTCCCAACTGAATCACCATCTGGCCACAGAGGAGTCCGCCTTTGTCCTCGGCCCACTCCGGGGCCTCATTTGAATGTGAATAGTGTCAGGGACTCAGTCTCAGTGCCCGGGACCACACAGCCTGCTGAAAGGAACCTGCGACAGGGCCGCTCTGCCTCCGGAAGAATCCAGGCGGTCCTGCTTATTTACCAACTTCCCAGGCAACAGCTGGTGGTTTTCGGTTTTTGCTTTTCAGTTTTCGTAATCCAAGGCCCCTCAGACCCTGGTGGCACCCCCGGTCGCCCCCCTTTCTCTCCCTGAGTGGTGATCCTCCCCGCTGCACGCGTGAGATGCACCCAAAGGGAGCAATCGGAAACCTCCGTTTACATGCTCCAGAAGCAGATATTAGAGGAGTTAAAATAATAATAATAACAATAATAATAATAATAAAGCGCAGCCGTCGAGCCACAGCCTAAGGGAGCTGAACGTGGAGGAGGACTGACTGTCGTCACGAGAGGGTGGATCTCTGTGCAAATGCACCGCGTGACGCGATGGACCTGACGGGGCACTGCGAGCCGCGAGCCAGGCCCCGTGCGCTCCGCGCGGGCTCCGGCACGTTCCGGACCTGCCGACCGGCTGGTGTGTGGTTCTGGGGGGCGGCCCACGTCGGGGGGCTGGCTGCGCTGATGACAGCATCGGGGCCTGGGCTGAGGCGACGGCGTGCCCCCGGGTATCCTCGATCACACGCCGCCCGGGGCCTGGCTTCCCGGGCCCCGACCGGACCCCCTGCTGGCTGTCGCCGTGGGGGGCGGCTTCACGGGGACGCGGTCCGCAGAGACGCTGTCTTGGTGCCGCCGGGAGCTCAGACGCGCGTGGGCAGGCTGTGTTCTCGCCCCCTGCCCCCGGCACAGACGCTCAGCCCGGCAGCCAGGGTGGGAGCGGTCCCTGTGCCCGAGTGGGGCGTGCGCTGCGGGTTTCCGACACGCGGACGCGAGGCGAGGGGCAGTGCCGTCTGCCCAGGACGCGGGAGGGTGCGGTGTGGTTCCCGGCGAAGCAGTGATTGAGCTCCTGGTGCAGAGGGGGACTGGCCCCGTGCCGGCCTCACGCGGGGCTTCCAGCGAACTGGGTGCCGGCCCGCCGCGCTCGGCCTCTGGCCTGCCTCCCTTGGACGTGGGACGTGAGACGGGGCAGAATTTCCCGCCCGTCACTGGGCACCTTGGGGCGTGTGGCCGGGGGATCCCAGGTAGAGCGGGTGGGCTTGGGACATGGCAGTGGCCTGCCCGCCGTGGCCCGGAGGCGAGCTGAGGCCTGGGCCTGTTCAATCCAAAGCCCCGTCTCTGGACGCTTCCGTTTCTATTTTTTTCCTTTTTCGTTGGATTTCATGTCCACCCCCCTCACCCCACCGCCCCACACACACCCAAAAGTGAGCTCTTTAAAGGCGTCCGCGACGTGCTCCTTGGCACCCGGCGGGGTTCCGGGCCTGTGCGGGGTGCTCAGTGAGGGCCCGAAGCAGGACGCAGGTGGAAACGGGGTCCGGGGATGGGGGCCGTGCTCCCTTATGAAAGGTCACCCAACGGACCCGACGCAGGAGCGGGGGAGCCTCAGGGCCACCGGTGTCGCCGTGCCAGGGGAGGCGGGGGCCGTTGCAGGCCGTTCGCAGGGTCGGGTCACAGTTCTCTAAACGTGTCTGTTAACCGAGTGCCCAGGCCCCCCCGGCCGCGTCTCGGTGGCAGAGACGCCTCCGAAGAAGGAGCCCGGGGCCGTCGGGCTTAGAAAGCGTCTCCCCGCCATCGACCCGCCAGGGCCCGCGTCCCGCAGCGGGCCGCGCCAAATGCGCAGGCAGGTGCCCTGCGGCGTCCCAGCTGCCGAGAAGTGTTTCAGGCGGGTCCGGAGATTGCGTCGCCTTCCCGGGCTGGTCCATTTTCGTCTTCGTTTGCTGCGCCGAGGAAATCTCGGCGATTCCTTAATTGCAGAATAACGAGCACCGTCTCCGCTTTCAGATGTGCGTTCTCGGCGTTTCCACGCAGCGGTCGCCAGATCCCCACCGGCGGGACGGGCCTCGGTCGTGTCTCTCTTCCCGCGGCTCCTCTGAGCCGCTTGACTTTCACGCCCGAAGGTTTCTCTTTTGTTGATTTGTCGTTTGTCGTTTCCGCTGCCGTCCGTCTGTCCATCCTCGGGAGGTCGTGGAGGGACGGCCACCTCTGAACACACGAACGATGGCACCTGAGTGACTCCTCCTAGTCAAGGATGCCCGCTCCCAGGCCACAGCAGGGCTCTTCCCGGTGCCGAGATTCGTCCTGGCCACCGCCGTGCCCCCGCCCCGGCCACTGCCCCGGCCACTGTGACCTGGGTCCACCGGCTCCAGACCCGGGGACCAGAACCTCCGGCTTCTGACTTCTTTTATTTTTTTAGTTTGTAGGCGAGGCAACCCTTGGCTGACCTCGCAGATCAAAAGGACCTCGTCAGCTGACGATCCCTTATTTTTTTAACTTTTCACGCCCACAGCACCGGTCTCCCTAGGGGGTCCCCCATCCCAGCACTGACCAGGCCCGGCCCTGCTTAGCTCCCGAGGTCAGATGGGGTGGGGCGTGTTCGGGGTGGTGCGGCCGAGACTCTGGCTTCTGACTTTCCCCAGAAATGGACTTTTGTAACAACCTGGGGTAAAAGCGCGCCACCCGGGCCCTGTGTTTTCAGTGAGAAAACATCGTGCCCATCCCAAGCGCGTGACTGACGGACGCGCTCGTGGGACCCCACCCACTAGTGTCTGTGGAGACGGGTGAGGCAGGAAGGGCCCCTGGGTGGCCTTCGGAGACTTGTGCTTTTCACACCCCCCCAGGAGAGGGGGGTCACGCCTCCATTAGGTCATCAAAGGGCTTTAGGATCCCTGAAAACAAGCCCAGAGCGACAAATGGCCCTTTAGTGGAACGATCGTGCTTGTAAGCTCTTTGCACGGGGGACTCTGACGTAGACACAAGGCTCCTTCCGTGTCCCTTAGCGCTGACCCTACGTGCGTCCACATGTTTTCTCTGGGGGGTGGGGAGGGAAAGACCGAGAGGGAAGACACGTTATCCCGTCTCACGACTGACAAGCGGCTGCGGTTCAAGCCGACTGTGATTTCGTGACCTGCGTCCCCACGTCCCCCCAGCTCTGGGCTCTCAGAGGACCGGGGAATTTGGGATGAGGCTACCCTCGGGCTTCCCCCCTCCCTGCCTGGCCGCTGTCACCCGGACCCCACATTCTGGGGCTACTGGGTTCTGTCACAGGACGGGCTAGAGACGCGGGGGGTGCTCCCCTCCCTGCGCGGACAGCTGTGCCCCGCAGAGACCCGCAGGGGTTCAGCCTGTGTCCGCCTCAGGCGGTTTGCGACCCCGGGCGGAACAGGGGCAGGTGGCGGAGGTGGCTGCTCTCCCCAAGCCTCCCCAGCCTTCCAGGGCAAGGGTCTAGGGGTCGCCCTGCCGGGCAAACGGAGCGGCAGAGGGGCCGGGGCCAGGAGGTCGGCGCCCTCCCCTCGGGCCTCCCCGCCGTGCGGTGCCAGCCCCACTTCAGGGCTCGGTGTGCTCCAGGAGCCAAGTGTCCTCGGGGCACCTGGGGCCGCTGAGCTGCCTGCAGGTCCGGGGCGTGGGTGGGATCGTGTGCGCGCACCCGAGCGTCCCTGAATTAATTCTCCGGGAGGGACAACCTATAAGCGCTAGAAGCGCCGCAGATGCCGCCTCGTCCCACGTGCAGTGGGAGCTTGTGGGTGCGGGTCTCAGGCTCGTCCAAGGCTGGAGCCTTCTCCCTTCAACCCCCAGGGGGGGTGCCCCCAGCAGCGGGGAGTGTGCGGCCCCTGCGCACAGAGCCTTGTCACCGGCCCCAGTGGCGGTGGCTCTTCCCGTAAACCCTGACCCTTGCTGCACCTCTTTCTGCCAACCGGCTCTGTTCGGATGGAGGAGCCGGTAAGTGCCAGGGGACGTCTGTCTCTCCCCGAGGTGGCCCACCCTCCCCGGCTGCTGGTCGCCAGGCCCTGCCCCTCGCCACGCCCTCTGTGTCCTCCCTGAGATTTCCCGCCCTGACCTGTCTCCAGTGCCACCTGCCCGGTGGGGCCCCTTTGTTGGTGGCGGGGAGGGGGGGCTCTCCCAGGTGACCCCGGGCGCGGAGCTCGGCCCACGTCAGGGCCCATTTCCTCCTGCCCCCCCAGACCTCCGTGCCCGCTCCCCGGCCCACCTTAATTTTCTGATTTTCGGGAGCCCTAGAGCTGGAGACGCACCGTGCCGCTTGCTGTGGCGTGCGTGCTGGTCTGGCCGCCTCCTTACCTGTGTGCGCAGGCGTGCGCTTGGTCACGTCCGTGTTCCGACACTCACGAGCAGCGACACCAGGGTAGTTGGGTCAGTGGGTGCCAGTTTGGGTCCCGAGACACCGCACGAGTACCGGGCGGGCATCAGACCGGTGTCCGGACAGATTCACAGCCGCGCGCCACCCGCCCTTGCCGCCCAGAAGCCAGGGGGTTCGCGGGCACGACCCGCACGCGGTGAATCCGACCCCCCGTGCGCAGAGCTAGAGTCTCCTACTCGCCTCTGGGGCTTCACCTGGGGTTCTTCCACGGCGCGGTTCGGAGTGTCCCCCGAGTAGGACCGGATTTTCAGACCCGACGCGTGGTGGCCAGGAAGAATCACAATTAAAAAGTGGGACTCCCACCCTCGGCCTCAGCTTTGTCTTTTGTCCCATTTTCCTGTCACACAAACTGCTCTGCGGAAGCCAGAAAGGCGGGGAGCGCGCCCAGGGGTCCGCTCACTCTGCCGGGCCACTGTGGGGTTGCACGGGGGTGTGGGGGGCCGTCTCCCTCCCCCCACACCGGCCGCAGCTCCAGGCTGCCATTCCCCGTGCATGGACGTGTGTGTCCTCACCTGGGGGTGACAGAAGGGCCCGGCCAGTGCAGAACTCGCGGTGGAGACAAGGCATGAGGTCGCGGAGGTCACGTGCGCCCAGCGGGTGTGTGGCCCCGTCTGCGCTTCCAGCCCGGAGGGGAGGGAGGTGGCTCTGGCTGCAGAGAGGGTGTGGGCTCGCGGGTCTGACCCGGGAGCTTCAGGCACGTGGCCGCCTGGCAGGAGTGGGACGACCTAGGGGAGCTCTCACGGGGCCCCTCGACCTCCCTGCCGGCGACCCGACGCCTTTTCGTCCCTCGCCTTTGCTCCTGTGTCATGTTTAAAACGCCGACTTGTCTCACCTGGTTCTCCCCTAAGTAGACAGGGTTTACAGCCGCGGCACACGCCTGTTCGGGCTGCTGTCTGCGTTCTCATCCCGCAGGAAACAGGCCACTCCTGGGGTCCAGCCTGGATCCCGCCCGCCCCCGGGGGCATGGACGAGGACCAGGAGGGCCTGAGGCCCGGCGGGTGCGGACTGATTCCTTCCTCTCCCTTCTCCCCCTAGGATTACACCCTGACCATGTATTTCCAGCAGTACTGGAGAGACAAAAGACTCGCCTACTCCGGGATCCCGCTCAACCTCACGCTGGACAACCGAGTGGCCGACCAGCTCTGGGTGCCCGACACCTATTTCTTAAACGACAAGAAATCGTTCGTGCACGGGGTGACGGTGAAAAACCGCATGATACGGCTGCACCCCGACGGGACCGTGCTGTACGGGCTCAGGTCTGTCCTCGCCCCGGCTGCGGGGCGCGCGGGCCTCCAGCCTGTTGCTGGAGGCGCGGATGGTGGGGGGGGGGGGAGGCCGCGTCCTCGGGTTAAGTCGGGGGTAGCCGGGAGACCCCAAGCTCTGCAGGAAAAGCCGTCGTGTGAGGTTGGGGACGTTCCTGGTCCTGTAAATGGGCCTCCGGCGAGGGACGGCCTCAGCGGATCGATGAGGGGTGATCAAGCTGTCGCGTTCCCGCAGGATGGGTCTCCTGTGTCGGAGCACGTGGGCCCCTGTCCCTGTGCCCTGATGCTGCCGCAGCTTTCCAGAAGGTTCGCCTAAAGCCATTGGCAGAGCTGGAAAGCGGCATCTGGCTCTGCTGACGGAGGGTGTGGCCGCCACGTGGCGGAGGTGGTGCCGGCGACGTTTACGGGGACGACGAGTGTGAGGCTTCTGGATGGGGATGGCTACTCGCTGGGCCTTCTGATGAAATCGCTCGTTGAACCGGGGAGCGAAGTGGCTGCCTGGAACCGCAGGAGGCCCCGGGCGTCCCTGGTTCCTGTGGAAACCCCCGGGCCCTCCCAAGGCGCTGACCGCGCCTGCGCCCTGTGTTTCAGGATCACCACCACCGCGGCCTGCATGATGGACCTGCGGAGGTACCCACTGGACGAGCAGAACTGCACCCTGGAGATCGAAAGCTGTGGGTATCTGGGCCGCTTCTCCCCCCACCCCATCCCCCGGCCCGGCTCCTTGTCTGCCCCGGGCGTGCGTGGCGGCCTCAGCGTCGTCTTTAATTGTCGTAGAGATTAGGGGTCGAGTCCTCCACCCTGCACGTCTCACGGCAGAGAGAGAGAGGGGGAGAGGGGCAGAGTCTAACCCCCACCCTCACCCTCACCCCCACCCCAACCCTCGCTTCCCGAGCCGGCCACGTCTGCGTCTTGTAGTTTATTCGACGCCTCGTTGATAACTCGGTGCCGGGAGCCGCGCGAGGGGCCCACGCTGCTCCCGTGTCCCTGGTGAACGGCCACGTCTGCTGTCCCAGCTGTTGTCACGGGTCCCGGCCCCTCTCAGGCCGCTTGGCCCTCGGTCCCGCCTGCGAGCCGGCTCACCGGTGTGTCCGTGGGTGGCAGGGGGCGGCCTTGCCGTGGCCCCAACGCATTTGTGCTTAAGAGCACGTTTCCTCTGAAAACCTCCAGGGAGGGGGGCACCGCGCGGACGTGCGTACAGGGCCAGTCCCGTCCACCCTGGCGTCCCGGGGGCGGTTTGGCCGTGTTTTGCTGCTCTCAGCGGGAGCGTGAGGGAGGGTTTCCGGCCCGGGTGGGCTTGGAGAGGTGTGCGCTGTGCCAACCAGTGCCACAGGGTGGCAGGGGAGGTGCCCAGCTCCATCCAGGGAGGGCGCACGGCAGGCAGCACCGGGGAGACGGCATCGCCGCGGGGAGCCGTCATCCCGCAGCCGTGGCCCGGGTGCCCACTGCCACGCGTTGAGAGCCATGCCGACCACTGACCGGGTCAGAACGTCCGCCACACTGAGGGGGTCTCTCTCTCCACGTGCGATTTCACTCGGCCTCCCCGAGAGGGTTGACCTAATCCTTCAGAGCACGCCCGGGGGCTCCGGGTGACCCTGGACCTCGCGGCCCCTGTGCTCGTCCTCAGGAAGCCCTGACCGTGGGAACGTGCCGCAGCCTGGTGTGGGGCTGTGCCCGGCCACGCACACCTGCCCCGGAGCCGCTGCGTGCAGCTCTGTGGGCCGAGGCGCCCCGCGAAGGCCTTCCTGAGGGCGGGCGGCCCGGCCAGGCCAGGAGGCCCCGCTGGAGCCTCCCAGAGCCCCCGAGGAGACGTGGCGTCTGCCCTGGGACAGTCCGAGGTCGTCGGACGTTGATCTCCCACGGCGTCCAGTCGCCGCCCTTTCCCAGCACCCCGTGCCAGGCGCGCATTCTGTGGTCCTTACGGCCGTCGCGGTCACCGCTGTCCTCACGTGTTTCAGATTCGGGTCTGAACAGTGTCCGGGCCGTGCAGACAGAGCCGAGTCAGAACCCGCGGTCCCCCCTCTGCCCCCCAACCTGACCTGCTCTGTGGACGGGTCCCTCGGGCCCCGTGGGCAGACGGGATGACGAAGCTTCCTGTCTCCATGTCCCCGCGTCTCTCCCCTGGCAGATGGCTACACCACGGATGACATCGAGTTCTACTGGCGCGGCGGCGACAAGGCCGTCACCGGGGTGGAGCGGATCGAGCTCCCGCAGTTCTCCATCGTGGAGCACCGCCTGGTCTCCAGGAACGTCGTCTTTGCCACAGGTGAGCCCCGTGCCATGCGCACTTCCCGGTGTCACTGCCCGGGCCACGGCCGTGTCCTTACGTCCTGCCGCTGACTCTCAGCGCCGGGTCCCCAACGACGCGCCATCGTCGGAGGACCCTGACCTCTGTCTCATGGGGGCTTGATGGGTGGAAGGGTCATCTGGCACCGGGACGCTCTCTGGGGCTGGTGACAGTGAAGTTAAAGGACAGGGGGAGGGGAAGCGGGGAAGGTTAAACCAACCACGTCCCGTAACCCGTAAGCCGAGCAGCTCTCATTCGGGGCTGATGGAGGCCGCCGATGGCCCCCGAGCAGGAAGGAAGGTGACAGAGGACACGGGGGGGGGGTGCTGTCTTCTCGGGAGTCACAGGCCTTCTCCCTGCTCCGGGGCTGACCAGCCGCTTTGTGGCCCAGCGCTCGGGACTGCCCGCCGTTAGCTGTGCCACTCCAGACACCGCCGCCTGCTCGCGGGCCGGCCTGGGTGTCAGTGCCACCTCAGCTTCCCCTGTCCGGCTGAGGGTCCATTCAGTCGTGACCCCGCGCATCGCCAGGCTGTGCGGAGCAGCGGGGCTTTGTGAACCGACAGGCGTTGCAGCGACCGCACGCTGCGGTGGGAATGCTCGGATGAGCGGCGGGCCTCACCCCTTCCCACCCCTCCCCTCCCCTCTCAGTGGCCGGCGGCAGGGACGTAGCCCCCTCCCCCTGCTCCCTGGGTGGGGCCCAGACCTCCATGTGGCTCTAAAGCCTGCCCTGTGGCGAGTCGCAGCCTCCCCGAGAGACGGGCGGTGGATACGTGTGTCGGGGGCGGTGGATACGTGTGCACGTGTGTCGCGGGGTCCCCGAGAGGGCTACGCGAGGGCGTGAATGCTCAGCTGAGCCGGCCCGGCCCCGGGCGCGCTCACCGGCCCCCGCACATCAGCGGTCGCCGAACGGAGAGGGGGGCCTGGCTGTTGTCACTGAATGTTGGTTCAACCCCAGTCGAACGGCCATTCTCCCCGAAGCGGAACTTCCTCCGTCCGGGGCACCAGCCTCGCGTGTCGAAGGTGCTGACGTGTCACGCACGGAAAGAAAAACGCGCATGACATCTGTCGGTGCCCGGGCGGGGGGCTGGGGAGAGGGAGCGCGTTCCGTGCTTCGGTTCCGAAGACAAGGACGAGTGACTGAGTTAGTCCACGTCGACGAAGGACGATTCGGTTCCCACCGCGGGTCAGCGACCAGGGTTTGGGGAAGAAACATCTCCACCTTTTCACGGCGCGAAAGGAAGCGAAGCAAGGCCTGGGGCTCGCTCCAGCCCCCGCCCGTCGTGGCCACGGGGGAGCCCTGTGGCCCCACGCACCGATGTCCCTGGGAGACTGGGAGTCGACAGATCTACGAGTCCAAGTGGCAGCATGGGAGACGGACGCTCAGGAGTCACGACGGTAACGACGCTCGAAAAGGCAGAGCCGCCCACAAGGCCCCTGGCGAGTCGGACCCTCGACGTGTGTTTCCGGTGGAGATTTTAACGAGTCGTTCCCTCAGAGCTTCGCTTAAACCCTCGTTCCGCACTTTTTCCCGTCCACGTCACAAGGGTTTCTGCACGAGGCGGAGGCGGCGGGGGTGACGCGGTGTCGCGTTGCCTGTGCCCGGCGCCGGGTCACGCCGTCCTTCACACGCCTGTGCCGAGGGGCCCATGTTTTCAGCGAGCGGCGCTTCCATGTGGGTCTCCGTGAACGGGCGTTGGACCCGCAGGGCCTCGTCCCGCTTGGATGGGGGTTTTTATTAACGTGCACGTTTCCGAACGTTTACAGAAAAACACTTAAAATGGGCATGTGGAGCCGAGGGAAGTGTCAGGAGGGGACCTGTCGGGGGCCACACCTGCCATCAGGTGGGAAGTGGAATGTTGCTGGCGGCATTTCCCCCCGCCCCCCGGTTCCCACCCCCGTCCTTCCCAGAGGGAGCCACGGCCTCCCCCCAGGGAGGTGCATTTCGTGTTTTTAAGCCTCGTCGCATGGGTATGGCGTCGGGTGACTTGGCGGTGTCTTCCCTCTCTGAGCTCCATGGCGTGAGCCCCCCCCCCGTCACTGGGCCTCCTTTAACTCCCTGGCACCCCGCTGGGTGGACGTGCCACCCTCCTGGGTGGACACGCCACCGTTTTTCCTGTGCGTGGACGTAACATGCGCGGAAACCGCGGGAGCGCACTGACACGTGTAGCCGTGACCGTGTCCCACAGTGGTTTTGCTAACGCTCCAGAGTGTCCCTCCCGTCCCACATCCCTGCTGACCTTCCGTTCCGCGTGGAGGTCGCCTGGTGGGTGTCGGGCAACGCCTGTGACCCCAGCAGCCGTCCCTTGTCCCCTGAGCCCTGGGGAGATGGTGGGCCCTCCCTGCAGGCCATCTGCCGTCCCTCCCCTGGACTGACCCACGTCCCGGATGCAAAGTCATCGCAGGTCACGGAGCGTCCTCATGTGTCCCTTCCACGCCCGGCCCCAGTGCTCCTGGCGTCCGTGTGCTTGTGAGCGGCAGCGCCCCCCCCGCCGTGCGAACCCCGTGGCTTAACGCGGAGCGGTCCCCGGTCCCCTTTCCTTGCATTCACGGTCGCGGGATCATCGCCGGCCCTCTACGTTCCCACGTAACCTTTACGATCAGAGATTGCATTTTCCCCTTAAAAACGGCTCGGCTCTCCGCGGGGCGCGCGTTCGCTGCTTCGGGGCGGGGGACGTCAGGGCGATTCCTCCCCAACCTGTGTGTGCGTCGCGTCTCCACGTAACCAGGTTTGTCTCAAGGGCGTTTCAGAGTTTTCTGCGCAGACAGGAATTTTGCACGTCCTTCTTCGTCTTTTCCGGAAGGCTGCTGCGTCCTGACACTATCGTGGACGGGGGAAGTTTTTAACGTGCGTGCGTGTTTGCGGCCGACACCTGTGGGAACGTGACGATTTGGGGTTGCGCGGCCGTGGGAACCGCCCTGGAAGGGTATTGCCACGTCTTTCCGGGCGCTGCAGGGACCGTCCCACGACTCCGTGCCCCCTCGTCCCGACCTAGACGTGCCGTGGCGTGACGTGTTGTAATCTCTCATACGCACGTTAGACGCCGTGCGGTGTGAGGATCGTTGAACGCGGGCGATGCCCGCTCAGATACGAGCGCGGACGCCCTCCTCTCCTCCTCATTCATGCTATTCTTCCCTTTATCCCCCGCGAACGTTCCTTCTGCCTAAAGAAGAAAGTTAAGAACTTTTTCCTTTCGTGCGAGTCTCCCAGTCGCAGGTTTCCTCTTGGTATTTTTTCCTGTTTCATCTGCACGTGGCCGTCTGTGACCCTGGCTCCCCCGGGGCGTATGAGCCGGCTACTGAAA